>CM068747.1:22578184-23080064 GCA_035084275.1 Hydrolagus colliei | reverse complement strand
TTCACCCTCTCTCCATTCCTCCCCCCCCTCCCTCCCTCAGTCACCTCCTCTCAGGCCTTTCCTTTACCGCAGAGCAACCCGGCCGCTTTAACGTGGGTCGGGATGGCAAAGTTTGCAAGGGAAAGAGGGAGGGGGGGGGGGGGGGGGGGAGGGAAAGAGGGAGGGGGGGGGGGGGGGGGGGGGAGGGAGAGAGGGAAGGAGGGAATGAGAGAGAAAGAGAGGGAGGGAAGGAGTGAAAGGGAAGGAGAGAGAGAGAGAGGGAAGGAGGAAGGAGGGAATGAGAGAGAAAGAGAGGGAGGGAAGGAGAGAGAGAGAGAGGGAAGGAGGAAGGAGGGAATGAGAGAGAAAGAGAGGGAGGGAGGGAGTGAGAGGGAAGAAGGAAGGAGGGAATGGGGAGAGAGAGAGAGAAAGGGAAGGAGGGAGGGAATGGGTGAGAAAGGGAGGGAAGGAGGGAGGGAATGGGAAGGAGGGAGGGTTCAGACAGTGTAGGGGGGGGGGGGGGGGGAGGCGGCGGTTACAGCGCGAGGCCGGGGAGGGAGGGGGGGGGAGCACAGCCCCGGGAGCTCGCGGTTGCCTTTGTTGCCCTGTGTGTGTGTGTGTCTAACTCTGTGTGTGTGTCAATGGTTCCCTGTCTATCTGTGTGTCTATCTCTTGTCTAACTGTGTGTGTGCCTCTCTCTGTCTCTGTGTGTGTGTGTGTGTGCCTCTCTCTGTCTCTCTGTGTGTGTGTGTGCCTCTCTCTGTCTCTGTGTGTGTGTGTGCCTCTCTCTGTCTCTCTGTGTGTGTGTGTGCCTCTCTCTGTCTCTGTGTGTGTGTGTGCCTCTCTCTGTCTCTGTGTGTGTGTGTGTGCCTCTCTCTGTCTCTGTGTGTGTGTGTGTGTGTGCCTCTCTCTGTCTCTGTGTGTGTGTGTGTGTGCCTCTCTCTGTCTCTGTGTGTGTGTGTGTGCCTCTCTCTGTCTCTGTGTGTGTGTGTGTCTGCCTCTCTCTGTCTCTGTGTGTGTGTGTGCGCCTCTCTGTGTGTGTGTGTGTGTGCCTCTCTCTGTCTCTGTGTGTGTGTGTGCCTCTCTCTGTCTCTGTGTGTGTGCCTCTCTCTGTCTCTCTGTGTGTGTGTGCCTCTCTCTGTCTCTCTGTGTGTGTGTGTGCCTCTCTGTGTGTGTGTGTGTGTGTGTGCCTCTCTCTGTCTCTGTGTGTGTGGCTCACGGCTGCTCTCACCCTCCCAGCATCAGGAGCCGCCGCGTTTGCAAAGACAAACACAATAAACCACAGAGAGAAGGTGAAAGGGTGTGGGGGGAGATGGGGGAGAGAGAGAGAGGGGGGGTGTGAGAGAGAGGGGGGGGGGGGAGAGGGGGGTTGTTGAGTTCTTTTTAATTAAAATATAAAATAATAATAATAAAGCTCCATGTTTCAGCCTCACCTCTCGCCGCACCCTCTGCTGCCCTGAGTCTCTCTCTCTCCCTTGTTCTCTTGCTGGCTGCAGACTTGGCAAGTGTGTGTGTGGTGGGGGGGGGGGGAAGCCGGATCAATCAATACACACACACACACACAGCATTCAGACTCTCAGCTGGGCTAGGGACATGCATTCACTCACTCCTCCCCTCTCTCCCTCCTGTCTCTCCTTCCTTCCCTCTCTACCTCCTTCCTCCCTCCCTCACCCTGCTGTTTCTCCTTCCCTCTCTTCTTCCTTCGTCCTCCTATATCTCACTCCTTCCCCCCTCCTGTCTCTCCTCCCTCTACCTCTTGTCTCTCCTTCCCCCTCCCTCCTTCACCCTCCTATATCTCACTCTTCCTCTTTTATCTCTCCTTCCCTCTCTTGTCTCTCCCTCCCTCCTGTCTCTCATTCCCTGCCTTCCTCAAACTTCCTGTGTGTCTCTCTCTGCTTCCCACTCCTGTCTCTCCCCAGTTCATCAATCTCCCCATTAAAGCCAGCAGTACGGTATATGCAATGAAGCAAAAGTCACCTCCAATGCAAAATTCATATTGCACTGATTAATGGTTATTCAAATTGCACAAATGTTTCTCATTCCCAACCAAGCTCTCTCCCCCGCTCTCCCACCCTCAAAAAAAAGTTTACGCCATTTACAATTTTTCAGGTAAATGGATGCATTCATTAATTCATTCAATCCACTTTTTACAGTATCGTCTGTGAAGCACTTTGAGACGTTTTGAAGACGTGATGGGGGATGCTATATAAATTATTATAAATTATTATGATGATTTATTATTGAACAATAGATGTCAGACGATCATCTGCATAGGAATAACAGTAAAAAAAATCCTACTTTAATAACTTCCAAACCCAATGATATGCTCCTTTTGGACACAGGATAACAGCGCACCCCCTTCACACCAAGAAACACAAGACATTTAGATGCAAGTCCAGGTTTTAAGCGGAGCTACCAACTGAAGACAATTGTGAATTTGCGTGGGCCAAAGAGTGATGGTTGATGACTAAGTTATTACTGTGTGAACTGTGTTGTATCATCGATGTGCAAACACACCCATATCCTCATATAGTTTGTAATCAATTGAACCAAGTGTGACAAAATGAAACAACATAGCGTGCAGCTGTGCACCAATAATAATAGTTTGTTGCTTTGTGAAAGTATCATACTATTGACAAACATTAAACTTGTTCAACAACAAACAAAAACAAAAGAAAGGTAAACAAAAAATGATATATTTGTGTCAACTCCAATTCCTCTCAAGCTATATTCCCAACCGTTGGGCTTAGCCTGTCTTTGTTTAATTTAAATAATAATAATAATACATGCATGCATTTGATATAGCGCCTTATCATGTCTGCGAGACACCTCAAAGTGCTTCACGGAATATATTGCAAAGTGAATTGACTATATTTTGTGGGCGAAACGCTGTCGCCAATTGTGCACAGCAGTGCCCCACAAACAGGCGTGGATTGAGTAAGACAATTATTTTTGAAGGATTATTGGAGTGAGCATGAAGTAACAACCCTAATCCTGGAAGTGTATCTGTATGTAATGGTCTACAACAGCTGGACCGATTTGCCAGCCAGGAAGGAATTGAAGTCGGGATACTCCTAATTCAGTCGTTCCCAATCTTTCAGGGCTCAAGGTCCTTGCATGACATTAGCACCCATCACACAAAAAAATTTAGTTCCAGTTTCCATCTTGAGTACTCCGGACCCAGAAACCATCTCCATTTTCGTATTGCTTACATTGTTCCCTTATTGTTTACGATATTCTCCCTGACGTTGTTAAATATCTATCCACTCTTTGCTTTATTCTCACTTTCACTTGCTTCTGTTTTGGTCTCATTTTAGCCTGTTCCATTGATTTACGTTTCTCTTTCCCCTTCCTACTGGAACAGAAATTTCACAGTTCTCAGCATTTGTTGACACAAAGATTGAGTCCTTGTCAATGGTAGTTAATGGGACTACCTTGGGCAAGTTTCCTTCCTCCACATGCCTAATAATAATCCCTCAAAAAAGATACAATAATTAATTGGTCATTTCAATCCATGACTGTTTGTGGGACTCTGCTGTGCGCAAATTGGCTGCCGCATTTCACCTGCAAATATGTGGTCAATTCACTTTACAGTATATTCTATAAAGCGTTTTGAGACGTCTAGAAGATGTGAACAGCGCTATATAAAATTATTATGATTATTATTATTATTATTATACGCCCAGTGGCCTTCACTCTAAGCCCTATTTTTTTTACTGTATATGGCTCCTCTTCAAATATTCATCTAGTTTCCTATCAAATGCTGATGTGGGTCTCAGCTCCAATAGTGACTTGGACCTGTAAAGGAATGAAAGTCACTTAATGTAAAGGTATTGGTGTATTAAAGCCTCCTCGGGGTTTGCAATACCTCAGACTCAAATAAAACTGATATAGCAATAAGAAAAAATGAAAATTCTATTATTATTTAACTGCCCACCACTTTGGAAATAAACAGTAATGGGATAACTGTGTCCAAGGGTGGGATCCCAAGGAACGGCCTCCGGATCTCTGCTGCTCATAATGTTTATAAACGATGTTCATTAAAGCACTTCCACAGGAGGAAAGCAGGAAAAATACATGTCCAGACTGCAGATGTTAAGCAGTATTTGTCATGGTCCAGTAGAATTTCAAGGATGATATTGTTCTTTGTTAAGGATGTAAGGTATCAACTGCTGTTTCTGAAGAGCAAGTTTTAAAATAATATGGACTCTACTGAACTTGTGGAGTTCTGTAGCTCAGTGGTTAGAGAACTTACCTTACAAGCGTGAGACCTGTGTTTGAATCTAGGCAGGTCAGGGTGAAACCTTGGGCAAGTTTTCTTACTCCACATACCTAATAATGATCCCTCCAAAAAAAAAAAAAAAAATTGGTAATTTCAATCGACGACTGTTTGTGAGATACTGCTGTGTGCAATTGGCTGCCGCGTTTCGCCCACAAATATACAGTCATTTCACTCTACAGTATATTCTGTGAAGCGCTTTGAGACGTCTAGAAGATGTGAAAAGCACTATATAAAAAATGCAAGGGTTATTAACTGCTCACCTTCACCGCTCACTCGTTCAAAGTGGACATGAAAGAAACGGAGGTGATTTGAAAGACGGACATGATGTGATGGTGGTAAAATGGATATGGAGTGTTCAGCGGGAGGAAATCAGTGGTCAAGATATTGAGGCCATGGTCAGATAGGTTTATTCGGAGAACATCAAATATGGTGTGCTGCTGCTTAGGATTTAGATGACTGAGTCTGGCAAATATTCAACACCTGATCCAGTGAAATAATTTCATTTTCTCAAGTCCTCCCATCTGTCACTAAATACTGGATATGCTTAATTAACTTTCAGTTTTGGAATGGTGCAGTTGATGAAATGATGGAGCTGCCATTTGCTCTTACTTTTTTTTTATTTAGCAGTTCATATCCGTGTGTTCATTTTAAAAAGCAGTGAAATCCAACCAGCATTAATGAAGGCTCAGCATGCCTTCCAACCCGAGCTTCGATTTTACATATCATACATATGCAAATATATATACTGAAATGGTATGAATAACTACTTGATTGTCATTGTCATCTTTTGGCAATGTTAAATCGTGACCTACTTTTGTAGTTTCCTCGTCAATTTCCGCAGTCAGTGTGCTCCCATTTTGCTTTCTGTCTGAAGGCATCTTGACTCCTGTTTTCCTTTCTAATGGACGTCCTGCGTTGCAGATGGTGGACACCCTCTGCTATCTTGCTAAGTGGTCGTTATTCATATGTGAACCTTGACAGTGAGTGTCAGCGGGCTATTACTACAAGGACATTCCAGCTGACCTCAATCTTGTCCTCATCTGCACACCCTTCATCAGGAGTCGCTGGAGAGTGAAGACGAACAGGACGGCTGTCTGATTTTGTTCCCTCAAACCCAGGCCATTTGTAATGGTTTTGCCACTGCCCAGACTGAAGGCAGCTGACTCAGTACACAGACCAGCGATTGAACTGACCGGGTGACCTTCATGGCTGATTCAAAACAACACAGAAAGTTAATTGCGGTAAGATCGCTGAAAGATTTAATGTCTACAAAGTTGGCAGAAAGGTTGGGAGCCCAAACCAGTCAAAAATGCTATATTAGTTTCATTCAGCAGCGCTACAGCTGCTGTTGTCGCTGCATTCCAATAAATTAGCACATTTTTAATTCTCTGCAGCATCTAGAAAATGATTTAGCAACAGCTGGTAGAAAATGAATAGACCAGAACATTATTGTTGCTGCAATACAAGAACAATAACAATTTGCACTGATAATAAGTGCCTTTACAGGTATAACATCTCAAAGCACTTTTTGGTAGAGAATTCAAGAAGTTGGGGTAAAATGGCTGTAAGCTAATCTGCCAATGCTTGGATGGAGGACCATTGGATGGAGTTCAGTTGGTGGAGTGAATGGACCTGGAAGAAGGATCGAAGGAGATCACTCGGGAGGGGCAAGGCTGTTGGAGCTTTTGAAGGTAACAATGAGGATCTTAAATTCGAATTGTTGGGGGATAGAGAGCCAGTGAAACAGGGTAAGGCTGGGAGGGCTGGTTTACAGAGGGGCCTGGGGTTGTGGAGCTTTACGATGTTGCAGTCTAGTTATTCCTGACAATGTTATAGCTGTTTTGCTGCTATGGATAGTATTTACCACAGGATTGTACTGAATTTTCCCCCATTGAATTAAACACATGTGCTCAAGACTGATGCATAATAAACACTGAACCATTACCAAAGAGACAGGCCTGGCTAAAATAAGCCAAATTATCCTGGTGCAGCTCTTGTTTGCAGTGAACATTTCCCCAAGTTGATTTGTCAGATTTAGAGATATTTGACATAATTTGCAGTATTTCTCTCAGAAGTCATAAGTCTGAATATACATCCCGCTACAGAAATATAGATTCATTAACAAAACATATGTTATAATCAGAAAAAGGTATGCATTGGAAAGTACGACATAATATTTAACCATGACACCAAAGGAAATTAGTTGGGGGGTTTTGTTTTTACGAATTATGATATGTTCAGTATCTACAGTGAAGATATGAGAGTCCAGAGCATTAAGATGAACTATGTGCATCAAAATACTTCAGATGGATAATGACATGACAAAGTGCCACCTTACAGCCTGGGTTTTTCTACCCAAAGAATATAATTTAAAACAATACACAATTTTCCAGCATGGAGTAAAAAAGGATTTCGTTGCATAAGTGATGAAAAATAACCTGTGAGCGGAGGCCGACCAATCACTCCCACCACCATATGTGGTCCATTGATAGCCTCATTGCTATGCCTTGCTATTGTATTTTCCCCACGGAATTAAAATTAAATGCATATGGACTGGACCGATGCTTCCAACCCTACCTCTGTGATATCCTCTTCTACCCAATGCCTTCAGTCCGCTAACTGAGCTGCCCCCATGTGTGTGCTCCATCCGACTATTGGCAGATAAACTTACAGCCATTTTAACCTCGTCTCTGTGTACTCTGTGCAGTTCTGTAGCTCAGTGTTTAAAGCACTTGCTTTGCAAGCGAGAGACCTGGGTTTGATTCCAGACAGGGTGAAATTTTGGGCAAGTTTCCTTACTCCACATGCCTGATAATAATCCCTAAAAAAAAACTGATCATATCAATCCATGACACTCTGTGGCACACTGCAGTGTGCAATTGGTTGCAACATTTCACCCACAAATATACAGTCGATTCACTTTACAGTATATTCTCTGAAGTGATTTGAGACGTCTCAGCAATGTGATGAGAATCAAATATGAAGATTATTATTTATTATTTTTTTATAGTTGCCCCAATTTTTAATGACAAGAATGAGTACCTAAAGTGAATGTGTCCTTCCTATTGGATCATCTGCCTGTCAGTAGAGTAGTATAGTCCAATAAGAGCACAGGATTAGTTGATGGGCAGGCATATAGTCCAATAGAAATATGGGATGGATTGATTTGCAGGTGGATAGTCCAATGGGAGCACGTATTCACTGTACGTTCTTGACCTTGAGTTTACCAAACCAAAACCACAACCACAAACTGTGGCCACAACTTTTCAACCCCCAAAAAATCACAGCTTGCAGCTGTAGTCATAACTCATTCATTGTGCCTGATGACACAGGAACATTTTTCCACCCACGTTACCACCTTCAGGCACTCTGAGACACCACCTGAAGACGTGAAGGTCGCCATAGAGATGCTAGCTGCCGCTGTTGTTGCAGACAAGATGATTACATCTGGATTCTATTCATGTTTATTATTGAAGCAATAATACTGTAGAAGGAAATCGCTCTAATCAAATCTAATTTGGAATAATTTACCCTGGAAAATATGAATCAATCTAAGAAAACCTCCACTGCAATCACTATTAGTTGACGCAACTATTTGCTGCTGTAGGAAAAAATGTGTAGTAGCTTCAACAACAACAGAATTACACTTGTATAGTTTCAAAAAACTCCTGAGGACTTATCTCTTCAACCATGCTTTTGGTCACCGTTTCCCCTCTTCCACCTCTGGCTCCCAGTCAGTTGTGAAGTGAAGTCCTCCCATTGTGAAAGGCACTGTATAAATGTAAACTGTTGCTGTTGTAACCTAACAAAAGGCAAAAGTGTGCGAAGCCTTGTTGGAACACAATGGCACAATGAAGACGGCAAGTTCACATTTGGGTCAACAGTTGCTGCTTTAGATAGACAGATTATTAACATTACTTGGAGGCCAGATGACACTCACAGTAACATTAAACCTCTATTATTGAGAAACGAGAACTCCCAGGATCCAAGAAAAATACTTTCCCTACAATTGATCAAGAAAATTAGACAATTGCTTGGACAAATGACATCTTAATGTAACAAATAAACCAAATGGTGTAGAATTTAGCTGTCTTTTTAGTACAAAGTGATCTGACTGCTTTACACCATTTTACAAAGACACCTGACTATCATACATAACCAGGCTTTTATTTGCTTCTGCGTCTCCATCTGTATTCTGAATCTGTTGTTTCAGCAACCTCAGATGAACCTTGCTGAGATTCAATTATAAATGCCTGCCTTAGGTTTCATTGTAACACATTTTTCTTATATGCCTTGGAAACAAATTTGATGGAAATGAACTTGCAAAAGGCATCACAAAATAATAAACCTCTGATGATACACTTAATGATAATAAAATGTAGTATTGATTTTATGTACAATGTGTTGTGATGTGTTGTGTCTTTTTTTAAAATAGTCAATGCTAAAAATATTTAAACTTGTGTAGTTTGTACAAATATAATCTGTTGGTGATTATGTTGCCTAACTATTTTTATTCAGCAGATTGTTTCTATCTGTCCATCAACAAAATTGATGGCTTCAACCAATATTTGTATCCCTGGCATGTTCTAAGACTAAAGGCACGGTAACATTTGGTAACATTTTAATAAATTAAAAGTTTAATAAGTTGAAACAACAAATAGACCATTGCGAGGCATTAGGCTAACAAATCGAGTTTGGTAGCCGTGAATGAGAAAGTTGTTGTGTTTCCAGAAGAAATGTCTGATGATGGGAGACATCAATGTAGATTTTATATTAGAATCTTTGACAGAGGAATTGGGTGACAAGAGGTTGAAGCAGGATTTCATATTTGTTTTTTATCTGTTGGCGTGCCAATGATCATTCTTGAAAGTTAATTTTGGGAATGAAAGTGGTGTCAAATTCACTTTACAGTATTTTCTGTGAAGTGCTTTGAGACGGTTCGAAGACATGATAAGGCGGTGTATCAAATACAGGGATTATTTTATTATAATGCTCCAAAGAGCACTATATTTTGAGCAACTTTGTTGCTTTTGACTGATCTTTTTTCTGTTGCAATTCATTGATCATTCTAACAGCTCCTAACCATTACTTTGCATCGATCATATTCCTGGGCTGTCCAAACCCTCACCTAACTGACGCTTTGAGTTCTATTTGATCAAATCTTTCATCAAGGCTGTTGTTTTAATCCCAAGGTTCCCGTAGATCACATTACAAGGTCATAGTTTCTTTCCACAGACTGTCATGTCTATTCTTATTCTTCAGTATCAGTCAATTCAGAGTAATCCACTGATTCACATGTTATTTGTGTTTGCTACTCTCTTCATCTGTCTCCCGAATCAAATGAGTACAGCCTGAAATTATTGTTTCCCCCTCAGAAATACGTAATTATTTAAAATAGTGGGTGAAATAGGGCACTGCAAATGGTTGTAGCATTGTCATACAATGAAAGGATTTCTCTGGATGTCACATTTCACAGGTTTTGATGAAGGTTTTTATTTTCTAAAATGTTAATTTTAATGGGGAAAGAGCAGGGGAGTGCGACTGATTGAGTAGCTCTTCCAAAGAGCCAACAGCTGAAGGAACAATGAGCCAAACGGCTGCCTACTGTAATATTCTCCTGGAAGATGCTGATTGACCTACTGGAGATTTTCAACCTGTTCTGTTTCTCAGACATTCAGAATATATCTGTATGTGGAGCTCCTGTGGCTCAGTGGTTAGAGCACGTCTTGCAAGCTGGGGAGACCTGTGTTCGAATCCAGGCAGGTCAGGGCGAAACCTTGCGCAAGTTTCCTTACTCCACATGCCTAATAATAATCCCTCCAAAAAAAAACACAATAATAAAATTAGTAATTTCAATCCACGGCTGTGTGTGGGACACTGCTGTGCAAAATTGGCTGCCACAATTCACCCAAAAATATATAAAGTCAATTCACTTTACAGTATATTCTGTGAAGCGCTTTGGGACGTTGATATGATGTGGAAAGCGCTATATCAAATGCAAGGATATTATTATTATTATGATACCATGATCTAGTCCATTTGCTTATATTTATGCAGCGTCTCATTGGTAATACATATTTGGTAATAATTAGTAATACATATTTTCTACATCTGAATGGAGCATAACTAAAGATGCCCTAATCTTTTCTTTGCTATTGACGTGTGTGCATTTTTTGCTGGTCTTCATCCAACATCTGCTTCATGATTTTCCTATTTTTCCAGGACTCTATTGCTGATGACATCTCCACCTGACACGGATTTTTTGCTTGGAACGCTTGTATAAAATGCTGGAATTTATCGGAATCGGTGCCAATTCTTCCACAATACCTGGCAAGGCCGCTGCGATTGATGGGTTTAATCCTTTCCATCTTCAGTGATAAAAATACCCCAAAACAAGGACAGATGTTGAACAGATTCCATCACGGTGATGGCTTAGAGGGAAGAGTTAGCTGGGAAAATGATGCTGAATGCCAAATCATACATTTCCCATGGTGTAACGCATGATGCCGTATCCTTGTGTAACAGCAATGGTTAGTTCTGCATGTGAACTTTCAGATGTAATAACAACAACAAATAACATTTGTATATAGTCTTTCACGTCAGGAGGACGCCCCTGGGCGCTGCAGGAGACAGAGATTTCTGTTGCCGTCATGGATGAGGGATTAAGTACTCGAAAGCTTTGCAAATTCTGCTCCAAATCTGCATTAAGTATCTGATGCTTTCTATTTTGAAGACTGGACAGATTCTGATACGCAGTAGACATTCCACTTCAAATCCTCTGATCCACGCGGACCTCGCCAAGTCAAGGAGCAAAAATAAGCCAACAAATAGTTAACATTTTTATGCCGGGCAGAGCACTGCTAAATGAAGTATGCGACAGAAATCCAAGCTGTTGTTGCTGCAGTTTGTTGGATACTGAATTTACTGACGGAGAAAAGTAACTCCTCAAGTTTTCTCATGATTCTACATTTTCCTTAAAGTTTTAGCAGTGCAGACTGGATGTAATTGCTCATGGAAAGGATATCTGCAAGTCAAATGAGTTTGAATATTTCTAGAGGAGAGCTGTATGGATAGATTGGCTGTTATTCACAACCAAATTGGCCTGGTCTTTGGAGCACTAGAGATTACCCCACGATTTACACAGCCACATTGTTGTCTCTAAATTCCTGTAAATACACAGCCACAGTTTAGCTTTCAGGCAGGAGAGGATAATAATAATAAATCTTGCATTTGAAATAGTGCTTTTCACATCTTATCGACGTCTCAAAGCGCTTCACAGAATATACTGACTGTATATCTGTTGGGGAAATGCGGCAGCCAATTGAGCACAGCGGCATCCCACACACAGTTATGGATTGAAATGACCAATTTTATTATTGAGGTTTTCTTTGGAGGGATTATTATTAGCCATGTGGAGTAAAGAAACTTACCCAAGGTTTCACTCTGATCTGCCTGGATTTGAACACAGGTCTCACTCTTGTAAGGCGAGTGCTCTAACCACTGAGCTACAGGAGCTCCACAATGCCATCAACAAAGGAGAGGATGTCACTCCTCTATGGCTGTTTATGAGACAGTGCTATGCACAGGTAATTGCTGTTGAAAAATTGGCTGCTGTGTTCATCTACAAAATTCAGTCACTACACTTTGCAATAAATCCTGTGAAGCGCTTTGAGACATCCTTCTGACATGAAAGCCACTATATCCAGTGCAGGGATGATTATTATTATTATAGTAATAACTTTTAATGGCATATATTCACTAAGAAATGGGACCAAACTGATTTTCTCAAGGATGCCCTGCATTCATTGATGTGAAAAGACAAATGGTCATATATATAATGCAAAATTTGTACCTTATGAAGAAGGCTGCAATGCCAGAGTAATGTAATGCCTCAGTTTACTCTTACTCTGGGTGGGAGATTGAGGAAATTGCAATGAAACTCTCTTTAATGTTTCCCCCTCAAAGCAGAAACATCAAGAGTATACAGTTACCAAATGTGACATTTTTTAAATGAAAAGAACAATATTCATTGATAATCCACTGAAATTTATAGTGCTCTCTGCCATACAGTGGATTATGAAAAGTTATAGATCAGAAGGACTGGTGATATCCACACATTGCTATGATACATTATGGGCGCCAGACAAATTCTGAAGGTACACTTATGCTTATAAATTGTACGCCATAAATTATTGAGTGTTCTCAATCACATAGACCGCCTGCTACTATGTTAACTCTGTCCTGAAGCAAAATGGTAGGCTACGGGAAGAGGTGGCTCCTACATTGCAAAAAACAATACAAAAATAGAATATTATGTTTTTAGTTCCCCGAAGACACGTTTTCTAACGTAATATTTACAGATCAAATTTTAACATTATAAATGGTTAAACAGAAACATGAAAGAATAGAAGCATTTCAGTCTATCATAGTGCTGACAAGAGTTTACTAATCCAAATGTATGAAGAACAAAGGTCTCATTGTGTTAAATTATCTTATAGTTCTTTTATTCCAATGTAAAATACCTTTTGAAGGCCGGTTACTTGTGTGTATAGGTAACATTTCTTGTGCCTCAAGTAAGCTGCGCAGTTTTATTGTTAATCAAAGTCTTTTTTATAAATGCCAGTCCAAAGCCATCAAGACAGATCAGTTCAGCTAAACTGAGCTGAATGAATCCGAGTTGACACAGAAACAAAGTTTATAATGATGTTCCACAATGCAAACTGTTGCACTTTCAACCCGACAACACATAGATATTTTAAAACATTTTGAATGGCTTCGTTTTCTTGTTTTGGTCCTACCTAGAATTCAAGAACCTCGTCCTCACTTTCTAGGCCCTCCTCCATGGCCTTTCCCCCTTCCACCTCTCTGACCTGCTGACCCACCTCCCACCTGTCCACTTCCTCTACTCAACAAGCTGCAGCCTGATCCACGTCTCTTGCCCTACCATCAGCACCGGGAATTCAGCCTCCCTGCCCTCATGCTTTGGAACTTCATCCAACAATCCCTTCGTCTTGCTCCCTCCCTTGCCTCCTTCAAGGCTGGTCTCAAAACCCTCATCCATACCTTCAGCTGCCATCTCTCTCAGATGCTGATTTATCTATGGTAGATTTGCTGCCTTTGTTATATACAGTATTTTTTAAATCTCTGTGTAACATATGGTACCTTCATCAATGCGGTGCCCCCGGAACTGAAGTGTCCTGAGTTGCCGCCTGGCATGCAGGGCGCTATCTAAACCAAGTTGTTGTTGCACGAGAGTGTAAACCTAACCTAGATAAGATCAAAGTTTCAATCTGGGGCTTGAATCCACAACCTTCTCACTCAGAGGTGAAAGTGCTATCACTTTCAGAGCCAGGCGGACACAGTCCTTGATTAATGGAGTAAATATTTTTGTCACCTATATGATATTTCTCTGTACTGTACACACATTATTACTGCGCTTTCAGGCATCGTTCCCCTCCACAACCTCGTCGGCTCGTACTTCTCAGCTTGGGTGTCCAGGCGGCATTGCCAAGGACTCGGAAGCCTGGTCTGTGACATGATACAAATGTAAATTGTAACGTGGTCCCAAGTTACCTGTTAAAAAAAATTTAAATTAGCCTACCTTTCACCAAGAAATTGTGAAACACAATCGCAGTCTTGCATTCAATTAAGTGGGCACCACGGTTGCCATAGTGATGGGAAGGATGTTCACCGAGGCTGAAAAGCAGCCTGCATGGGCTGGATTGCTTTGTTATGTTAGCTGAATAGGATAAGCACACTATGTTTGAAATATTGACAGAAGACTGCTCAGAGGCACTTACGAGGTGTTGTAGTTACAAACGTTGTTGGTGATTTATGCAAAATTCATCACAAGAGATTGTCACCTCATGGATGGGGAATCAATTCTATAATTAACGTATGTGAGTTAACAATTTTTTCAAAATCGCTTGCTGTTGTTGGCCACTTATGTTGTGTAAGACTCATATCCCCATCCCCTCCACCATCAGTGGCCGTGCCTTCAACCACTACCCCCAGAAACTCTGGAACTCTCTGCCTCGAAACCTCCGCCTTGCTCCCTCCCTCCCCATTTTCAAATCAAGCCCAAACACTTTCCTTTTTCATTGTGCTTACGTTCACCTCGCTCCTCCCTTTCCCCCTGGCTCGGTGTCAGACTCTGCCACTGTGAAATGTTCAAGGACACTACCCCTTGTGAAAGGCGCTATCTAAATGTGAATTGTTGTTGTGTTCCATTTACAATCTTACCTCTCTTATCATTTCTACTTTATATCTACTAATTGCGCAGTCCCTCCGCCTGGCCTCCTTCAATTCCCGTCTCAAGACCCTCCTCTTCGATGGCCCCATTGGCCACTCCAAATCCGTCCCTTTCCCTCCACCCTCCATGTCCCCATCTCGGATCTGAAACAATGATTATCCAGTGCCTTGTGATGTCCTCCTGATATGAAAGGCGCCATACAAGTGTAATTTTTTTTTGTTGTTGTTGCTTCACCTCCTGGCCTCACACCATCATGTGCGATGTTCCCCAGGGTTCTGCCCTTGGTCCCCTCCTCTTTAATATCTACATGGTTCCACTTGGTGAGGTTTCTCACAGAATTGTTTGCCAAAACGTTCAGTCACCTAACCTGGTCTTGAGTTTCTCCAAATGTTAATTGAAGGTGACCACTAGGTGGTGATCGAGAGTGATCCACAGTGTGGAGAAATTCTTTGTACCCACCTTTCTCTCTGCAGGGCAAGGCTGAGATTGGGAGTCCAAAGATAGTGGATTGTGAGTGCAATACTGTACTGTATATGCATCATGTGCTGCGATGCTTGGGGGACAAATCTTATCTTAATATTTGCAGTCAGGTTTTTCCAGTCAGCCAGTTCAGTGGCTGGTCTCAATGGTCAACAATGAGAGAATCAAAGGTAGATCCACTTCCAGTTGTAAGTGGTTACATCAACTGTCTGGCTACATACAGTACAAGCAATGGTGCAGACTTGGGAAATATGGATTTTTTTTCCATAGGAATGTTTTCTTAGCCATCGGAGCCAAAGTGCAGACAAGAAGATCATAATAATCCTTGCATTTGATATAGCGCTTTCCACATTTTATCAACATCTCAAAGCGCTTCACAGAATATACTGTAAAGTGAATTGATTGTATATATTTGTGGGCGAATCGCAGCAGCCATATGCGCACAGCAGTGTCCCACACACAATCATGAATTGAAATGACCAATTTTATTATTGTGGGGGTTTTTTTGAGGCATTATTATTAGGCATGTGGAGTAAGGAAACTTGCCCAAGGTTTCGCCCTGACCTGCCTGGATTCGAACACAGATCTCCCAAGCTTGGTCTCCCCAGCTTGCAAGACAAGTGCTCTAACCACTGAGCCACATAAAGGAGATCAATGAAGAAAAGAAAAACACATAGAAAGTTAATGTAGGATGTAACTGTATATGGGGTTAGGGCTATTATATATTATAATGTCATGAACTTTATATGTGTATTTTTTATTAGAAATTATATATATGTCTGATAGGGTGGTGAAAGCCGAGTCTATAACAAATTTTAAGGGAGAAGTAGACAGTTATTTGGGGAGGACAGGTTTGCGGGGCTATGGGGAGAGAGCGGTGGAGTGAGATTGATTTGGACAGCTTTTTTCAAAGAGCTGGCACAGATACGGTGGGAGGCCAAATGGCCTCCTTCTGTGCTGTATAACTCTATAATATTACAGAGCACAATATATTTCATCCGGACAGCAACTTTATGGCAACATGTTTCCCTTTAACATGTCGCTCACAGTAAGGGTGTAGCCCTGATGTTTCTAGTTAGGCAACAATAAAGATTGAAAAGAGCTCCTTATTGTTGACACGCAATATATTAATTGGAAGGATGCAGACAGAGGACCAACCATCTGCCACTTGAAGGAAAAAGGGGTTCCCTGACCCATCCATCTGCTGTACCCTCTTCCAGATGAGAAGAACATTTACCAGATGGCCTTTGAGATTGAAACGAGACAAAGGTTCTTAAAAATGCCACTTTGTTTCAGTGCTCTGCACATTTTCTCTCAAAATAGTATATGGGTGACCAAAATGTCATGATCTGTACTCTATTATCTAAAAAAAATCATTTGCATCATAATTTCTTTGAAGACTTATTAGACATGATAATGGTATCATGTCTCTTTGGTCACCCTGTATTATATATACAGAATAAATAATGGGATCTAAAACGTGGCGATTTCAAACGGGATTCCTTTTGAAAGGAAACTGGAAGATGCTGTCTCGCGTCAACCTCACTCAGATATGAGCTACTTTTGGAAATGTGTTCATGCTGATCAGCAGGAAGTATTTTCAGACTTTATTTACAAGGAGGAGTTACAACTTGGATGCCTTAATTAAGAATTCTAAATTCCTAAAATGGCTGCCTTTTAGACTGCAATGTTAACATGAGTTTCTGCATGTAAGACACTAATTGGCAAATGAAGTGAGTCATTTTCCTTAGCATTCTACCAAACAAATAAGATTTGCAATAAGTCAAGACATACACACACATACACTGTGTTTGGTATTATTTGTAAAGTACAGTATTTGAATCAGAAAGACATAAACTTAAAAAAGGTCATCACATCTATGGTTAAATTCACGAAGTCACATATGCTTTCATTTCAGTGGATAAAAATATTTGATGTTGGATTAAGTTTCCCTCGTGGAATGGCTAACTTTAGAGTGGAGTTATTGAGCAGCCTGTTCCTGACATTGCATTCTGAAAGCTTGAAGCCAAAATAAAACTCTCAATCAGGTGATAATGCCCTTCAAGAATTCAACATCAAATGGAGTCATTAACCTGTCAATCAATTGTCATGCATGGTCACATCAGAACAGGAGTAAGGCATTCAGCCCATCAAGCTTTTTCCACCATTTTGTTACATCAGTTAATCCTGTTTCCCTTTCTTCATATCCTTTAATACCTTGATTCCCAACTATCTATCTATCAACTTCTAAACATCCCAATCGATTTGGGTTCTAAAGCCTTCTGATGCAATGAATCAAACTTTCTCATAACCCTTTGTATCATTTCACTGTTAACCTGGCTTAACCCTAATGTTAAAGTATACAATTTAAATACTGTATATTAAGTTTGAATCCATTTACCAGAGGGAAAATATATCCCCTTTCTAGCATGTCAATTCCCCAAATAATTTTAAACGCCTCCTCCAGGAAGGCATAGAAGAAAGTTAAAGTTATCCATGAAACTTGGCTCTTGGACAATCTGACTGACTAAAGGCAATTTTGGATCAGAATAAAGATCAGAAAAATTGATCTCATCTGTTAAATTGGAGATCGTGATGAGGCAGGAATGAATATTAAATATGAAGTGTAATTTTGCACTGCAATAAAAACAGTAATAATTTTTTTTAATCCATGTATTTCATGTGGTGCCATTCACTTCAGGGGGGTGTCTCATAGTGCTTCACGGGACATACAGTAGTGTAATTGTGTATTTTGTGTATGCATGCAGCAGCCAATTTGTACACAATGTACAGCAGTGTCCCCACAAACAGCCATGAAGTGAATAGCCAATTTTATTTGAAGGAATTGTTGGCTAGGACACCAGGAGAAACTCCCTTCACTTTCCAAATAGTGGCATGGGATTTTTAACGACCATCTGAATAGGCAGATGGGACCTCGGTATGACATTGTGGTGTAAAGAGAATTAATATCACATCTTGAATATCAGTTGGTCTTAATTTGCACACTATATTACATGGAAATCCCAGAGCCATGGACAGCAGTGGTATCAACTTTCGACAGATGATATATGGGAGGGAATAGGTGCACTACTTTAGAGGGATATAAAGAGAGCAGGTGGGGCTTAAGAACGGAGATCAACAATATAAAATTCCTGCGTGTCTAAATTTTTTAATTGATGTTGCAAAGTTGGCTACGTTACCATGGTCTGACGCCCCGGATAGCAAACTGGGAGGAAAGCTATAAATTGCAATTTATGCAAGGCACAACCAGCATGAACGGTCGTTAAACTGGTTTTTAAGAATATCATGGAGTTTCACAGGAACATCTATTATATTTACTGATATCTACCATGTCATCTCAGGTGAACACTGATATTTTGTTCATGGATGAGTAGCATGAACAAAATATAATTTGCTTACCTTCACGGGAAATGGTCCAGATCAGTGGTTGTTGCATTGCGATTTTGGGAGAACACACAGCACAGTTCTGTCAGATTAAGCATATTTTATGTTCAAATTAAATTCAAACTCATCAAGCAGAACATTTGTACTCTTTGCACAGTGAACCTTTATGACATAAGCTCGACCACCTTGTCTGCCCAGTTGACAATTCCCAAACCGTAGAGCTGTTGTTCTTTTGAGGACAAACTAATGCAGGGGTTTGTGATGTTCTTCAACGGGTCCAAAAACACTTCAGAAAAATCAAAAGTTCACCAAAAATGCCGGAATAAGTAGCCGAAAAAATCCCTTAAAACCCAACTTGTTCCAATATTTATGATTTATCTCACTAGAGTATACAATTAACCCTTGGCCAAACGCGGGGGTTATATTCCTGGAAAACTGCGCACTCAGTACAATCGCGTTCGGTAAGCTTAACAAGTAATGGGAAAACGGGGGTTAAGGGAATCCAGCCACTGACTACCCACCTCAAGCCTCCAGGCACATCCACACCCGACCAATGCAAGGTACGTACTGAGGCGGGTTACAGCCGGCTGGCCCACTGTCCCCACTCTCATAACAGTCCGAGTCCAAGGAATCATCGGCCTCAAACTCTATTGAATTGGATACTTGGGGAGAGGCAGAAGTGGATGGCTGAGAAGATGCAGCAGGTATGTTTTCGGTGGATGACTGCTGTGACAAAACTGAGATGGGCAGGTCGAAAGAAGGAAGTGATTTTCCATTGCTTTGACTTGACTTCCCAAGTGTGCATTGCGCGGGGTCAGCGTCCTCGCAAGTGCGCATGCGCACGAGGTCAGCCAGCACGTAGATGCAAGTTTTACCCGCGTTATGCAAAAAAAGTGACGCATGTTTTTCTTTGCGTATAGTTGAATTCGCAATCGAGAAAGTCGCGTTCAGCGAGGGTTAACATTAGTTGCTAACCATCTGAAGTCAGCAGATAAACAATACTTGAGTATAACTGCAGAGGGCACCAGGGATTGAGTGCAACATTCCTGAATGTCACTTTACTGTATTTCATCTGCAGTGTACCTGAACGGGAAATTGAAACCTTCATTTCAATCAATGTTATCCAGCAGATGAGCTTTCAGCTACGTTTTATTGACATCCAACTCTTATCTAAGGGTTCAGTCTATTATATATCTGTTATGTTTGTGGAAGCCTGAGAGGCCAGCAGACAATAGCCAGTTTGGGAACAAAATGAGAGGAAGAAAAATATTCCAGAGCAAAAATTCCGTACGTTTACTTAAATATAGCAACAAACCCAAATTGAACGTTTCATTAGAATAAGGTTAACTTTGTCCACACTTTGATCAACAAAGCAACATCAGGAAGAGAGGCAAAATGGTAAAAGTAAATGGGAAGCTCCGTCCAGTTAACAAGGTGTGGGTGTGAATTAGTTGCTCACATTTCTGCAGCTCTCACCGTTTACTTGTATGTGGAACCTTCCTGTTCAGACTACAGTACTTGGAACATCTTTAACCAAGTGAACAGACAGCTCCCTCGACTGGGTCAGCGTGTTGCTTGGCACTTCAAGATGCTGACTCAGTATCGTGCCACATCTGCATAACCTGTTAACACCAGCGCCTTGAGTTAATTTACTGGAAGTCTGTCTAGGAAAATGTCAAATGATGCCACACATCAGAGCTCAAAGATGATCAAGAACGAAAGCCAAAAGCAACAATGCAGCCAGTCAGCCAGGGAGACTCAAGGGAGAAAGAGTTGGTGCAGAAACACTGTAAGTTGGAAAAACAGAAGGGTTATTAAAAAAATCCCAAACAATCTGGAAACTATTAAATAAACATAAAATAAAATGTAAAAATTCTCAACTATTTTTGGAATCTAATCCAGGGTAATTTCTTTGCTGATTTCTTTAACACCGAATGTGTAATTATTGGATTTCTAAAATTTAGAAAGTACATTCTTCAGTTCATTCAATGATGATGCATCTTAAACCAAAATGTCTGGTCTAGGAAAGGCTTGTTTAATGGATTCTACGTTTGGTACTGTTTGGTCAGATTACCCCAGAGACAAGGCAGTATAATTTACAGTCGAAAATCATTGTTTTTTTTAAGAAAAAGTGAAAAATAACACTTTTGCGTGGACTCACTCCCTTCACTAATATTCAGATATTAAAATCAGTCATGGCAAATCCCCCACAACACATCACAGAGTAAAGGCTGCCAATGTTCTCCTGTATGTGGCTCATCCTTTAAAAGTCCTTTGTCCAACATGGAATTTATGACTGATATCATTAAATATTGAATCAGTGTTTAACTTGGGGCTTTGCGTCTGCATTGAGAAATTTCAAGCTCCGTAATTGCCACAGCTTGCAGTGACAGGACTGTCCCAACTTCCATTAAATACACAATGGCACCTATTTCAGAAACAAAAAACATCCAAGATCATGATGTCCTTCGCATATATGTGGTGATTGACATTAACCATTACGTTCCACTGCATAGCGTCACAAAGAACATACTTAAATAGTATATTGAAAATATTCAGGGAACAAATAGTAACCTTAAAGGATGTTATCATAACAAAAGACTATTTGATTATTCTTATTCTGTTTGGAAAAGGTGAAGAATCAATATAATCAGTTAAGAGATTTTGTTGTAAAGATATCACAAGCGCATGGATGTAGCTTTTAATGGAATTCAAAGTCATGTTTTGAGTTTATCCGACAACTAGATGGTTTACCAAATTCTTTATTCATGCAGGATTTTAACATAGTTAAATTGGAGTAAAGCAGAAAGATTAGTAGGAATCTTTTTGCATTGAAAAATTATTTTTCAATGAGGGCACATAAATGCAAGTTATGATTGGGAAGTGGAATGCCTTGGACAGTGTGATAGTTGTGGAAGGATCCATTGGTTTTCTAGATGGAGGTAGATAGATATCTAAAAAAGAATAATGTACAGAGGTATAGGGAAAAAAAGTATGTAAATGGGACTGAAGAGATTGCTTTTTCAAAGGGACAGCACAAACACAATCGCCTGTGTTGTAAGTTTCTATAGTTCGAATAATCTTTTTAAAAAGCTTCAGCAATCAGGCATACAACTACAAAGTTAAATAGGAAAATATAATATTGAGCTCTTTCTAATATGATTTTATTTCCATAAAACAGACTTACCAATGGCAAAAATCTTGACGTGGTTTCAACACACTGAGAGGAAATCAGACCCTCATAGTTATCATTAGCGGAACAATTGGAGAAGGGGTGTAGGTTAGGCAATGCCATTTTATTTTATTTCAGCCTGATGTACCCTACAAAAGGAGATGGTGTAATGTCACATCTTGTTTCTGTGGTCTATTTCCAGAGACAGTCCTGTCACAGCCCAGTGAACAGTGTAATGACTTACCGAGAAACTGGTGATTGAAAATCAGGACACTGTCATTGAAACTGGCACTTCAACCAGTGCTCACTCCACATACAGTCACTCATTGTTACACAGTACACTTACCTTGCAGCTTATTCTTTTAATACCTTTCTCCCTCTAACCAAAACCCTGCATTCTTTTTTTTGGAGGAGTGCTTTTGATCAAAATGATCTAAGCCGTCTGAATTACATTCTGAGTTTCGATTTTGCTTTAACGTGGCCTCAATTGCTGAGCTCTGCATGATCACTATCGTTTCCTTGTCTTGGAAAGTATCCTTAGCAAACAGGATACACAGGGTCAAACATTCCGATTCATTCCATGGCTTGGGAGGAGAGTACAACTTCAATATTGTAGAGCTATATTTTCAGCCATTTTACAACGATGATAAGTTGGATTTATATAGCACCCTCACTCCATGGCAGACGGCGTGTCGGAGCGCTTCACAATAATGGATCCCGGGGCCGAGCCAGGTGGAGGGGGAGAAAGGTGACCAAAAGCACGGTCGAAATGAAAGGTCTTTAGCCGTGCCCTAAAAATAGTAATGCAGGGGGCAAGGCAATAGTAATGCAGGAGGAAGGACGTTCGAGAGCTTCGGGGGGGTAGTGGCTGAAGGCACGGCCACTGACGGTGGAACAGAGGATTCATGGGAAAAGGAGGAGGCCAGACTCGGTAGAGTGAAGGCAACAGTTGTGAGGAGAGAGGAGGTCAGAGAGGTAGGGGGTTGCAGAGGAGTGAAGGGATTTGAAAACAAGAGTGAGGATCTGGAAATCGATGCGCTCGGGAGCACAGTGAAGTCTAGGGTAATCAGGACTAGGGTAATCAGGACTAGGGTAATCAGGGAGCGAAGGTTTGGTTCGGGTGACAATGCGTGCAGCGGAATTTTGGATAACCTGGATTTTGCGGATGGTGGCGGAGGGGAGACATGTTTGCCCTGTTCGAAGAGGTCCAACACTTGCAATGAAAAGAAAACAGATTTCTCCACCATAACTGCCAGATTTACTACTGAAGAAATCTTACAGACTTCCGAACAACTTGCTATCATTAAAAGATTACCATGGGAATTATTTTATGTTGTTCATGCTATTGCTAAAAACCTAACCCTTACAATTTTATTGTACTGTATTTGGGTAAAAACATCAACAAAATTAATTCAAAAGAGTTAGGAAAGAACAAATAAGTTACTGACTTCTATACCTACAAGAATACTTAATGAAAAATATTCCCCAAAGCAAAAAATGCTAAATTATGCAAAATTACTTAGCTGAGCAGCCTTACGCAGCAATTGATTGTTCTATATTGAGCTGTACTCCTTCCTGACAGCAGAAAAGCCCCTGGAGTTTAGAGGCCAAAAACAACTCAAATTAATTGATGGATTTTACTAGTGAATTGCAAGTATGCAGTGCCATCAAATGCTCCTGTGCTAACACGTCAATCTGCAGACCATAGGCAGGCCAAAAACTTTCAATCAATAATGGATGACTGTGAGTCCCACTGCTCCCAGTGTGTTTATGCCATATGTGGACAACTCTGGCTTCAAAGCAAAGACAAGCTCAGACTCAGAATTCATTTCAGTCAAGCGTGAGCCTCTCCCATTCATTGAATCTCTCATTGCTTGTGAGTCAGGGTAAGTCTAAGCTGCCCTCTTCAGTACAGGTATCCCCCGAATTACGACAGGGTTGTGTCCCTGAAAAATGTCACGCAAATCGAAATGTCGTAAATCGGAACGCGGTTTCCCATGCAGTCCCATTATATAACCCGAGATGCGAGATTTTGACAAAATTTTAGTTTTTGACCCACTAAAATAACACACAAAGTACAGTAAAAACCCGTTTATACATGACCCGATTAACCGTAACTTCCATATAATATAACTGGCACCTCAAAAAAAGGTCCGCATTCGATTAACCGGAATTTATCTGAAAAAATGCATTACATTTTTTTGTGTGTGTTTTCAGCCGAATATCCAGCACGCATTTTAATCAGCATTGGCCAGGTCCCGATGCTGCCGGATAAATGGGCTTTTACTGTAACACACAAAATAACACACATAGGCAAGATTTAGTATCTAAAGTAATGATTTTGCAGGGTTTCTTACCGCTAGGGATATTACTGCTGCTTATTACACTTTCTGGTCTCTTTTCTGACATGGTAGAAACGCGGCAGAGGCTGTAAATCGTGTGGTGTCGTTTCAAAAGAAGCTGGCTTTTAAACAATGATGTAGCGCAGTGGTTCCCAACCTCGGGTCCAGACCCAAATCGCGAGGGTCCTCAGTAGGGTCGTGAAGGGTCATCAGAATTTTTTTTTTTCCTTTTTTTAATATTGAAAATGCTTTTTTATCGCAAAAAAAAGCCGTTAATGCTAAAAAAAAATGCGACACCACTGACCAATTTGTATAAAGAGCGTACTTACGAGTTGCGCTGAGTCCACAAAACAGACGAAGATAACGTTTTGGCTGAACTGAGCTTCAGTCGCGGTATTGCCACCTTGTGATGGGAAGACCGGTTGGAGGCTAATTTGGGTTGCAGCAAAAAAGGTTGGGAACCACTGACGTAGCAGTTCAAACGCTTGGATACAGTGTACGACTGCGATTTTACCACAATATACACTATATACTGCGCATGCGCAAAAAAATGCACACAATTTGTTTTGTTAAAACGAAACAAAATATTGTACATTGATAAAAAGGTGTTAAAATATTATGTTTGTTAAATCGAAAATGTGTAAATAGTGACGTCGTAAATCAGGGGATACCTGTATTCATAAAGTTGCCAAATTCATTTGATATGTCTCAGATTGCTAGGAATTTAGGACAGTACAACTGATGCTGATTAATATAATTGAAGAGATAGTAGCTAAATATTTCTTAGATTTTAAATCGCTAAATATGGTTCCCCATACATAGAAAGGAGCTCAAATGCTAGTTCTTTAAATCAATTCTTAGCCCTAAAGCTCGAAGAGTATTGTTTCCAATGTGCATAGTAATGCTTCTTTGTAAGAGCTAGGATTTGCTTACTCATTTACTATATACTTTTATTAAAGCAGCACTTTGAAATGTCCCAATAACATGACAACCTATATGAAAATCACAGATGACAGTATTATTATTCCTACACACAATAATAACTTGGGAGTCGTTGCAGTTTTAAAACAAAATTTCAATTCAAAATCTAATTGCTGGTACAATCCTTTAGTTCCAATGGATTTGCTTTGGAAACATATCAACAGTTGATGTAGAAGGCAAAGTGACCCTTGGAAAATGAGCTCTTTCCTGCACTTTGTTTTTGCACTGTGGCAATCAATATGAGTGACATGGAGAACTCATGGGATCATTCCAACCAAGTGAGAAGGAAAATATCTGAGGAACAGTCATTACCAGAAAATGCAACCAAAGATAACAGACATCCTTTCTATCATCCTGTAACTATTGATTTATTTCAACATTATCATCATTTGCTCAAATATTTTATATTTCACGGCTTGTTTAAAATAACTTGGCTATTGATGGCCTTCCATGAATAGGAGATCACAGGGATACAGTATCAAAGGCAACTCTGAAATCAGCCAACATTAATCTTGCTGAATTTGATGAAAAGCAATAGACTTCTGAATACTCAAATAGAATTGTTTGATTTGCCAGTCAGTCAGTTTCATTTCCCATTATCTTCCCGCAATCTAAACCAGCTCAACATTTCCATTCAGCTGCAAAAAACATGTTAAATATCTTATCAGATACTAATGCCTGGAAATGTTTGACGAAAGCTTTACATCTCATTAAGAGAGCCTGCATCTAAATAAAATACCCAAACTATAATTGGCACTCCCGTAGAACGGAGCAATTAATCACCCACAATAATATTTTATTGGAAAAAGATAGTTGGAATTTCTCCATTTGCCAAACAAATCTACAAGAATAGAAAGGAATATTGTAGCCATTTGTATAAAGGGAGAAATACCAATGCTATATTTTATTTGAGCAATTATTTGCAGCTGTGCAAAACCTTCACAACAAACATACGAGAAACATGAATTTATATACAATGCATTATCCCATGATCAGTTACACAATACTGTGACAACTTCTCCAAATTGCTTGCTTCATATAGACAGCCTTTTCATCAGACAAAAGTATTTCTCACTCTGGTGACATTTTTCCAGTGAAACAGTAGGGAAGCGACATTAATAAGATGTTGTAGAGAAACATCCTTTTTTGAAGAGAACCAATATAAAACGATATGGGAAAGAATAGGAAATTGGGATTCAATTAACATTAGTTTTTCTGGGGGTGGGTGCGAGGGGTATTTGTGTACAATGGAGGAGCTAGCAACAGCATAGGCTCATTAAGATGAATGCCCACAATTTCCACATTTATGTTGCAATTTCTACAATTTCTTGAGAAAAGACATGAGATAATTTTGAATCCCAAATCCAGCATTATTTACATTCTCAATTACATAAAAGTCTTTGGTATTACAGCATAATATTAATTTCCAGTAACATGGAAGAGCTGTACTTACCCAAATTGACAAGCAACTAACACAAACATATCAGAGATGAGATTAGAATAAGGTAGTGATTTGTATGAAGCAAAGAAATGTGACATTTCATATTCAAATCCACTTGTGAAAAGCACAACCACGCAGCTACATTAACAAAGAGGCTTCTTGCTGTCTCATATGAAAGTGCCATTACATTAATTTTGGCTGACGCGTTTCGCTCATATAAGGTCAATTCAACTTACAGTACATTCCCTGAAGCGCTTTGAGACATCTAGAAGACATGAAAGCGCTATATCAAATGCAAGGATCATTATTATTATTTAATTTTCATGAAATTACAATTATTTTGGACTCTGGTATGCATTTTATAATACTATGAATTTGAATTTAAAAGAGGCAAAAACTGATTCCACAAAACAAAGGCTCAGGAAGAAATGTACACATTAAGTTCTTTGTACACACTCAGTGAAAGATAGAAGGAATTGGAATCACAATCCTTTCCAACCAACCTGAGCAATGTTGGAAGTTGTTAAGTTTTACACTGTACAATAATCCCCATCTCTCAACAGCTAGGTTTGGCTGTGTTGAAACAGCTTCACAGATCACCCCCATCATTTTGAAGGTGGATTCAGAACACGGGATCTAGACATTTGGCAAAAGAATGAACAAATCGTCAAATTAGTGCAGTGATTTGAGAAACTGTAGTAATTATCTACATGCCTGAAAATCCTGAGGCTTGAAGTCTCTGGATCTGACTTGTTTGGGGAGGGAAGAATTCATATAAGCTGATTGCCTTCTGGAAATGAATTTTTCAGAAGAAATCATTATTTAATTCAGTTAATTTACACGTTCAGCCCTCACTACCCACCAGTGAAGGAAATCAGCAATATTTTATCCTGGTGCTGCCTTTTGTAAATCACCTTATTACCATCAGCTACTGTAAATTACTGCTGAATATTCCAGTATTTAATTCAAATGCTATTACCATGTCACGGTGTGATCTTTTCTCAATTATTGAGGAGCACAAGTTCACGGTTGTTGACTGGGCCAGCCAGTGAACCCTTCATTATTCTAGTAGCACACAATTCACTAAACTGTCTGGAGATGTTCAGGCAGGTGAAGCAGTAGACATACCTTAGAGTGTAAACTAGTAGTTTTATTCGAATGCCGTTCACCTTTGAGCCACAGGCCACAAATTCTCTTTAAAATGAAGAGCAGGACTAAAGTTGAGTAGAGGCAAACATTGTTATACTTTGTGTTATTTACAGAGGGAATCAACACACCAGAAAAAAATTCTGACAGACTGCATCAATAAGATGTTTAACTTACATGCATTGTTATTTTTTTGGGGTTATTCCCAGTGTTGGAAGATGTGGGAATGGGCAGGGCTGATAAAAATTAAAAGAAACATTTCTGCACAACCATTATCCATATAATAGACTTAGTCATTTATTGAAAAAATTAATCATTTCTGAAATGGTACACAGACAGGTTTATTTCCACACATATTAAGCTTTTCACAAGGAGTACTTGATGGAAGCCACTAACAGTTGATTGATACTCCTCAGAACTTCCCGTGTGCGTATCTCCTTTCAAGTACTGAAAGATACAAACATCAACATAGTTTGTTTTATGCACTGCATATCTTGTTCGCCTCATTCGCCAAGGCAGATGGTATTGCAACACTTTCGATAAAGCCTAAAATTATTCTTCTAAAATTATTTATTTTCTGTACATTATTGCATCGCGGTGCTACAAATTAATGCAACACCATTACAGCTAAACATGACAATGGAAGAAGTCTGCATGTCTGCAGAAGAGATTTTCAAAGACTGTGGAAAAACAAGGACCCAAACATTTCTTGCCGAAAGTAATGCAAGAGAATTATCGTAGATTGTGCAATACACTGAGCTGATACTTCAAAACGCATCGTTCACATTATTTAGCAGCAAAAACTGGCAAAAATGCTACCAAACAAGTTTAAAAAAAATTTGAGCACAGAAAAGCAAAAGGGAAAATATATTAATCGCCACTATATCTCATGAGCAAGAACCATACACACGTTATGAATTTGCGAGAGTGTTAAACACTGGCAAAACAAAACAAAATGAACAAAAAGCAAAAAGTAAGGTTCACAAAATGCTCTTAAGAGGACGACAGCAAGCAACTACACTGCAACTAAACATAAATTACCATTAATGTTTTAAATTAGACCTGAAACAGTTCTATCACTACACAAGTTACAACAGTATCAGATTCAGGTCTGTAACAGCGTTTCACAATCCCTGACAACAACACGACATTGTGTTAAAACTACAGAATCGTTGTTCACAAGTTACCACATACTGCGTTACATTATGCACCAGAAGATGTTGGTTTTACATCAAAAGTGTCTCCTTTCCACGTCTCTTTGTTAGGAAGACCCTCGATTAGAAGTCTGCTGTAGCAGGAATCAATTAGTTGCTCTTGGTCTGTAGATGGATTCCATCCGTGGACAGATTGAACTCCACATTAAAAACAAGTCTGGCTTTTGAGGGTAAAATTCCCCGCAAAGGTTCCCTTGTAAATCATAAGCGACAGGTCGGTAAATCAGTTAAAAATCTCGTAATTCCAGCACTCAGATCATAACTGTCCGTGGAAGACCGATCCTGTGATGGGATATAGGTCTGCACACTTCACAGCATGGACAAATACAAGGAAGAGAACAAAGCTATGCCCGTTTTCACCATTTCTACTGGCCTTGTGTTGTCCCATTATACCTCAGAATCAATAAGGCGCAAAAAGAATTGAGCCAGGTGAGGGGCGCATGGGTCCAGGAGCTGGTCGCAGGAGGGCCGGTTGCAATGCCGTGGCCTGAAACAGTGAGGTAGCAGGACGTGCGTGGAGAGTAAGTGGAGAGGTCAGAGCTGCAGCTGCAAAAGGATTTGTAAGAAATCCAGGAGGCAAGGGTTTCAATAAATCCTTTCGAAATGCTAATTTTGCCTGGTAACGAGAAAGAGAAAAAGAAAAAGAAATGCTTTGTTGAGATGTGTTAGCGAATGATTTGACGTTTCAACATGAACAGGAACATATTTCTCACCTTAAGTAAACAATTAAAGGCGTTTTGGAGTGTAATGCATCATTTCAATTGATAAGTTGTTTGTATGGAGTCACTGTTAGTCAAATATACAGTCAATTCACTTTAAAGTACATTCTGTGAAGTGCTTTGAGACGTCTAAGACTTGTTAAGTGCTATGTCAAATTCAAGGATTATCATTATTAAGTATACACAATGCATTTGATATAGCGCCTTACAACGTCTTTGAGACATCTCAAACCGTTTCACAGATAATGAACTGCATAATGGTTAAGCAAGTTAGTTATTTTATGAAACCCATTTTCTGTTATTGATTCTGCCCTCCCCCCCAAAAAAAACAACCAATAAATTGCAATAAATTGCATCTTAGCAGATGAATAAACATTTTGTGAACTTTGGTAAAACCTTCTCAAATTTGTTATTTGGAATGATTTCAATTAACATGAGCTTTGATTCTGAGCCACAAACTATGTATCTTCATTACCCAAGAGTTCTGGAATAATAGTAACATGAACAGCAAGCTCGGGTCACTGTAAGTAGCAAGCATTCCAGTTTGCCTAAGCTTTGCGAAACATTGCTATGAACACGAGTTAGGTCCTGGCAAATTTCAAAACGGAGTCAATATTTTGCTGAAGGAGAACTTGAACAAGACTTACTGCCAAGATAGTTGGGTTGCGTTGGAGTTTGTTGTAGGGACTATATTTGGGTTTCAATGGTTTCCCTGCTACTCTGTCCTTATGTCGCCTGCTGGAAATGTGCTGGAAAAGATCAAATGTCGATTCAATTGGACAACACAATGAAAACAAGGACAGGATGAAATATACTGGAGGTTTCCATTTTCGGATGCGTTTGCTCTGCACATTTACCTGTTTAAGCTGAATTTCTGAGTTGACATGAACATCGCACACTTCACAATGAAATGTCTTGTTCTGCAGTCCAGAACCCTTTATGCCATTTGGAAGTTTATCTTTTGATCCCGGTCTGGGATAAGATTTAATGGGGCCAGCTCCAATCCGTGCTTCAACCATTGTTCTGTGCTTGGAGCCTGTTGGCAATACAAAATACAATGGTTATTACCAATTTCTGCGTTTCTTCGACAATTGAACTACTTAAGTAAGTTAGAATTACATCGTTTCCATATGCTACTCTTGAACGCGGAGAAGAGGGGCATCAGATTGGTTTCTCAAGGGATACAAGGGTACATTTGGGTCCAAGGAATTTTGTGATTTGCATTGTTTTTGTAGCCAAAGCTTTTTTTTGTTGTAGGAATCTGCCACTTTTTCAGCATTTGGTTGCTATCCAGCTGCTGCTGGCATCTGTGCACGTATTTAATGCCTCTCCTTCACCATTTCCAGCAAAAGTAAGACAGGCATGATACTGCAAGGTAATGTTACTTATGCCTCCATAGAATGAGAGAAAAGACTAATGCTAAAGGCTAAAATGATGATACCACTGATGAAAGTTGCTGTACTGATCCATATGTTAGGCAGCTAACAGCAGCAGTGAGGCAGCTTGTGTACTGAAGTAGAAGCACGGAAAGTCAAGAGATTGGGGTTGGAGAAAAAACTGGAGTGTTTGCTCTGACACACACATCCAGTGTTAAAGAAAAACAAATGGACCGTGAATCTAACCCCCAAAGGCTTTAGCTCTGGGACTGATAGCCAAGTGGCACCTGAGTGCAAACAGATTCAGTTCTTTCCACGAGCAGTCATTGCGTACACCAAGTGAGAACACAGACCACTTCTTCCTTCATTTTAATTCATCTCACAGTTTTATTCGGAAAATACCTGGAATTGTATTCCTGCTGGATAAAGCAATTATTTTATGAAGATATATATATGTATATTAATAATAATAATTCTTGCATTTGATACAGCACCTTATCACATCTTTGAGACATCTCAAAGCACTTCGCGGAATATATTGCAAAGTGAATTGACTCGATATTTTGTGGATGAAATGTGGCAGTCAATTGCACACAGCAGTGTCCCACAAACATTTGTGGATTCAGCCTAATTTATTATTATTTCTTGAAGGAATTATTAACCCCGGAAAAGCAATCCGCCAATCGACCCCAAACCAGAAACTTCCTGCTAGGTAAACTGAGTTGTGTGGAGAAAGGAAACGTTTCACCCTATCAGGAATCAAATCCAGGACTCTTGCTTGTAAGTGCTCTCACCACTGAGATATGATGTTAAAAGAGCAAAAGGCTGATGTAGCTCTTACACTGGCTATGTACAGACAGTTGTTTTTTCTTTTAAAAGAAGCTTTTTGCCAACCTGCTGAAGAGCACCTTTGTGCTCATCGGTGTCATCAGTAACTGGGAACGTCGATTTCAGTTTACATGAGGAATGACTCTTATGCTGTAACTGACCACACTGCCAGGGATAAAAGCACTTTGCAACAACAACAAAACAGTATTAGTGCTACTCAGATAAAATAAATATTGCCCCTCTTCAATTCTGAAAGGAATCATGATGGATCAATTAAATTGTAAAACAGTAAAGGTTAGCAGGATTTTTGGGGGGCTGCTAAAATAATTATCAATTGGGTAACAACCTGTATTGTGTGCATCCAGCTGAGACAGAGAATTTACAGCTACTTTGCATAGTGAACAGTACAGGAGCTTTTTTGCTTTTTCCTCTTCTGACTCAGTTGAAGTCGATGCAATAGATGCAGCTCCGTCAACACTCGGTGTTGCTGTGGGTATGTCAAGTTTGGTTGCAATTTCATTCACATTGGCAGTTTCTGCTACAGCTGGTGGTGGTTTACACAGTTCAGGGATTACACTTGTAGGCAACGGTAGATTATTCACAGTTACACTGTTGGATGCCGGCATTACTTCGTCTGCTAAATGAAGGGAAAAAAATAATTGATTCAATAATTGGAATAATAAAATAACACTAGGATTAGATACATCACCTCGCCACTTTTGAACAGTCTGCAAGCGCACAGCACAATTAATTACTTTGGATTAACCGTTTTACACAGGAAAAGGTGGCAGTTAATTTGTCACAGATATCAATGAGGCGAGTAATTAATTCAACTGATTTGGGGAAATTTGTACAAGGAGACCTATCAGCCAAATTACCAGGAGAGTTTATGTTTTAGTCAAAAGATGGCATCTGCTTTGATAGTGGAATGTTCCTGCAATACTGCACTTCAGTCTCACTTCTTTACTGTACACAAGCTCAATTCCTGATGTGGGATTCAAACTCAAAATCTTGTGATGCAGATATAAGTGTTAGTAATTGGGCTAAACCAATTTAGCCCAAAATTATTTATCCGTTTATCCGTGACTCAAGTTTTGACTTATTGTTAAAACTATTCTCTTGCGCTTCTCACCTTTACTGGTAGATGCTGCGCTTGAAGCCATGATGCTGTGGTTGAGGTTTATAGTCCAACGATTCTTTTTAAAATGGAGCACGCCAAGCGGGTGAAAAAAACGGAGTGCAATTTTAGAGCCATACTAGCGGCAAGCTGATAACGCTAGCCGATAACCCACATTGTCGTGCAGGTGCAGTATTTTGGTTTGCCGCTAGTAGAGTCTAGGACTATCGGCTTGCCGCTAGTAAAGTCGCGAGACTTTAAAATCGTACTCCCGTTTTTTTCATCCGCTTGGCGACATCCGTTTAAAAAAGAATCGCTGGACTGTAAACCTCAATCAGTAAAGGTGAGAAGCGCAAGAGAGTAGTTTTAACAATAAGTACCAAGACAATATTTTGTTGTTTCTGTTATTATTTAGTCTGGTGTGCATGTTGTGTGTTAAAAGAACTTTAATTTTTTTGTTGTGGGTTTTTGGCCGCGAGCCGCCCGAATTAAGCAGGCGCTTAAAACAGCATCGGCCAGGTCCCACAAGTGCCGGATAAATGCGCTTTTACTATATTAACTAAGTCCATGTACATTGACATATTGACTGCGGAAGCCAAAATGTCATTTGGAGCTTTCATAATATGAAAAAATTATTTCTTGAACATTGTTTCATTGGTAAGTTTGCTGGGATGGCAACAGCCCCTTGTCTGACCAGCCAGTGCTCTGACTCAACTAATACATGAAGATGGATCACTTGAGTGAGTTATTGGAGGGTAGCCACTGCTTGTTGCAACCTTCCAGTAACTTTACCAGTTACAAATCAGCGCTTTCAAGTAGGTAGGGAGGAGGTAGGGTGGGGGGGAAGATTGTGTGAAAAAAATCCCTTTTTCCAGGTAATTAATTAATTGGTTACATTTATATTTGTGCTTTTGTGTTTTGACCTCCCAGCTAAGCTGAATACCAGAATTATTTATGCTGCTTTGGCTCAGATTGCAAAGCACTTCATCACCTCATGGACCAAAGAGCAATAGGCAAAGAATTGCCAATTAAATTACAGATTTTTCAAACTAGGTATTTATATTTGCTTCCACTGTTGAAATAGCCCAAAGTTTTTTGAGGTTTGTTTGTTAAACGTTTCAGGATGTTAATGTTGTCATTTGTTCGTGTTAAATCAATGATAATCAAACGTTTGTAGACATTATACAGTGAAGATTGTTGTTCAAGTAAAGGTTAATTTTGATGACCATCTGTAACAAAATTAATCTATGGATGGATCACGAGAGTGGTCATAGTTTTCAAATACTTATCTGAATCTCAATGATTTTTTCAAACAAGGTATTGATGATAACACGTGCATTGTGCTATGTATGTTACTTCTCTCTCTCTACATCTCGCTCGGTCTCCCACTCATCCCATTCTTTTCCCCCACTTGGAAGATTTAAACAAAGTAAATGTTTTCTCAGCAGCAAATCTCTGCATTAACTAAACAATTATTAATGCAACTAAAAAAGCAACAAAAACCTATAAACCACGCACATCAAACTAAGGCATTATAAAGCTGAACTTGATTCCCCATCACTCACTTGAACAAATCCACTTGGACCTGATATTTTCAGACTGTGAGACATTACAGAGAAAATCAGTGATGGTTTATAGGGCATGAATAGCATTATTCTATCATCAGGATTAGGCTCCGAGCCAAAATATTATTATTAACATGCAGCATAACTGTGTAGTGGATTATGTCAGGTGAATATGTTTTAAGATGATAGAGTGGGGATAGGAGAAGTGTTTCATTTTTTGTTTTTTTCAGAAAAGCTGAAGTTGTGTGTGTTTCATTTAAGTGCTGAGATAAAGGGGTTCAATTTGTGGTATTTCTTAATTGGAATCCCGATTGAGGTACCCTAGTTATAAATTAGCGGAAAGTGGGTTGTTGGAAGTGGGTTGGGGAGAGAGATCTCCTTATAGTAACCAGAATTCCTATTAGTGACAGGTATGACTGTTTCAATGTTACCTAAATCCAAAGTGATGTTCTCACAGTTCTACTGGAATTCTAATGGAATTCCTCAACAATAACTTGTATTTATATAGCATCCTTCATCCCAAATGGGGTTTTAAAAGAGCATGAATCCCATTAACAAATACTGCAATTAGGATCCAAATATTTACTTAAGCAGTGAAATAATATGCCAATTTCATAGATATACTGATAAATAGAATAGTAACCTCGCTAGTTTACTGACGTCAGTGGATACAGAAAGTCTGCTAAGGAATACAGTTTAGTGAATGAACAAAATTTTGGGTTATTCTTGTGCAATTTCACAGTCCTTGAGTGACAAGAGTTTACGTTCAGCGGTATCAGCTTAATGAATTAGCACAACTCGGTCTGAAAACAAGTGCTAAAAATAAAAATGTAATGCTTCATTGGGCAGAATATAGCATGAAGGGCGTTTTATCTGGAAATTGGACATGTTTGAGATGTAATCAAAATAATGTAATCAGGTGGTGATTTGAAATGATCACTGAATTGCAAGTGAAACTAAATTTGATGGAAAACAGTGGTCAATCAGTTCATAATAATGGATGTGCTTATTATTCAAAAAACTGGCATTAGTATCTGGAATGGATCTGATCGTCCTCTATGTATAATTTAACATAGAAATAAAACAACTCTTTTCATTTACTGAATTTCGCGACCTGGAGCTAATTGTAATGCTCCTTGAGGAAAATATCCCTCATTACTTTTCCAAGGGAGATTCACATTCACTGGTCTGCTTAGAAAAGAGTTTTTGACAACACATCTATATACAGTTAACACCCGCAATTCTCAAAATACCACAGCAAATCGATTTGATGTCAAATGTTTTCAGAACATCTGGAATTAATAGTTTATGATTTTAATTAGCTATTTCATAAATTAAAATCAAAGGATAAATGCTGAATATGAGACAGAGGCTTGTCATAATTCATGCTTACAGTATAGAATTATGAACTATATATTCTCAGGAGGTTTGAACCAGGATGGAACTGGGGAAGGAACTGAAGAGGAAAGAATCTTCATATATTCCAGTGATAGCTACGGACAGGTGGCTACACTAGTATACTAGATTGAGAATATTAAAATAAGTTAGAAAGGATTTAACAGAGTCACTGGCTTTTTGGGTACAGAAGTAATCACAATAATAATCCTTGCATTTTGAATATAGTGACTTATCGCATTCTCGAGACGTCTCAAAGCTCTTCACAGAATACACTGTGGAGTGAATTGACTGTACATATTTTGCGCATGGAACTGTGCCTAACTCTAGTGCCATCTACTGCAGTGCAGTCTGTCAAAACCTATTTATTGATGTGTATCAGTTTCTTTCGGTTTTGTTCCTTCCAGATCTGAGCAATACCAATTTAATAGCCTGCTATATATACACAATATCACAGGAGTGGAACCAAGCATAGATTTCCTTAGACTGCAATGAAAAGCACTGGTGGAATTTAACACTTCAGATCAAAGACCAACCTCAACCCAAAACTGTAAGGAATGTATCCTTACACAGATGAACACAAACCATCACCATTACCACATCTCGGAATGAGATCCATTGTTTAATTGATCACCATCCATTGTGATTTCATTTGAAACAAAATCCTTCTTAAATTAATATCACAAGTTTGGCCTCGAGGATGAAGGTAATTTGGTACATGTCATCCCAACACTTCAGAACACCCACCATTACCCCACCACAGCATCAAGCTGCATTTCAAATGAGATCAACCTTCCTTCCTTTGTTTACAACGATCAGAACCAAAGTATGAAAACTGAGGATAAGCTCAATAGATCACAATATTGTCGCAAGTAATATTAATTTTTTTTTACTGGTGAGATGAAACAAAATTTAGAATTTAACTTCAAGTCCCTGCCAGGTGCCTGGGAGATGTGGGTTCAGCCAAGGTTTAGCAGGCACATGTAATTAAAATGAAAAGAATGGCCTTCTTACATTTTTGTACAATTTGCACAAAGGTTCAAGAGGCCCTATTTGCTGAGAGGATGGAAAAATGCCAATGCTAAAGAATCCTCAATTCACCAGTTCTAGACTCTGTGAGAAGCACACGGATTAAGCGTGATTGATGTTCTACACTAATTAATAAAAGGTGACTGAACAGTTTTCTTTACAACACTGTCCTTTCACAGAATAATGTTACCTTATAAAGCATGGAGGTATCACAACACCTTACACGTATTTCAGTATGTAGGGATAAAACATAAGTCAGTATATTTAAATACAGTATGTCTAATTTGTTGAGGTCATTATGTTATCCTTTTGGTGTTGTAAATCTGCTCTGGGTGTAATAAACAACATCAATTAAACAAGACGTGTGTGTTAGTTTTTGTCCCACGGTACTACTTGCAGAACCTAACTTGCCATCCTTCACAATGATTAACTTTTCAATCGCCTTCTGCCTGTTGAAGATTTTACGCAACAGGGGGAAGAGGAGCAGTTTCTTAACTCCATAATACATTCACATCTAAACTAATAGAACTCAATCGATTTATCTCACTTTCCCTGAATAATTTGCATCTAAATTGCTGACATTGCTGCCTCTCTCTGTGGCTCACCTCTCTCCTTGCACCACAATAAAAGTTTCAGGAAGGAGGAAACCATTGGTCTCTCCAACATGCGCGTTCAACTTCCCAAAGGATCCTTTTAGCACATAACATAAATATACTTGAATCCATTTGATTTCCAGGAACTTTTCTAGTTCCTTTTTGGAAATTCCTTTTTTAAGCCTTTTCATAGTTTTTTGTTCCACCCTGTGTGATGATACTGTAGTTTGTTTCACATGTCAATCCTCTTTCAACTTAGAACATACTCTTCCGCATTTTAATCTATTTTGAGTTCTCAAGTTTCCACCATGGCAGAAAAATGGATTGGCAGTTACATATCTTAAACTCTTTTCGACTTACCTGACCTCCCTACTGAACTTTTCTCAATCTCAATATTTACATATGTATTGATTTGAAGGTATTTTGAATGTATAAATGTAATATCTCTACATAATACTCGTTGACGGTATTTCTTACATGTGATTAGAAAATAATGTGTCAGCCAGGCACAGTGGTAGCACTCTCACCTCTGAGTCAGAACCAATGCCATAAATTACATCAAATGCATCCTCATGTCACCTGCTCATGAAACGGTCATGATGAAATTGATGCAAAATAATCTAACGTGTAGATGGAGTTGTTGAAAAGATGTAAAGAGACAAAAACAATTGCTGGACCGAAAATTGTTCGAAAGGATTGATGTGGGAAGGTTACCAATACAAAAAGGAAATATTGCATTCAAGAAGATCAAGAACAATTAAGCAGATGGGATAAGGCATAGCAGATGGATTTTAATGTAGACAAATGTAAGGTAATGCATTGCTGGACAGGAAACAGTAAACATGTCAACATGATAAAGAGGCATCCATTACCAGAGGTGCAGAAGGAAAAGGATTTGGGGAGCTTTATTATTAATTATTTACTGAGAGTTTCCAAACAATGGGAAGTGGTTAACGAGAAAGCCAAAGAAATGCAGAGCACCGCTCAGAGCATTCGTCAAGTTCCAGATCCAGTGATTTTGGTTTCTAAATATTCAGAGGTGTGTATGGAAAAGTCCAAGGGTGATATTCCTTTTGCTATGAAATGTACCAGCTTTGATGATCTATACCTAGAATAGAAAATGTTACTGGTTCCTCTGGTCAAAGCCAATCAACTTCAGAGGAAGAGGAATTTCACATCCTTAAATAAATACAGTCAATCCACTTTAGAATATATCCTGCGTAGCACTTTCAGATGTCTCTACGACGCGATAAGGCACTAAATCAAATTCAAGGATTACCATTATTATTTATCTGCCAGGCTGGATATCGTCAGTTGCAGCTAAATCTAAATCAGTTGGTGGAGAAATAATCCATGTATGATTTTAAAAAATATACAGAAACTATGATTTAAATGCTCAGGGTAAGAAATGGATGCGATACTGTAGAGATTCTACATGTGTGCAATAATTAATGATGTGATAACCAATGTCAACAACAGAAGAAACATTTAAAATCATAACATGCAGTGCTACCTAGGAATGCAAAACTCATGGGTGGTTTCAGTGCAAAACATTGGACAAGTTTCCTTACTCTACACGCCTCTGTTTACCTAGCAGCAAGTTGGCGGATCACTTTTCCGGTGGTAATAATTCCCTAAAAAATAATAAACTTGCCACTCAATCCACGACTGTTTGTGGGACACTGCTGTGCGCAATCAGCTGTGGATTTTTGCCCGCAAAATATAGTGAAATCACTTTACAGTATATTCTGTGTAACGCTTTGAGACATCTTGAAGACGTGATAAGGCAGTATATCGAATGCAAGGATTTTTTTTTCTGGTAGATGTACAGGGGACAGATAGCCTGAAAGCATCCCTCAAAGTGACACGTAAGTTGCATTTTTTTTAATTTCTGGTTTGTGAAGAGGAATTTATGAAGTGAGATGGATCTGGATTACACGCGAGGTGATGTTAAAATATATATATATATATATAAAATTTACAAGCAAAAACAAAAGAAAGAAATCAAGATACAGTGGCACAAGTCATTCACTGCATTAATGAGTACTATCTTCCTGCTTCTTGTTGTCTTAAGGCATTTGAATGGTGTTTGTCGGGCATCAATATGAAGTGATGGGAACTCAAGTAATTACAAATTTTTCAAAGGAGCACTTTGCTGACTAACAAATGGACGTTGGCATTAAAAATACTGAGTTAACCACCAACTGTACATTTTTCTGAAAAACAAGAATCAAAAGCCTTCAGGCAAAAGCATGCAAATCCAGATGCTTTGCTTAGAAAATCATGTAAACCAGTGTGTGCACGGACGGGAGTATTGGAGCATAACATTAAAAAGCTGTAATGATGTAGTCTTTTTTTAAAAAAAAAGCTTTAAACATATAATTGTAAATTAAAATGTGTAGGCTGTTATTTACAGATTTTTTAGAATGAAACGGCTGGTATAATTTGGGATGAAAGGCAAAGATAGAGGCTGGCAAACTAACATTTTTCAGAATCATTTGATACATCACTCAAAATACCTTTGCTTTCACAATAAACTTTCAAGGTGCTTTTCATGATAAACTCAAACCGTGCCAAATTACATGGATTGAAAGTGAAACCATTTGTCGGAAATGAAACCACTCTGACTGAAGGAGCTTGCAATGATGGGCTCTTATTCACGTGTGGATGGAACCGTGCTACCTCCAACCATTTTGTCCTTTCAGTACAACAGATTATACATCTTTTTCACCTCCACCTTTTTCTCAGGTTTTATCTCTGTCTGTCTAATTGCTTGGTTAGTCCAGGGATGGAGATGAGAAAACAAAGCAAAAAAGTAGAATGTTACACTGTTAGTTGTGATGGGTGCAGCATTGAATTATGGTGTAACTACAATACCACAGGCTAAATACAACATGTCATATCAGTGGAAGGAAAAATACTTCATTAAACACAATCAAGCCAATTGCCAGAATGGAACAAGTGTCATTTGCGGTTTCATTCATTCAAACCAGAGTAGAAATGTCACTTGGTTCCATCCTCATTTCATAGATTAAGTGGACATTCATTTACGAAGCCAAACATTAATCGAACATGGAGCGACAGGAGCAGAAATGAAGAGTATCATGCAAACACACAGAGAGACACACAGAAAGGAAGTACGTGAATGAGAAGAACAAAATTTTTTTAACCTGTTTTTTCAGAGCTGTTGGGAGTGATTGCAGTGGTTGTGGTGATGATGACCTTTGTGCTGTCCTTGGTGAAAACAGATTTCTGCTTATTTTTCGTGGCCTCCAGTGCTTTGAGCTTCTTGGCATGTTTACTGCCTTTGTAGTGTGCCTCGGCTTGGCTCTACAAAGGAGAACAAATGAACCATGCAATCAGGCTCATTTCTCATACTTTCACTCACTTTTATGGGTGACAATACAAAAGGTATACTTTCAATAAAAGGCACGGTGCGCAATCCAAACGGGAAATAAAAAAGTTAAACGCTCTGAATATTTCCAGGAATTCAAATGGTTAAAAAAAAAGGTGCCTCTATTGAAAGATGTGTATTAACTTGCCTGGTTAATATCGTCACTCTACTCAAACAAAGGATACTTACAGAAAGCATGCTACTAATGCAATGGCATAGAGTGACTGTGTGTAGAGCACAGTGCTGCAGGTAAAAAAAACACTACTTTGTATGAGAAACATTTGCCTGGAACATGCAAAGGTGTATCAAGAACACGTGGTTGTATCTTTCCAGCTAACAATCCTGGATACAGCTCACTGTGTTGGTAGTAGTGAAGCAAGCCATGGAAACAGATTGCACAAACAAGAGAACACGAAGCAGGTTTAATTTTGTTGTTGTTTGTGGAGATTTTTTTGTCTGAATAAAGAGATCTGCACCATTAGGATCAGAAAATCAACCTGAAATGTCTTCTGGTTAAATATTCAAATGATTGTGATATCAATTACGAAGAGCATGGATCTAGTTGATCAGTACAATCTCTATATGTTTACAAAACTAGACCAAGGTTATTGGAATTATTACAAAAATGTCAATAATAACTTTGATTTATACATAGCACCATTCGAGCAAGGAACATCTTATAGAGCTTAATAATGGGAACTGGAGACAAGCAAGAAGATTTGGGAGAAATTTAGAGGCTCAATTTAAAAGCTATGTTTATAGGTCTGTGGTGGGCAAAGGAGTTTTGAATCTTGCCTGGGTCACAGTTGTGACTGAGCAGGTCTGGATACGTTGATGCTTGTGATGGGTAGACCCAGGGAGGTCAGTGAGGAAAACATTGAAGAAATCTATCCCAGAGGCAATGATGAATGGTTAATCGTTAGGAGAACCAGCAGAGATAGCAAGATAAGTAGGAAGGTGGACAATGTTCTGGAAGTGGAAGAAAATCTTGCTGATTGAGGATTAGATATAGGTTTGAAGTTCAGCTCGGGATCAAACAATGCCCTACGATAGAAAATTACTTGAAAACGCTAATCCGATTTGGACAACAATACTATATAAGCCATTCATTTGCCTGGATCATATCAGAATGTCAAACTCATAGATGGTATATTGATAAATATGGACAAAAATAAAACATAGCAGATTTAAGAGCACTCAAGAGAAAGGCTTATTCAGTTATTTGTTGACAAGTAAGCCTTTCTGCTGATATTTGCAATAAACTCTTTGCCTGCAATATCAGTGTTAAGCTTCAACTGACAATGACTCACTTCAATCAATCCCCATCTACAGTACATGAGACCTGTTGAAACACAAATAATCCAATGAAAATAAATTGAAACGGCAGAAAAAGACGACGAGACGCCATTCATTTTGTAAAGATAAAAAGATCAGAAGTGTTAAATAGTCATTCTTCCTTTGCTAAAAGTAAACGTCACTACACTAAATTCAGCAGCAAAGATTCCGCCTCGATCAAGATGAGGCAAGGATTCTCCCAGGCTAGGGTTATGAACCTTCTTCCAATGGCCATCAGCTAATGCACATCAAATCGACTTTCAATCCCTCTCTCCCTGAGAATTGCCCCACTGGGTTCCATCCTAGGATAACTCAACTATGATCATAATCTCAACATCTCTATCATTATTTCACCAATCATCAACAAAGCTTAAAACATATTTCACACCAATATCCGTTAACCCAGACTCATGAATGCGGGACATTGTTGTGCAAACTGGCTGCCCTTTTCGCTTACAAAATGAATAAAAATGCAACGATTATTATTTTTATATTGGGTGACAAACAATTGCTAAACAAGGTGAAACACAATACTGAATTCTGAGGTGTCTCAAAGTACGTTAGTTTACTGTGGTACAAAATGAATATTTTAATCTTTCATTCACATGTTCATATAACTTTTGCTTGTTACCATGTTTTGGATGACCAACCTTGCAATGCATTCTGGACTCTTATGTGGAGTCCTGTAGCTCAGCGGTTACAGCACTTGGCTTGCAAGCAAGAGACCTGGTTTCGATTCCAGGTTGGGTGAAACCGTGGGCAAGTTTCCTTACTCCACACACCTGATAATCCCACAAGTAAAAAAACAATAATAAATTGGTCATTTTTAATCCACGACTGTTTGTAGGACACTGTGTGCAATTGGCTGCCATGTTTCAGCCAATATATACAGTCAATTCACTTTACGTTATATTCTGTGAAGTGCTTTGAGACATGTAGAAGAAGTGAAAAGCACTATATCAAATTCCAGGATTATTATTATTATTATCAGTAATTTTCGATCAGAGGAAGTTTTTACCCGAAGGTTCAGTGATAAGACCCTCAAGAACTATCTACCCTTTGAGAGACTGTAAACAGAAAAAAAATATCCTTCCTTTTTTTTCCTAACATCTTAATTAATTCCTGCTGTGCTGGAATTAATTAAGATGTTAGGAAAAAAAAACAGGGCCTTTGGAGAATTGAAAGAATGATTTTTTATTTCTGGTTGTAGGGTAAAGAGGAGATTGTTAATTCAACTATAGGAATGATAAAACTAGTATGCGCTGAGGGTGTGTTGACAAGAGCTTATGAATAAAACATTTAGTCAAGGTATCAATCTAGGGCTTAAAGTGCTTCTGTTGTTGACATGTCCGCACTCCCCATAAAAGGTGGAGTGACAGGGAGACGGACACAAAGCCTACCATGGCAGAGGGAGGCAGAACCTGCTTCACAGGTCAGGACAGCTTGTTCGTATCATCTGATGCAGTGGAATGTATTTGGCATCGTGCTGGACAAGCATGTTGAACCATTAAAAACCTCATGAAAAGTCTGGAGCTTCCATGCAGGTATTAATCTCTTAATTGGCCCGAGCATAACAGGGTGATTACAACCATCAGGAAGGAGGCTTTGGCCAAACAACTGTGCCCTTGACATGGACGTGCCGAGCTCCTGTGATACATATTGTGACTCGTCGTACAGCATTTCAGCTGAAGGCTGATTACTATCACGTGGAACAATGATTGCTTCTCTTTGAATTGAAGCTGAGGACTTGATCCTGAACGAAATATCCAGAAGGCCACAAAATATGTCAATGTGATGCTATAAAATAAACACTGTTAGGGGTTCATAGCCTTAATAATCTTAGTGCTTATGGGTCTATTTTGTTTTTCTATCCTCTCCCACACCATGTTCCACAGGCCCATCGCCCTCAATCCTTACTCAATGCTATTTGTTCACTGCTCTCTAGCGGATCAGATTCAATGTCTTTGTCCTCGCCTTCAAATCTCTCCAGGTCTCTAATGTCTTCATTCTTCCTCAGCGCACTCCTACCTGGGCTTCTCGCTCTGTTCAGCAAACGCCAACCTGCTTCATGACCCTCGGCCAATTCTTCCTGCCAATGGCCGGCAAGCTCCATCCCGGAGACCCTCCACCTCACTGCCTCCTAACCTGTTAGAATTGTAACCATGATTACTCCCCGACTTCCCAGTTCAGCCCCCACTTAACTATGTGAAGCACTTTCAGATGGCCTCCTGACTTGAAAGGAGCTGTAACAATTTAAATTGCTGTGGTTGTTTTTTTGTCCTAAGAGCAAGGAATTAACTTCATTGCCAGCTGGTTCTGTCCAAATGTGGAGTGATCATCCTCCAGTTCTGAACTAATCGACTTTGTCCTGAATAATCAATAGCTCCACCATCTCGTTCTTCTCACCCAGTGCTGCCAATGGGGGCAGAACAGTTCAGTGAAGTCCCACAGACATTTGGGAAATGCTCACAGATAGGCTGCTGGAGCTTGTTCCATCCCAGAGAACTGGCTGCAATTAGAGAGTGCACAAACTCTTATGCAAAAACTCCAAACACTTTAATCTATAAATATTGTGATTGAATCTTTGGGGACATACACAGGCATTTGTTTCCCATGTATGTCGTGAGTCTTTGTTTCTTCAGCCTTTTCTGAAGACACTAGCAGAACTTAAAAGTAACATGGTTTTAATCGGAGGCAGGGAAATATGAACTGAATAGAAGTGAAGCTAATTGTCACTGTGTGTCTCACAACAACAGGAGGGAGATTTTCTACAACAAACAAGGAGACTGGAACAAGAACAACTTGCACTCACACAGCGCCCTCCACGAAGTACATGCAAGAGAACAATGTTGGTGAGAAATGACTCTTCAAGATTGTCTTACAACTGATCAGAGAAACCCATTGTTCTATTTGCGAGCTCATTTCAGCGCATGCAAAGATTTAAAGGTCTTTGGATCTCAGAGATCCCAAACACTATAAAATGCTACCGAAGAGGGAAACATTGAATGGGGGAGTATTAACATATACGTTCACTACCCTTTAAAATGTCTCTTTAAACAGATGAACTAACCATGAATAAGTTTTACCTAGATACTGGAAATATAGTGTGCTGATGGCAATGGTTAACTTCAACATTGTAAATAGTCTTATGTTTGTTTAGTCTGGAAACTTGTGGTTCAAGTGGTAATATCTGCTTTTAGAGAGCTTGTAGCAAGATTCCTAACCATGTAAAATCTGGCTCGTAATACAGGGCTAATTGGTTGTTCCTCAGGCAAGCACTCAGCTAGAGTCAATAAACATAAACAAAGGAGAAACCATTCCACTTCCAGAAAGTGCAGCAAATACATTACAAGAGATGATGAACCACCTCCTCAACAAGTGCAACTTTTTAAACTGTATGTAGCAGCGATTTCAATCCATGAAACACACGGGGGAAGTAACGTGCGATGTTCTGGGGGTACCTGATAATAATAATCCTTGCATTTTGATAAAGTGCCTTCCACATCATCTAGAGCCTCAAAGAGCTTCACAGATTATACTGTAAAGTGAATTGATTGTATTACTTGTGGGCAAAATGCGACAGCCAATTGCGCACAGCAGTGTCCCACAAACAGTTGTGGATTGAAATGACCAATTTTTTTTCGAAGTATTATTATTAGGCATGTGGAGTAATGAAACTTGCCCAAGGTTTTGCCCTTTCCTGCCTGGATTCAAACACAGGTCTCACACTTGTAAGGCGACTGCTCTAACCACTGAGCTACAGGAATCCACCTAGAGGACATGACTACAGCAACCCGATCTCACCGTACGTGCGTCCATTGAAACTATGAAGAAACAGTGGTCTGTTCGGGTGCCTGGAAACTGCAAATGTGCAAGCAATGCAGATGGTAGGGTCCACCATCAATGACTCTTAAGGAGTTAATACAGTTTGATTGGCAAGATTTAAAGGCATTTTTATTGGGAGAGAGTTGAGCAGCTGAATCAGGTCTATTCTCAGAGAGTCACACGGGTTGTGTCCTTTTTCTGTGACAGATGATGAGAATTTCTAAGAAAAGGGTAAATATATATATATATATCCACAAATAAAGATGTCTTTTTGAAAAAATAAACAGGTAAAACAAATAAACTACTCTAGATAGATCAGTACCTTGCGGGGCCAAGATTCAACCCCAGCCAACACAGAACCACACAGGAGGAAACAATTTTTTTTTCTAATTGGCATCTCCAATTCAGGGCTCTCATTTCATTAGTTGCCAAAGTTGCCGCTGACCAGAGCAGAGCCCACAACAGCTTCCAAAGCGAGGCCATCTGGTGCTGATGTTTCACCATCAATAGGATGGTGGTTCCTCTCCTTCTGAATACCCTGCTGTAACAGATGGTACATCAGCCATGCCCACAATTACCCCTTCCCCCGGGAGATCATGTTGAAGCAGAGAAACAAAGGACATCAGTGCGTGGATCACTCATGGGAAACCTATGCACAAAGACACGTAATCCAATATATATTGTAGCCGTCTATTCAATAAACACCTGCACCTCAGCAACATGGAGTTAATTTTGTCTACAATACATGCAGTGGCAAACATTTAATTAAAGTAGGTTTACGAAAAAAGCAAAGGAAATGATATGCGTGTTATGAAAATAGGGAACTCAAGCAAAACCTATGAAAACCTTGGTTCACTCAAGAAAGAAGAGCCAATGATGTCCTTCCAGACATTCCGTGTGACTGCTCAGCTTCTGGTGCTTCAAACTGTTTCACCATCTGACTTCTACCTTCCATTTGCGTAGTGGCCAAGAAATACTTCCTGGTGTCTCTCCTGAAATCGCTGTTCACATCACTGACTTCTACTCTCTTGCTCTGCTGGCTTGTAGATCCGAAAGGAATGTTCTGTGTTTCCTTTCTCCAAACAAATGTATCATCCTCCAACGACAGTGTCACTCTTGTAGCTCAGTGGTTAAAACATTCGCCTTACAAGCGTGAGACAAGTGTTTCAAATCCTGGTAGGTCAGGGTGAAACCTTGGGCAAGTTTCTCTACGCCACACACCTAATAATAATCCTTTCCAACCACAATAATAAAATTGGTCATTTCAATCCACGACTGTTTGTGGATCACTGCTGTGCGCAATTGGCTGCTGCGTTTCGTCCACAAATATACAGTCAATTCACTTTACATTCTGCAAAGCGCTTTGAGACATCTAGAAGATGTGAAAAGCGCTGTATCAAAATGCAAGGATTATCACTACCCAAATAAAATCTTACTTACTGTAAATCTAAAACTGCACGGGGAGACAGGTTTTGATATAAAGCTATAATTTGTAACTATGGTCAACACATTCTTAAAGGTTCAGCTGATTTACATAATTGTAGAATAACAACAGATGTGAGAATTGGAATAGCCAGACTTTAAGTGCTAACATGCAGATTGCATGCTTCCCAGCTGCCAGAAACCGTATCCAGAAACCTGAAATAGTAAACCTTTGTTGAAGAAAGTTTCAGATCAAGGTCTAAAGCTGCATTCTAGCTCATGTGTATTAAACACCTCGGAATACAAACAAAAAGATGGGCAAGGCTCACTCACTGGGAATTGGGACATAGACTCTGGTTTCACCATAAACTGACATACATAATGCTTGCATAAAAAATAAATGAAACTAAATTCAGGAAATGGAAGGGAGGGAGGGAGTAAAAATAATCATCGGAGGACCAGAGTGCAAAGACTAAAGAACATTTCTGAACTCCCACTGTAATAAATGAAACACCATGACAGGTAAACAGTCACAGGCAAAAATGAGACATGTAAATTATTGCCAGGGCAAATCCTTTATGAATGACCTAACTAGAAAACACATTCACTTGTAACAGCAGAAAGGTAGTGCACTTCTAACTCTGAGCTGGATCAGTGGGCTTTACAAGGTAAAACACAGTCAAGACTGAATTATCAGGCCATTGGTATCATGTCCGTGTCTTGGTGGGAGCGACCTGAAGATCCAGTGATCAGCTATATACAGTAATTTTTACTCACCTTTTTTTGAAATATTAAACCCCAGCAACAGTGCTACAACAGTGGCAGGGTCTGGCAGGGGCTTGCCCTCTGTGAAAGCAAAGTGCTCTCGTACACAGCTGTGTTATTCCCCTCATCTCCAACAGCTTCTTTCTACAATTATTTCTCTGCTACAGTATATCTGCTCCTCATTTATGACCTCCTGCAGGCATAGATATCCCACAGCATCACCGATTTTTTGACAAAGGTGCAGAACATTTATTTTTAGCATCACTTTATACAGTATCATAGTTCGAGAAATTCCTTTGAATGCACGGCCCTTAAAAGTCTATCATTTCAAACTCAGAGGCATATATACAGTGTACACTTGATACCATTAATTCCAAGGGCAAACAAAACAGAACTGCTGACAGTGCAGCGTTGCTAAACTTTACAAACCTGCACAGTATTGACTTTTCTTTTCAACAGAGATACGAGTGGGCAAGCCACAAAAAAGGGACTGCTGAGAGGAGGAAACCGTAACTCTTTGGACATTTATTTAAGTGTTATAATAATAATAATTATAATGCATGCATTTCATTTAGCTGTTTTGGAGTCCTGTAGCTCAGTGTTTAGAGCACTTGCCTTACAAGCGAGAGACCTGGGTTCATTTCCAGGCAGCGTGAAACCTTGGGCAAGTATATTTACTCCAGATGCCTAATAATAATCCCTCAAAAAAACAAACAATAATAAATTGACCATTACAGTCCACAATTGTTTGTGGAACACTGCTCTACGCAATTGGCTGCTACTCGCTTTACAGTATATTCTGCGAAGCACTTTGAGACATTTAGAAGGTGTGAAAAGCGCTATATTAAATGCAAGGATTATTATTATTTAGCACTTTTTACATCTTCTAGATGTCTCATAGCGCTTCACAGAATATACTATAAAGTGGAATTGACTGTATATTTTGCGGGCAAAATATGTTTGTGTGTTTCGTGTTCCACATAGAGCATTGATTGCCACTCTCCACTGCCAGTAGGCATTCATACCAACTGAACAGAGATGGTAGGAGGACCAGTGAGAAACTCAACTAAGTTGTTGATTAGTGTTCTGAGAGTTTCTTCTTTCAAAATATGAGGTTTACAAAATTAGCCACGTTGGTGGCTGCAGGTGTATTAAGTATGAAAGGTTGGTTGTGTAAAGTGACTTAACTTGCCCATTATTTTACACAGAGCTCTTATGACCAGCACGGACCTGACCTGGTGAGCAAAAATAACAACTATTTTATTTGTTAAAAAAAGGTTTCCCTGCAGATTCACAATTGTGAACTAGAAGAAAAGTGTAATACTTCAGAGGTTTGAAATGTGACTTTTGCACAAAAATAATAGTGCAGAAAAAGATAAATTAGGGCAGTCGTCTTCCAATGGTTCATCAAGATAGTCTGTGAGTAGTTAAGTTATACATTATAAACCAAGAAGTTCCCAGTTTCCCTCGTCTGCAGTGAGTGAGCTAATGGAAATCAAATTAGTATTGTCTCAGCATCGCTGTGCTTGAGCTGAAATTATATGGAGGTAATTGGCCCGAGGAAACCTACTGGCAGTCTAAAGAGATTAATATTTGGGAACATTAAATAATGGCAGAGTTGAGGAAATATGAAGAAACCTTCAGTTACGAAGATTGTCATTTCCAAATGGCAGGAGTTCAAATCACTTAGCTTCTTGTTTGGAAATTGCGTGTGATGTTCCATGATGTTTTGCCAAATACCGTACTCTCACTTAAACAGATAAAGGTGACGTTTCCGATCTGTGAAGAGACACGGCGGGGAATGGCAAGTGGTATTTTCGAGAAAATGTTCCCACATTCTACTCCAGACTCGTGATGTCAGATGAAATGACCTTATGTCCAGAAGGAATTTCAGCTTTAAAAAATGGAAGCGACTTTGCTCAATAACAAACTATCCAGCAACATCTGTTTGCGTTTAGCCTTCCAACCGTTGATTCCGTAGCTAATCAGATATTCGTCCAGCTCTCTGTTTTGAAGGAGTTACATGACATAGTATTACTGCTTTTGCTCCGAGCCTGTTTTATCCACTAAATTGGGAAAATATGTTCAGTGGGTGAAAGCAGTGTTTCAATCAGGAAAGAGAATTCAAGTGTTAACTGGACGACTGGTGACCCCTGAACTCTGCAACAAGCCACTTACTAGTGAAACAATTTCAAGGCAACCCCTCAAAAAGAACCTTTCCCTTTCATATAAATTAGATTCGGATTCAATTTGCTGTTGGTATATTTTCATCAATTGCATTTGAGTAAGGAAACAGAGCACAAGATCCGATAAGTATAATTGAATATGATTTGCACATAATGCGATTCGTTATATTCATAACTGGGATTATATCTTTAGTATGATATCAGGATGGTTCTGTTAATAAAAAGGAAAGGAACTATGTTTGATATTCCTGTATAATTCAAGGCTTTAAGCAACATAAAACCATTTCCAAAGACTTTTGCAAAACCAAACAAGCATATATTGGTCACCAAATGCCACAAGCAAGCAATTCTCTTAAGGCAATTGGATTTTAGAAAATCTATATGAATTGATCCTTGCCAGGAGAAACTGTTTTGAACAAAACATGTAACCCTAACACACATTTTTATCTTTTGTTAAAAGTTAGCAGTTTGAGGGAGTTCATAAAAATAAAATAAAACGTAGATATTAGAAAAGTGCAATAAAAACAAAATGCTGGAATTCCAATAAACTCTCTGGGAAGGGTAGTGTCTAGAAAGTTAAACCTATCTTTCTGTTGCTGCTTGTATATTTCCCGCATTTCTGTTTTTATTAGGGCAGGTTTCCAAATTGACCAAATGGTATCCAGATTCATAAACCGAACGACTCCATACAAAGAGTTACTAATTCAATACAGAATTCTTTATGAAGTTGAGTGAGTGTTCATCTGGTCTCAATAACTTGCAGACTGCATTAAAATGTAATGTGAAATGCTTTGAGATGACTTACGGTAGAAATCTTCACATGGGATTAAAACATCAGACAATTCTGGGTCAATGTAACTGTGACTCTTGAAAATTCTCTAAAACTCCATTCTCCTACAAAGTACACAGTCACTCCACTTTACAGTAAATACTGTGAAACACTTTGAGACATCCTGCAGACATGAATGACACAATATCAAGTGGAAGGATTACAATTTAGATATTTCAACTGGATCCGATCCAGAGCCTTTAGTTTTTTTAATATATAAGAACTTGCCGAATTTATGACATCACACAACTGACTTAAAATGTAGCGTAAAACAATAAGACTGGGCAACGCACTTGGAACAAAATATAAGATACACTTTTAAAGTCCAGGTAATACACAACGAAGAGTCCATGAACTGCAGCATTAAACCATACATTCTTTCAGTCAAATAAACTAAAAATGATTAATATCTTATCTTTATCTACCGAAGAGCAAGGGGTGGGTGGGTTTCCAGCACAGACTCTTGTGATTTATTCATTTACTATCGCTTCAACTTTATGAACCCGTAAACCTAGAAGGAGGCGCTGTTTTTTTTGAACAAAAGTAACAAAAAAAGTAACAGCATATACCCATCACTTTATTTCCTGTTAAACCCCTCATATACTTTCCTCTTCAGTCACCTCTCCTCTCTTTCCAGCTTGGAGTCAAACTACACCGCTGCTAAGCACTCTGAAACATTACCTGCGTGAAGGGCACTATATAAATGGAAGTTGCTGTCATTGTTGTTATCCTTCATTGTACTAAATGAGCCCTCCTCACTCATATATCCCCATTTATCACCTGTGACGCACTATACATGCAGTGAATGCAAACGCTTACAAATCATGAGCAACGCTAAAATTACTTTTCTGAAAGATATTAAAATATTGCGTCCTTCCACGCCATCTAATACATGCATCACTGCATCTCGTTTTTGTTTAAAACAACAAAATTAGCAAAAGGAAATCTAATGCCGTTGATCCAAGGTCAATTTCAGGATTCACAGCTGGAACTCGGCAATATATTTGGATGACTCTTAAGATACATGGGATTAGATGACACGCGTATCAATTTTCAATCAACAGCAAAATGGTCACTGTTCTATATTTAAGAGGAGAGACAGTGTGAGACAGAAGAAATTACCTGGTGGAAAATATGAATAGGACAACACAAACAAAAAACATTGAAATTGTCCTTGGCATTGAATTAACCAAAACACCCACAAACCCATTTATTCTTTGTCAAAACATTTTACTGGGAAGCGAGGCAGTACCATTGCTTTACTATTAGTTCAATAAACTATTACATTAAAACACCATAAGCTAAAATATTGGTTACGTTGAGTTCTTTTCAAGACTAAATTAAACCGATCACTGCAAAAACTGACATGAGGATTCTTTAAGAACTTTGCCAGGTTTCAAAGTAAATAAACGCTCGCCATTGACAAATCCAAGTTATCATCACCAGACACACAGACCGCAACTCTTACTCACACATCGAAAACAACGTACCATTTAGTCCCGCCACCGATGTGTAAGTCACATACATGCAACACTAATGATCATATTCCATCTATCTTTTGAGGCATTGGAACCAAAGGAATAATATGCAACACAAAGGCATTCAAGTTCTGCCTTCTCTCTGCCCCCAACTCTCTCTCTCTCTCTCTCCACTCCACCACCTCCCAGGTGAATCTCCTATTTCTTATTTCTAGAAAAGGTAGAACTTTCTACCTCTGCGTTCGGAATGGGCGAATATTGGCATTGAAGCAAATGTATTTGTGAGGTCAAACTCACCGGAATCAAGACATTTCTCACACTTGTTCATAGCAGCGAATAGAAGTCAAATGAGCGCCCGCCCGGTCACCACTAAATGATGGTGTATTTCTTTTCTCTTTTAAAAATTAAAAAAAAAATCTGGCACTGTATTTTGGGAACTTACCGTTCTGCTGGGTTTCGGAAAGCTGAAGGCACCAACATGACTGGCGGACTTTGCTTTCTTGGCACTGTAAAGAGAGGGGTCACCAAAAGTGAAGGCAGCAACAGCCACAAAGCATGATCGCTGCTCGTCTGATGAGATGATGCCCTCTCACAATCATCCTAGCACTGTTAACGTGAGGCGGGCAATTTGCACGCTCACTCACTGCTATGGTCCTTCTCAATATGGTCGGAGTTTGCAAAGCAACTTTTCTTTTTTCAAAAAAATATAATTTTTAAAAATCCCTACTGATTTGCCTAAAGTGCTGCATGTGAAGTGTATTCAGCTTGTAGCTTTAAACTGGTTTTCCTTCCCTTAAACTTTACAAATAACTGCAGTGACACCGTACCAGTGAATAGAAGTAAATGCAAACACCACCAGTTAGCAAGAAGGATTCACTTCTATACCATAGGACTATTAGGGGTCAATTTCAATGGCCATGAGATTGGTACAATTATATAGGTACAAAATAGCTCTCTATTACAAACAGGGTATAGCTTATCATTCTCCCTGTAAAATGTGGAGTGGCTGAGCAAAGCTTGGACACAGGAAGGGAGTGTTGCACTGGATTTGTTCTATAGAGTAGTATCTTCCTTTTTAAAAAAAATAATAAGGTAGGAAACGGGCATGGAAACAGAAGCAGATGAATATTCCCTCCGGAATTCATGCGCTAGAATCCATGGTCACAACAGCAATGCAACGCTTTGAACTGAGCGACATTGAAAGGTGGCAAAACATGCAGGTAATCTGCCTGGAGGGAAATAAGTGTGTTCACCCAAGGAGAACAACAACAAAAGGCCTGGCAACCAGAAGTAACGGCAATCATGATAATAATAATCCTTGCATTTAATATACAGTACCACAGTTTTACGGCTCATGTATTTCACAGTGTTGAGACGTTCCAAAGCACTCTGTAGGATTGGAGTGAACGACTTATGTATTTTGTGTGCAAAATGAGGCAATTCAGTTACACACAGCAATGTCCCACGAGTGGCCATGGAGTAAGTTGCTAATTTATTTGGGGGATTGTATGCCAGGACATCAGAAGAAATCTCCTTGTAAAAAAAAATCTGGGATCTTTAACGCCCACCTGAACAGGCAGATGGGACCTTCGTTTAACATCTCATCTGAATGACAGGATAATCATAACTGTAAAGCCTGCTACTTTTGAACCAATCAATTAAGCAGAATACTGGGCGGACTAAATGTTCCAAATCACTTCCACCCTTTTCTTTCATCGTCATCTTCTCACTTCACTGCAGTTCCACAAATTTGTACTCAGTTGAAACCCAAATTAGCAGATGCGTTGTTATTAATATTTTGAATTTTCTTCCGAGACACCAATAAAATCAGGATTCTTTCAATGGTGCAAAGTGCAAGTCTGATTTGGGTTCATCGCTGTCTGTCCGGTGGCAGTCCCTTTCTTTTACAAGCTTTTGAAAATTATTTAACATTTAAATAGCGCTCTTAACTAGTGGTAGCATCTGGGAGAGCTTAACAATGGCGGAGCTTTATGCCGAGCCAGGGAGAAGGGGGAGGTGATCAAAGGCACGGTTGAAGAGGAATGTCTTCAGGCATGATCTGAAGATGAGATAGGTGGAGGCAAGGGGGAGGGGTTGAGGAAGAGAGTTCTATAGTTTTTAAGTGTTCTACAGGGTGACCAAAACGTCGTGATACCATTGCAATCTCTAATAAATCTTAAAGAAATTATGACTTTTTTTTAGATAATAGGATAGATATCATGACTTTTTAGCCACCCTGTACAACAACAACAAAATGACATTGATATAGTGCCTTTCGCATTGGGAGGACGTCCGAAGGCACTGGACAGTCAGTGTTTCAGATCCAAGCTGGGGTCGGGATCGGGGAGGGTGATGGGCTAGGGGTAAGGAGGGTGATCAACGGCACGGTCATAAGTGGAGGGTCTTGAGATGGGTCTTGAAGGAGGCAAGGAATGGGGCGAGGTGGAGGGACTGCAGGATGGAATTCCAGAGGGTGGGGGCAGAGCGGCTGAAGGTTCAACCACCGATGGTGGGGCAGGGAAGGAGGGAGGGTAGCAAGGCCATGGAGGATTTTGATGGTCAGGACCAGGATCTTGAACTGTATCCTCTGTGTGATGGGAATCCAGTGAGTTCACAGAGCCTATTGAGGGAGAGAACATGGGCTGCAGAGTTCTGGATGATCTGAGACTATGGAGGGAATAGTTGGAGAGGTTGACATGCAAAGAGCAGACATAGTCAAGCCTGGATGTTATGAACGTGTCCGAGGGTTTCGGTGACCTGTAGTGTGAGACAGTGGCAGTGTCAATGTTGCGGAGGTGGGGGAAGGCAGAGCAAGTCATGGCACAGATGTGGGGTAGAAAAGATAGTTGACTGTCAAACAAGACGCCAAGGTGCTGGACTAGCTTAATAAGGTGGAGAACACATCCCTGGATACTGATACACTGCAGTTCTACTGAGGCTCAAGCAATTTTTAGAGGTAAGTATTAATTGTATATGCTGTGTAAATACATCCTAAAAATCAATTTGCAGAGGCACACAATAAATTCTCTTACAAAGTCACCAGAAACCAATGCAATATCGATTACACAAAGGGCAAAACCACATTATAAAATCTACAATGGGAAAGATTAACTGCAACTCCCTATCACAGCCAGTTTAACACTCCAGGTTCTCCTGAAAGGAAAGGGAAATGTGCTGCAGTGTTGTTTATCGGATAAAATCATCCTCTTATCAACCCACTAGTGCAGCTGCATAAGATACTGTACAAACTATCACTAAGTGGCTTTCCGTTCTCTAAACCTTGTAATAGCACGCTGAGATCTGAAACAAAAGAGAATCTAACGAGTGTATTGTATAACAGCCTTTGCTATAATGACGCATTCCCTTGTGCATCCCTCACAGTGCCCACTGAGTCTGAAATGAATTCTGCTGCCTACATTCAATACACTTGACACCAACAGTCTATTTATTTATAATCATTTCAGTGTCACACGGAGGACATACACACAGTGTGCTTTTCCTTGTCCTTTTCTTTAAATATCGATAAAACATAAAGAAAGACTGACGCATGCCTTCCGAACTTAAATAATAAATAGAAATGGTTCAGAAATTATAGCTGCTTCTGAAGAAGCCATCCATTTAAGGAACCATCAGTACCACTTGCCTAAAAATAGCCCAAGTCAGTCCTAATGCTTTGCAAATGAGATTTTTGAAGAGAATCCATATTTACTGTTCGGAGGCCTCCCGCATAACCAATTAGCTGAGGAAAATAACCTTGCGGACCGCAGGCACACTAACCTGCTTGGAATAAGCTCACTCTCTTGAATCGATAATACAGCAAGAATACAAGGTGAGAAGTGGAAACATTTCCCTTTAGATGACAATCAAAACTTTTTAACTATAGATATAGAAATATATATCACTATATCACTTTATATATATATAAAGTGCACAGAAAGGTGTAATTGCACCAGTCTTGTAGCACAAAGGTACATCCTGTAAACTCAATGCATTATTCATAATCACCCAGTAAGAAACACACTACCTGGGTAAGTTACGCAAGGTAATCAATAGCACAGATCAGTGTCAACGTCAGTCTCGAAACAGGTGTTCACTGTACTTATCGCCTTTCTGCACAGCTGCTGCAACAACATAAGATGTGCCACATTTTCTAACCACCAGCGAGGCACTTGCTAAATCAAAGCAACATGCTGTACGTCTATGTGGCACAGGTCCTTGTTAACACCAAACTATAAGTGTCCGCGATATATAAAAGGGACTGCAGCTGCAAAGATTTAAAATGCAGAGTGCAGAGCAGAAATCTTTCGATAGCCCGAAACGCACAAGTGCACTCACCTCAGAGTTGAATCGCAGCTGGCAGATATTGCAAGAAATAATTTGCCTCTTTTTGGGAGGAACTGAAACGCCAAACGTGTGGTTGATGACTGCTTTCTGCACGGGATCCATCTGGAAGGTGAACGGAATAAAAAATGCATTCGCTGTAAATCTATTTCAGAAATGTCGAAAATAAAATGGTAATGAGCAGAGAGAGGGTAAATGCTGGCATTGAAATTCCTTCAGAGGACTGTTTGCAATCAAGCCAAATACTGAAAGACATGATTGCTGAGCTGCACATGTTCAGTTTTTTTTGTGTGTGTGTGTGTTTCTGAGATATTATGATGTAATGCAGAAAAGATAAGGATATGTTTCGTGCAATTTGCTGATGTGTCAATGTCAAAAAAAATACAGTCTGATCAACTGCACTCACATTAGGATTAAAAAAATCATCAATGTGAATGTGCAAAATGAACAAACAAATATTGTGATGCAGCAAACATTTATTAGACATCTTGTATAAATGGCTTGAAATGCCAGTGGATGATGTTTGCTTGCAACAGGAATTGTAGTTGTGCTATGCTGTGTAACAAAACCGTGCATGCAGTGTCTTTGAGACAAGGTTATTCGGGAAAACCTGTGCAGAGAAGCATGGAAAATTCAGTGTTCCTACTCTGACATGCAAGACTGTCACAAGAGAATGCTTCTTTTCCCCCCTTTACGTACAGAGATATTATGAGTTGAACATGGTTAAGCATGCTACATAAAGGAATAACATCGCAATACCCCAAAAAATCAGGAGTGAGGAGCTTAAGTACCTGGAAGTTGTCCATGAGATTAATGAAAAAAAAGCAGAGTCAAAAGGTTGATGCGGAACTAAAAAGCCAGCACATAGCGATTCCCTGGTGTGTACTGGGTAATAATCTGTAGCATTAACTTCAGGCTACTGCTGTTTTCATAGCGGAGTGCAGGCCACGCATACAAGTATGAATTACAATACTGAAGAGCCGGCAAGGACGACTCCTAGATACAAACAGTGGATCGGGTCTCTCTCGAGGCTGAGCAAGAAACAATTGCAACAGAGTGCCCAACGCTCCTTTATAAACAATAAAGGCATGGAAATAATCAGGCTGCGATTAGGTTTCAAGAAGATGCATTAACAATTAATAAGCTTTAAATATGTCACGAGCACATATCTATTACTGCTTGCTGAGGAAATAAAAGATCAGATCGGTTATATATCAATGGGCATTCTGATGTACCAGAGAAACCAAATTAAATCGGAAATGTAGATTAATCAATCAAATGTCCATTACAAGAGGTTAAAAAAAATTGTAACACATTATTTCGTAAGAGACACATTTCTGCCCTTGTGCTGATAAAATACAAGCAGCATTGATTTGTTTGGGGCAAGTAAATAGTATTTTAGGATGGGTATCTGGAATATGGTACAGAAAGTAGTAACTAGTTTTTAAACAATCTAGGTGAAAGTGCACCTCTGTGTATGATCAATTTACAGAAGTAAGGTTAAACATATAGAAGCTTAATGTTGATCGCCTAATATAAACCTGTCTCAGAATCCAATGAACCGAAGGTTTGCAATTACAGGATAGATTTCAGTTAATTTTTGAGTCAGTGAGAAATTCACAAATTTAATCCTAAACTGGAAAGTGATTCAAATAAAGTGGATTCTCTCGATCATATATACTGTTACTTAATCAAAGCATATTCATCAACTGTATAGAATTCCAAAAGTATCCTGAAATTTATAGACCCAGTCACATTTTATTAACTGCCATAAAATCAAATGTGCTTTTTACTAATCGTGTCTGTCTACCTTATTCTGTTGTTTACCAGAAATTACAATGCTAGCAGTTATTAGAAATTACTAGCAAATCATCGGAAGAAAAGTAACTGAACTACTAATTATTAGAAAAGACAACACGAGATCTTGATTCACTGACAGAAAGATGTATGCAGAGGAAGAAAATACATTTTTTTAAAAACATTGTACAGTAAAAGCCCATTTATCTGTGACCCGATCAACCGGAACTTCCGTATAACTGACACCTCAAAAAAAAGGTCCCCATTCGAATAACCAGATCTTATCCGGCACAATTGCAGTGGCGCATTTAATGAGTCGATTGTCACATGAGAGTACAGTATGATTAGTTCTGAATGCCGCCGGTAGTAGCACTTCCAGTTTTTCCTCTTAAAGCGGCACTGTCGGATTCTCCTCTCCCCTTCTTTTACTCTCTCTCCCCCTCTTTATCTTTCTCTCACTCTCCTTCCTTCCTCTCTATCTCTCCCTTTCTCTTTTTATCTCTCCTTCCTTCCTTCCTTCCTTCCTTCCTTCTCTCTCTGATGGATACTATGTATTGAAGAGTTTGATGATATAAAGGAAACAGTCATGGAGAAGTGGGTGGGGGGGAGAAAGAGAGAGGAATGGGAGAGAGAGGTGGGGGAGAGGAGTGGGAGGGTGAGAGGGGGGTGAGTTGATTAATTTAGATGGAAAATGAGGAGGAGGGGGGTTGGGTTTGGAGCCATTGAGATGCCAGACTGACTGGGTGTGTGTGTGAAAGAGAGAGGGAGGGAAGGAGGGAGAGAAAGAAAAACTCTTCCATCCGCCATTGTAGAAGTTTGCTTTGTGATTGTATGCTGTGTTAATAGACTGTAATCGATATTTATTGCTTTATTAGTAAGTATCCAAGTAATATTCTGTTATTATTTAGTCTATTATTAATATGGTAGGTTTAAAAAAAAAATTGTGGGGTTGGGTTTTCGGCGTTGATATTCGACCAAATATCTGGCATGCCGTTTAACCGGCATTGGCCAGGTCCCGAAGGCGGCAGATAAATGGGCTTTTACTGCACTTTAATGTACTTTATTTTCTGTTGACTGGGAAGTGCTCTGAGATGCCATCTGGCGTGGAGGGCGCTATATAAATCAAAGTTCTTGTTGTTGTTTGGGTACAGAATGTGGAAACCCATCACCACACTTAAGAGTAACCAAACCAGACTGAGTTCCATACATGTAAGGAAATTCCCCAGTGTCTGGAATAGAATGTGCAGGGATGCACCCTGCTTATCTAATTCCAGAAATTAAGAACAGGTTGGTGAAACCCTGGAACCCCAGTATGTGCTTTGGGACACTCCAGAACCAGCTAAAACAACATAGCTTGCCATTGAGAGTATTATCTGGCAAGCTTCCCACTGTTTGTCCAGCTAGGACCAGCCCATCAGGTATCACCTTAGTTTGCAGGTTGGGAGGAATCTCTGCTCCCAATGACTAATCTGTCCCTCCAAGTGTTTCCAATGAGCCAAGTTGGCTGGTGTGTCATCAGTAGTTCCTTGGAGTACTGGGGACCTGTCTGGGTGAAGAACTGGACTGAAAGCGAGTTGGCCATAGAGGATTGGCTCAACTAATGAAATTCATTACAAAGTTTGTTATCTTGGAGCCAGATCAGCCCCACAAAAACCCTGCTCACATCTCTTCCAAGGAGGATATTGTATTAATAATGTACATGTTTGTCCAATTCCTGGGATTTTGCAATGTTCCTTTTGTGATGGTTTCTGACCACTAAATGCCATTTCTCTCCTCTAAAGATGCAAAGTAATCGTCTCACAGATGAGTCCACACATGCCTTTCACAGCCAGTGCAAGGCCAGTTTTTCTACAATATTCACTCACATGTAGCTTTAGCTGGAACAAAACATGTTTAAATAGAAAAAAAAGTACTTAAAAAAGTCGCATATTTAACACCAGCTTCAAAAGGAGGCGTCATTGCCCTTAGCAGCTAATGTGAATTGGCCCACTGGGGATTTTTTGCTTATTTCATCAGTTATCTGATGAATTAACTCACCACACATTAGCCACTTGACCTCTATAATTTAGTGCGTTGTGATATAGCACTGAGCACAGTTTTATAGTTCCAACAATGAACAAAAACACATTACGCAGAGTAAAAATTGGACTTCAAATTTTGGGACCAGAACCAAATAACTAATCCCACGGCCACAGAGCAGCCTGGGAAGGAGTCGCTGAGCCATCAGATACTCCGCCAAGCAGACAGTCAGAAAAGAGTTTGATGATATAAAGGAAACGGTCATGGAGAAAGATGCATTTGGTCTTTAACTGACCTCCCATCACTTATCTTTTCCTGGTTACACTTCTCATAGAAGTCCAAAAACCTGCAGTTTCCTCCAAAGGGCTTCAGGGAAAAAGCCTCCAGCACCTTAGTAGTCGGTGTCAAAAGAGAACCTGTCACCTTGAGATCCTCAATATCACATGGAGAAAAAGTATCAGAGCTTTTTGCCGATAAAGCCTGTGTTTGTAGCTATGAGGTCTATGATGGCAGCACTCTACAATGGGAATGCTCCATGTCCCGTATGTTTAACAAACTTTGACGGTGAACTCAGTTAATGGGTTTTCCCATTATAACCTGTTAGCAAGTTGTCCTAAATGGTACCCGAGCATTGAGTTTCAACCCTCCATTATACGTCAATGCACAAATCATCGACGTTGCTTAACAAATAGAAAATAAAACATTAGGTTTCCATAAGTATGAAGATTCCTAGCGGGTTTATGGTCAACAAGTTAAATTTATATTGCGCCCTTCACATCGGGCGGTATCTCGGAGTGCTTATGGTCATTAATCTGTGAGGTATGTCATTAATCTGTGACGCATAAATTGCAGTTCTGATACAAACCTAGTAGCAATAATGCAATCTCGTGAATTTCATTTGTATATAGATCAGCCTTGACTATCTGGATTTCAAAAACAATAGCTGAGACTGATATCTCCATCATTATCATAACCACTGCAAGAACCAGAATCACCCTGATCACCACACAAGGTCCAGCATTGGTACCAACACGGAGGAATCCACTACATACCACCTTCACCACCTCAAGAAGGTGCTTGCTTGTGAAATCCCCATCAGAGGAAAGAGCTACACGCGCAAAAGGCACAAAAGAGCCTCAGCAGGCGACAGACTGGCATTCTTTCAAAGTATGAGCAAAGTAGAAGTCAACACAGAGTCTTGCAAACTGCAATGCAGCAAAGACTGACTTAACTCTACACTGCACTTCACACGGTGGTATACAGAAAATGTAGAAGGTTGTGAGCCTGAGCAACGTGGGAGATGCAAAGTGCCCTAGTTTCTACGGCAGCTTTGTATTTAATTTACAGGATGACTGCTTGGTGGATTGATGTTACGAATATGGGATAAGAGTAAATCTGTGATGCTCATCTAGTCTCAATTAGTGAATGATCAGTTGGGGACACTTCAACACATAACGCTGGAAGCCTTTAAATTCAGGCACACAATGAGTCCTTGTTCAGTGACATGGCTGAGGTGGTGCCTGCTCACAGCCAAACATCCGTTGAAACAAAAAGGCATCCACCGTGTACTCCTGAGAGGGAGCAGAAGGCAGAAGTATTCTATCTGTTACAGATTCTCACAAGAAGTATTCATCTGTTCACTTCCTTCACCAACTGTGTCACCACCAGTCACAAATAGATAGCACCAACACAACCAACCGGGCACCCAGTGAGAATGAGAACTTGGGTAATGAGGCAGAACAAAGGCAGATCTCTCTATCAATCTCCTGTTCCTATTTACAATCATTGGCTCGCAAAATAATGCATTTCCTTATGGGAGAAATACTTCAGGGACAAAGACAAACGAATATGGATCACAATATTTGGAAATTCACCAAATTGCCTGGAATTCAACTACACCTCGTCAAGAAAGACTGTTATAGTGCCTTTCATATTGAAATGTCTCAAAGCACTTTACAGTAATTACTGTCAAGTGCAGACACTTTTTTTTGTAGGCAAACGCAACAGCCCCACAAACAACCATAAAGTTGTTTATCTTACAACAATTTATCTGGAGGTTTGTTTGTTGGCTAAAGGTATAAGGGAGTGACCTAGGATAAAACGGTCCTCTATGTTTTTCCACCTCTTATGGTGTCTGCTCTCTCCATTGAAAAGAATAATGAGAATCAAAACCTCATTATTTGTCAAAATATGAATAGGAACCTGTGTAACTTGAGTTATATTGTGTTTATCCTCTGCTTTCTAGTTTTAAGTTTTCGATGCTAGATATTTTACTTCCCCCAAAGAGTTATACTGGTTCTAATTTAGACTTCTGTCTGTCTGAAAGTTATAAATGCTGATCATTTAACTTATGTTAATGCAGAAGTCTTCTAAGTCAGTGTCAGTAACATTATTTCCACCCGAGTTGAATTGATTATGGTGTCCACACATTGGGTCACAGTGATCCAAGGAACTAGAAATGAGCATTAAATATTTTACATTTCTGTTCATAATATAATTTTCCTTTTAAATGTGATCCCCTAAATAATCAGCTCAACAGGCCTCTTCAGACTACCATGATAAACTAACTACAGTACTAATGATCGATAGCTCCCTGACACAAGACCACACAACAATCTGGCTCCAAAAAGCAGTGAAACAAACAAGAAAATAAATGACTACAATTTTGATTGTAATTTTGTGCACAATCATACATGAGTGGACTACTAAAGGGAGGGCAGAGCAGCTCAGTTAACTTAAAATTAGAGAAGGAAATTTCTTCTGGTGTGCTGGCTAACAATCTCCTAGACAAAATTGGTCATTCATTTCATGGTTATTGGCAGGGCAACATTGTACACAAATTGGTTGCTGTGTTTGCCTGCAGAATACATAGTCACTATACTTTACAGTAAATCCTTTTCTGAGGGACTTGGAGTGTGAAGTTTCTTGTTGTTGTAGAATGTTGAAGCCCAATTGAAATATTGACTAACATTTTTATCATTTAAAATCAGAATCACATACACAATTAAACAAAACTCCACTGGGGTGGGGATTCAGATTAACTGTTTGAAAATATCCTCTTTCTCCCATGGGTGCAAAGGTCCAAGACCCCATGATTGATTGGTGTAAAACTCGTAATTGTACAGTGGAAAAAAACAAAAATTAACTGTTTGCGGGAAATATGAAGAGTAAATATATTGGCTAAGTTGCTTGCACTCTTGTCTCTGTCAGAAGATGGTGAGTTAATCAGGACTTGTACTCAGATAGTCTAAGATGGCACTCCCAATGCAGTATTGAGAATGCAGTCTTCCCAATATTAAAGGCACTATATCAAATGCAAGGATTGGAATTCTTATTATTGAAGGCATATTTCTGATTTTAGCTTGAAGGAAATGTGTTGGAAGTTGACATGTTATCTGAGCCACATACTAAATAAAGGACACAAGGCAAAGCATTAATAAAATCGAAACCAAAAAGTATTTTGTGACACTGTTTAGCTCAAGCAGGTTATTGGCTCACACCACACCAGATATGCTTTACACAAACAGCAATCAACGGATAAAATGGGATACCTCCACAAAAAGTGGTTGAAGCCATGGAAGTGGATTTGTTTAAGAACAATGCGAAGAAGGTAGGTTTGATTTGGATGAGATCAAATGTACTGAAAGGTTCAAACCTTTGATGAACACTTCCAGTATCAATCAGCTGGCAAACCCTATTCATCACAACAACAACAACAACAAAATAACATTGGTATCACAAAACATGACATGGATGTGCATAACTGAACAGTGGCCCACTCGTTACGGAGACTCACACATACTGGTGAAAAGGATGGATAAATATTCCTTTCCTCAGCATCTGTTACTTTGATTAAACCACAAATTATAAATGACAAAAAAAAACAAATTACCATGTTGTTACTCAACAGCATCATTATGGTAATGAAGAATGGCCCTTTTTGTTAAAAAAAAGCATAATTCTCTTATGAAAGGTATTTGGAAAACTTATGTTTGCTGCACACATAACGTGATGTGTGACATATTATGTCAACTCATAGCAATGTCTAGTTATTTTGTCGCTTGTCATGGATAATGGCAAATGACTGTGGCTTCTTCCTTCCCACAGAGCAGGCCCTTTTGATGTGATAAACCCAACAATATTCTGCAAGGCCAACCAGAAGTTCAGAAAGACTTGAGGAGGAGAGCTAGATTGCCATCAAAGAAAAATTCCACGCAACATTCAAGACCAGAATGAAGACTGAAAACAATCCATAAAAACAATCCATAAAAGCGAGAGCTAGCTGAAAAGCCATAATGGAAAATCCACAAGGCACTGGATGACGGGGATGAAGATTGAAAATAATTCATTAGCGAGAGAGAGAGACCAGAGACTTTGTCACGGCACATAAGGTATTTTAACAAAGATCTCCATTAATTAGAGTCTCAAACAATGCACAAGTGACAGAGACAAACAAAATCACTTCCTGAAATCACTTAGTTGTTGTGATGTTAGAAAGGGTTAGAATATAAGAAGAGGGAAGTCTTGCTGCAACTGTATAGGGCCCTGGTGAGACCACACCTAGAATATTGTGTGCAGTTTTGGTCTCCTTATTTAAGAAAGGATGTACTCGCCTTGGAGTGGGTACAACGTAGATCTACTAGGTTGGTACTTGGGATGAGGGGGATGAGCTATGAGGATAGGTTGAGCAATCTAGGCCTATATTCTCTAGAATACATATAAAAGAATGATAGGTGATCTTATAGAAACCTACAAGATTATTAAGGGGCACAACAGAATAGATAGTGGGAGACTTTTTCCCCTGGTTGGAGAAACTACAACTGGGGGTCACAGTCTTATAAATAGGGGTCAGCCCTTTCGCACTGAGTTGAGAAAAAAACGTTTTCACTCAGAGGGTAATGAATTTATGGAATTCTCTACCCCAAAGGGTTGTAGATGCTCAGTCCTTGAACATATTCAAGACTGAGATTGATAGATTTCTTGTGGATAAAGGGATTAAGGGATTTGGGGATAAGGTGGGTAGGTGGAGTTAGAATAGATCAGCCATGATCTTATTGAATAGTGGGGCAGGCTCAATGGGCCGAATGGCCTACTCCTAATTCTTATGTTCCATGTTATGTACTATTGCAAGCCTTGTCCAACAAACACAATAAAGCTTCTGAATTCTAGATCCAGCCGTGCAAAGATCAACGGGGAAGAAATTTGCAACTGATTCCAATCGCTCTCAAGTGTTCGATTGAGCTATAGAATTCCGCTGTAAAACTCGATATTATTGATGTGTTGGAAATTTTATTGGAGTGAAGAAACAACACAGATGGCCACTTCTCCCAAATAGAGTGTGGGTCTGTCAGTCTTGTAGTTCTTGTTAGCATTGAGAGTTGATGTTGATTGACTAACCTGAAGGCTGAGCCCCATCCACAGATCATTGCTGTTCACTGGAGGGTTGTGGAAATTGACATTAGTTATCAAGGCTCAACATTGCCTGCACCTCAGCCTCAAATATACAAAGGATAGTGTCGTAGAACAGCACAGTCCAACTGTCATTTTCAGAGAATTTTTTTAAATGAAAATTTACAAACTCAGGGTCATTGTTAAAAAACTATTTTCATATCAATAAACTAAAAGTATCCTAAATGTGATTAATGCCCTAGTAACGAACCCAACCTACAAATTCTATGCCTTAAAATAGAAGATAAAGGTTGTGATAAAAACAGACTTTAATTTTTCAATGATGTAAGTTTAAATCCAACTTTCAATCTGTGTTTGTAAATTCTGAGTAAATCCTTTGGCCCCAATCATTCTTCACAGGTTAATGTTCAGATTTTAATCTCTCTTCATGTAAAAAAACATGAACTAATCCTTTGGCTCACGTGGAGCTTGGGAAATATATGTTAGCTATAAACCGTGTGTTTTAACAAGTTGCCTGATTTTCAGACTTAGATAAAAATAGTCAATAAACCTGCTACAACAATCAAACTTTAAATTCAAGTGACTCGTGAAGAACGTGAAGATTTGCAACAAGAATGGCATCTTCTGCATTTGCTTCTCCTTGGATATTGCGCTGTTTCAAGGGGAAAGGTTCATAGAATCATAAAATGTTACAGCACAAAAGGAGACCATTCGGCCCATCGAGTCTATGCCGCCTCTTTAAAAAGAGCAATTCAATCCCACTGCCCAGCTATCTACCCATAATGCACAAACCCATCCTCCCCAAATAAATGTCTACCTCTCTTTTAAAAGTTGTTATCGCATTGGCCTCTATCACCTTTTCAGGCAATGCATATTCGATCCAGATTCGAACAACTCGCTGAGTGAAAAAAATTATCTTCACCTCCCCTCTGCTTCTTTTTGAAACTATCTGTGACCACGAATCACTGATACACCCACCAGTGGAAACAGGTTTTCCCTGTTTACTCTGTCGAATCCCGTCATGATCTTGAAAACCTCTATTAGGTCTCCTCGTAACCTTCTCTGCTAGACCCTCATTCCTGGTACCATCCTGGTAAATCTCCTCTGCACCCTTTCCAATGCCTTAACATCCCTCCTAAAGTGTGGTGACCAGATTTGAACACAGTACTCTAGCTGAGGCCTAATCAATGTTTTATAGAGTTTAGTCAGAACTTCCTGAGTTTTGTACTCTATGCCCCTATTTATGAAGCCTAGTATCCCATATGCTTTTTTAACCACCTTGTCTACCTGTCCTGCCACCTTCAAAGAATCACTTACACAAACCCCCAGGTCTCTCTGTTCCTTCACACCCCTTAAAATTGTACTATCTAGCCTATATTGCCTCCCCTCATTTCTTTTCCCAAAACCCATCACCTCACATTTCTCTACATTAAATTTCAACTGCCATGTGTCTGCCCATTTTACCATTCTGTCTATACCTTCTTGCAGATTGCTACTATCCTCCTCACTGTCTACTATTTTTCCTAACTTTGTGTCATCTGCAAACTTGGAAATGGTACTCCCTTTACCCAAGTCCAGATCATTAACACAAATTTAAAACAGCAATGGTCCCAATACCGATCCCTGTAGAACGCCACTGTTCTCCCAGTTTGTACAGCTTGATTGAAACTGTACTTGTTATCAGCTGGGATTCTTTAGTGTTTGTCAAACTAATAAAAGTGATTATTAAAAACAAACTTTATCGAATTTATAAATAAATACAGAACCGACTTGAGATAAGGACGATCGCTCCATCAAATGAACCTGGGAGCAAAGGAGAGTTTGTATCTTCTGAACAAAGTAATTGTGTGAGGCCATAATATTTCACTGGAATGGTGACAACTGCAAAACAGCAACAGTGAACATTCCTGTGTGATTTATCCGGCAATGTGCGACCTGAAGCTGGTTAGAATGCCAAACACACAATACATCCTGAACCATTCGTGGTCATTATCACTGTTAATAGATAACCGTTAGTCCAGAAAACTACACATTAATCCCCATAGTCTCTTGACATTTGTGTCATTAAATCCACTGAGCTCTTCAAACATCAGAAACAGGTTTACGACTGTTCGATTAACCCCAAGCTGTAAAAGCAAACACGAAACACACATTTTTTTTAATACAACTAAAATATAAATATTGTAATCCTTATATCCTCTTTTCTCTCCTTTTTTATATTCTCTTGATATCTTAAATAATGAAATATTCAATTTGACTTTTGCCTTCTGAAAATAAAGATTCAATTGTTGATATGATCATATATATATATATCTATATATATATATCTATATATATATATAGATAGATATAGATATAGATATAATTAGCAAGACTAAGCCAGTCTCTGCCACAGTGTTCTGCACTCAAAGAGGAAAAGCTATCTTCTCATTGAGAATAACCTCCTGCGAACCCCCTCCATTTGGCGAAAACTGCCCAGTTTTATGTTCCCTGTCTGACCCACCCCACCATCAGTGGGTAATCTAACAGTCAATCTACCCCGATTTTCTTGAACTCCATCCAAACACCCACTTCCTCCCTCTTAAAGCTCAAGTTAATATTTATTTCTTCAAATGTACTTTTGGTCATATTTCTCCCACAAATAGTCTCGGCATCAAAATGTGCTACAGTCGTAACATCAATATAATAATAATAATCCTTGCATTTGATATTGCACTTTTCAAGCCTTCTAGACATCTCAAAGCATCTCAAAGACTGAATTCACTGTATATTTTGGGGGCAAAACGTGGCAGCCAATTGCACACAGCAGTGTCCCACAAACAGTCGTGGATTGAAATAACCGATTTATTATCATTGTTTTGAAGGATTATTAGTAGGCATGTGGAGCAAGAAAGCTTGGCCAAGGTTTCACCCTGCCAGGAATAGAACCCAGGTCTCTCCCTTGCAAGGTGAATGCTCTAACCATTGAGCTACAGAACTTCACAGTATGGATCAGTGTCTTGAGTGTTAGGTTAGAAGATCAGTAAGTGATGTAGAAAAAAAGACATAATAATAAATCAAAATATAAACTACTAGTGAGTCAAGCCTTTATAAATAACTGTCCCTTTGGGTTCAGCAGTTATGCGCCCACAAAGCTTTTTATGAATCCATCACATTTTTGCAGGGCTAACACTTTCAACAGAAAAAATGCATTTAACAGAATGTTATGTGGAGAGGGTAGCTCCTGAATTACTGGACTATTACTAATAATAATCCCTCCAATTGGCTGCCACATTTTGCCCACAAATATACAGTCAATTCAAAGTGTGATCTGGGGAGATGTTTCTGTGTGTTCTCTTACTCTGCACTTTTCCGCATTATACTTTGTGTGCTTCAAGACGTTGACCTCCGTGAAAGATGATATCTAAATGCTGGATTGTGGTTGTTGGGAGAAAAGAACTGTCCAACGAGAGGGTGTTTAGGACATACATCAATATCCTGATCATGGAATTGCTGCTTATCAAGGAAGCAGAACAGAAGATGAAATGAAGCATTACAAAAGCTTGAATAGATCCAACTGCACTGGATTTTAATATAACGCAGAGCCTTAAAAGTGATATGTTGAAAGGTAATATGTATGAATATAAAAAACTGTATTGTTTTACACGAGTAGTCATTGCTTTAAAAACAGCCATCATCACTCCTATCCTCAAAAAAAACCCTCCTGGACCCATTCCTGCTCTCAAACCACTGACCCATCTCCAATCTCCCTTTCCTATCAAAGGTCCTGGAATGAACCGTTGCTTCCCAGCTTCGCTTCTTCCTCTCTCCTTCTCACCCCTCCAATCGGGTTTCCATGCTGTCCACAGTGCAGAAACAGCTCTGGTCAAAGTGACCTCAACCTTCATGGTTCTGCCCTTAAATGGTTCAGATCGTATCTCTCACACCACCTCCACTTTATCTGCACAAATGGGTTCTCTAGCTCCCACACCATCTTGTGTGGTGTTCCTGTCCTTGGTCCTCTTCTCTTCAATATCTATATACTCTTTCTTGGCTACATCTTCCGCAGACACCTCCACACCTCCGGCACTGAGAGCATCACCATCCATGGATGCACACTCCACCACACTAAGCCAGTCGGGATTTCCTCCCTTCATAGGGTCCAGATCATCCAGAACTCTGCAGTCCATGTCCTCTTCGCAACAGGCACTGTGACCTATCACCTCCATCCTCACCCGATTCCATTGTCAGAGGATACAGTTCAAGATCCTTGTCCACAACTTCAAAGCACTCCATGGCCTCGATCCCCCTACCCCTGTGACCTCCTAACCTTCTCTACTAAGCATGTAGTGACCTGCTTCACATCCCGCATCTTGCCCACACCACTATTGGTGGGCAGGCCTTAGGCCATTCTGCCCCTACCCTCTGGAAGTCCATCTCACAGTCCCGGCACCTTGCTCCCTCCCTTGCCTCCCTTCAAAGCCCATTTCAAGACCTTCAACTTCTACCATGCCTTCGATCATCCTCCTTCCTCCTCTGCCCTCCACCCTCCTTGATCCCGAACCAGCTTGTTTCCGAAACACTGACTGTCCAGCCCCTTGGGACATCTTCTAGACATGAAAGACACTATACAAGTGTAATTTTGTGTCCGCGCATTGAGACGTCAGCAAGTGAGGGACACGTAACGTTCGGAGGGAAGGAAGTGCACCTCACAAAATGTGGCGGAGAAAGAAATATAAACAGTGGAAAACAATTTCTGCAGCACCAATTTGAAGTCAACTCTGATGCTTCCTAAACAAGTAGCTCCCTCCCAAACATTGCGGGGAACAATCAACTAGTGACTGTGTACACGTGGCTCTCAGATCCCAGCAGACCTAGACCCTCAATGACACCTACGAAGTGTAGCTATTCATAGAATCACAGAATCATACCTCACAGGAGGAGGCAATTCGGCCAATTGTGTCTGCGCTGACTTGGAAAGGAGCTGTCCAACTCAACCCCACTGGCCCACTTTCTCTCCATAGTCCTGCAATCTTGTCCTCCCCAAATACCCATCTATGTCTCTCTTAAAAGTTGTTATTGAACAGTTGTTATGCAGTTATTCACTGCATACTAAGTGACCCTGCGGCGATATAAAGGTTCGCCATATATTTGATTGCTCCAGCACTTTGAAGCGCAAGCTGTGGAGAGAATTCAGTTGAATTGTAGGCAGCTTCAACTCAATGGCAGTGTTCAATCAAGTACTGCACAAAGCAGTAGAGATGAATGGGTTAACTTTGCTTTAGAAATCGGGTTCAGGATCAGAGTGTAAAATGGGAATTATTCTTGATTCATGCTGAGTCAGGAAGGAAACACAATGAATCTGATTCCTGCAAGAAGTTGTATTTCTAGATGTATGTGGTTAATGACTGCTGGGTTAATGAGCACCGGCAGATGATTACATACATTGTCATCTGTGTGTGGTTCTGGCACATGTGCATGTCAGTATTAGTGCCATTTCATTACAATGCCAAAGGAGTTTAGTGGATGAGGGTGGAGTGGGGAGGGAGTGGAAGAGATAAGGTCAAGTTTGGGGGGGGTGGGGATGAGGGGGAAGGGGGGGTAAAACGGAGGGCAAGAGACATTGAGAGATATTGCTGGAGTCTGACTAGCTAAAAACGCATTACATGCCATTGAAAGTACTGTCTGGCAAAGCTTCCCTTTGCCTGTACATCTAGGACCACCCTACCTGTTACGGCTTTTGCTTGCAGTTGCTGTGTAGGAAGAATCCCTGTCCTCAGTCCAATTTCATATTAAGTAGTTGTGACCATGAGTTCAATTCTCTCTCTCACACAGATATATAAATATAAATACACACACATAGATACACAATTAATTTGCCATTAACTTGCCAGTTAATGGAGGTTGCATGCCAGCCTTTGGCATCAGGACTGATTTTCAATATCAATTTTAGAAAAAGACTGAAGAGGCTCTTGTATTCTCATCCCAAACATCCGACTTAACTCTTAACTGACTGCAGCAGCCCAAACCATTTGTGTTGCGTTGCCTTGGGACGTTTCCCACTTTTATAAATGGAATGAGTTAACCTTGATACAGAAGACTTCACAAAGTTGAAATCTTAAAAAGTTTCCTCTTTCGGCTTCATCAACCAAATGATTTGCTGCCCTAACACACAAGCATCTTCTCAGTGTTGCTTGGCTCGAAAGCAGTACATTTGACAACAGCATAATTTACAACATACTAGAAATCCCTGGTTGCTTTCTCTTTTCACGCTAGATTAATTTGCTTAAAAAAAAATTACGTCTATAACTACTTGGCTATATTTCAAACACCCACAGTCTGTTCCTGTTGATAACATAATTCTTTATTGACGGCGAGACATCTGTGATGTTGTAGCAATAGAACGCTTACCGTGTACCATAATCTGTATTTGCTCAATAGCCAGGGATGTTTGGATGTTTCGCTCAATGTTGTATCTTTTATATTCACAAAGGGTTAGTTCATTTGCAGAATTTGTCCTCCTAAAAATTCTAAATTTCACATAAGCTGGAACCTGTTAGGATATTTCCAAAGGACAACAAATACTTTACATCTTTTCCCTATGAGCATTATATCCTGACACATATCACTAATATCGTCAGTTAGGCAACTCGGTAAGTATTCTATGAAAAACACTCCACATTAATGTAAAGCCTTACTTTAACACAATAATGGCCTCTTCAACCTGAATCAACACAGTGATTTATGGAACAGTTGCAATGAGGGCTCATTGAGGTAAATCAACAGTGACAACGAGAGCTTGCAGCAAAAAGTGAACTAAAAAACAAATCCCTTGTCTGTTGTGCTGCTGTTGATTAAAGAGCTTTTTTTTAAAAAAATAGTTTAAATTTATTACAAGTTTCTACAAATTTCGAGCCCAAACTTGAAAATGATGAGATGGGTTTTCAAACAGAGTGCTCCAATCTTAGCAAAAGCAGTTCATGGAAGTCTTATTTTTTTTGGAGAATATTCTGCCTAAATGATACAGACAACAAGTTATGTATAAACACGCGGAACAAAGTCTACTGGGTACTTATCATCGAAACAATCATTCGGTTCACAAAAAACCTACCAATCCATTTTGTTTTCCATTCAATTCACAATCTATTTCCCGTGTTTTTTTTTCTTCTTCTTACTCTGCTGCCCTGTTAGCTTCTCCTAAAGCAGTTCACAGTTTCAAGCTGGTTTTTAGGTGCTGGTTTTGATGTTGCCCAGTTCCAAACATTTTCATTTTGCAATGCAACAGGGTTAACAGAAAACTGGAAAGACCAGTAACAACAACAGTACAAATGACTGAAGGAACGTCAGCTGAACAATAAATGCCCAGATGTCATGAAATCAAATAACGGTTTGGGAAGCATTTGACAAATCGCTGCAGCTGAAGGCACAGCCTTTTCATTCTGTGATAAAGGCTCCATCTACTGGGTACCAAATAATTTCAGCTAACTGAAGGACTGGAGGGCTGGAGAGGGGAGGGGAGACGGGAGGGAGGGAGAGAGGGAAGGAGGGGAAGAAAGATTCTGGGGTTTACTCACTGTGTTAAAATTTGGGAAGATTCCAACAGCCGAGTTAGTGTCCATTGGAAATGGCAAAAAGGGCTTGATATTAAGCGGCGTCTGCATCATCAAGGTAGGACTCCGCACAAGTGCAGGAAGCGTACTTGTGTGACATGTACTTCCTGTCAATGAGAGAGGGGGAAAAAGATTGGATTTAATATGTATGTATATAGATATATATATAAATAAATCATTCAAAGAAAGTCTGGAAAACAGCCTGTACAAATTATACTCCCCGAGCGACAAACAAGTTGCAAAACGAACAATCTGGTGTCAAAACTAGTTATACAAATTGTTGGGGGTGGGGGGGGAGAGAAAAAAGAAATGAAACCCACACATGCATTTTCCAGATGAAACTGAGCGTTTCCCTGTGGCCATACAAGTTCACATCCCAAAGAGACATATGGTGTATGAGTCATGCTGGCAGGTAGAAATGAATGTGTCTCCCTCGTCTGAACGAGCTCAAGAGGCCGAGAGCCCAGCCACCTATTAAAGCCAGATGCTCATTGAGAGTAAGTTACCCTATCACAAGTCTGATCTGCAGAGCTACAAGGACATTATGCAAATCTCAGGCAATGGAGGTCATTTAGTTTTAGTTTCTTTCTTTCATTAATGCAGTGTGTAAAACACACATACACACACACACACACACAAAACCCAAATGCAAGTTAAATGTGTTTTAGATTACATCTCCAGTGTTTTAGGTGCAATACAGAAGCAGAGGCAAAACTGATTTACTTAATGTGTTTTGAAATTCACCCACAGGAAATTATACACAACAGATTTACGAGGGCTAATTAACTAACTGCAGTCTTTTGAGGTCATGTAGGTACTGCAATGTGCTGAATATTGACCTGTATTTTAATAATAATAACCCTTGAATTTGATAAAGCGCGTTTCACATCTTCTAGACGTCTTGAAGCGCTTCACAGGATATACTGTAAAGTGAATTGACTGTATATTTGTTGGCGAAATGCAGCAGACAATTGCACACAGCGGCATCCCACAAATGGTTGTGGATTAAAATGACCAATTTTATTATTGTGTTTTTTTTTGGAGGGATTATTATTAGGCGTGTAGAGTAAGGAAACTTGCCCAAGGTTTCGCCCTTGACCTGCCTAGTTTCGAACATAGGTCTCACACTTGTAAGGCGATTGCTCTAACCATTGGGCTACAGGACTTTCTTCAAATCTGTTGCATTAACAGAGGTCCTGGAGCTTTTTTTTCTTACGAGCAACACAGTTAACATTTAATTTGCTGTGAAAATACCAGCAACTCAACACATGTATAGTTATTCCTATTTTAGGGCATAATGTAATTCAGCCAAGGTATGATGATGATACATTTAATAACACACACACACACACACACACAGACAGACAAAGCTTTTGATTTACTAACTGCAAACATGCCTTTGATCGTTTGTTTGTCATTCGTTTAAACTGGGAATGAAATGAGATAAATTTGGTTTCACAACTATCTTTTTGTTTTGGTGGGGGAGGTAAGCAGGGAGTTCCCTTAGCATTGAACTAATGAGGTGACTAACACACTTGGTCACAGCTTGTGTTAACCCCTGCAACCAAATCCCAAATGGGTAGTGGGGTGGTCCTAGCTAGACAAGTAGTGGGGAAGCTTGCCAGACAGTGCACTCAACGGCAAGCTATACAGTTTTTTTTATAAGCTGGTTAGACTCCAGCAGAACCTATTTTAATTATTGAAGACGTGTTTCAGATCCCTTACAGTTCTGTGGCTAAGACCCTTAATGTATTCAATTCTTCTCCACTGATCATCATTCCACTGAATTCCCCGTCCCCCCCACCCCCACCCCACCAACCCGCTCCACCAACACCAAAAGTATTTTGACATTCATCCAGAGATCAACCTTTTTTTAATATAAAGGCTCTAATGCAAAATGTTCCTGTTGCATTTCAAATTAAATTAAGATGGAGTTAGGGTTTGTTTGCTGAACAGTTGTTTTTAATGAGAAATCTGATCCTTGTAACTGCAACTGCACGTTGCAATTAAGCAACATACATAGTTTATAAGGCAACGTTATAAGCCATCATGCTTAATAAATGTATGAGATGGAAATATTGAACATGCGTGTTAATTAGTTCGTTCATTCGTTAGTTAGTTATTTACTTACTTACTTAGTTAGCTAGCTAGCTAGTTAGTTAGTTCTGACACTCAGGGGTTGATGAAAATTGAACGAAATTCAGCCAATAACAAGTTAAAGTTCTGACAACACAGTCTGTTATGCCACGGTGGAGTGAGTAACCACAGAACACCAGTCAATAAACTGCACGAGTTGTAAAAAAAGTTTCACAGAAAAAAAAGGCAGACAATGCCCTCAGAGAGGAACTGTTTTACTTGATTGGCCAATGTTATGAAGTATTTTGAGCGTCGATAGAATGTTTGATTTGATGCAATCGTGTGTGTAAAGTTACCAGTGGGCTACTCGGAATCCAGTCAGGTTTGCCCTTTAGAAAGACACTCAATACATGAATGAAATAGGAAGCCAGCACTGCACAGGGAAGATATGGGGGGTGAGGATTACCTTTGGGGTTCAGTAGGTTAATGATCTACTGAGAGAGAGAGACACACACAAACTTATCAAACATAAAAGTGTCGAGGGAAAATGCTTGGAACGATGGAATTGCTGGTGTAAAATTGTTGTTTGCGGTTTGTGTCCTTGCCACACTGCGGTGACTTCTCTTTCACCCAATGCCAGTAACAAGAGGGACGGTTTGTTTATAACCCTGCTTTGACCCAGATTAAGCTAAACTTAACCGAGCTGGTGTAGTCCCCACTCCAAGGTCCAGGCTTCAGTGTTGCCCAGAGCAAACAATGGCAAAAGTCACTTTTCAATAGGAAATGGTTGCAGCTTCCTTAATACCTGGCCTGCCTAGAAGAACCGACTAAGGATTCTTGATGCCTGGAGACAGGATTATTCAGTGAAAAAACCCATCAAAGACATTGAAGTGAAAGATTGATTTTTGCTGCCCAACTATTTACCCGACGTGAACAATTCAACGGTGTTGATTAAACTTGAACTGAAAGATCACATTGAACAGAATCCCAGTAATCAGCACTAGATTATTAGATTAACAATCTAATAATTAGACTGGATCACAATCTAACAGGTGCAAAATGATAGCCACCTTCGCCACCAAAATATGAGTAAAAATAATTAAATCAAACAGAATCCACTAGTCCATACGCCCCCCACTCCCACCCCACTGACACAAACACTACCAAATATACACAACATATATTGATACTGTACATTTCACATAAAAGAGACATCTTAAAGTCATTTACAAAAAAAAATTGATTGATTGAGAAATTAGGTTAATGTGATGTAGGCAGATGCTGTCGTGTGGCTGGCACTTGATGTGTGCCAGCATAGCCATGTCTGACAAACAGCATTCAATTAACAAGAAAATGCCATGCTTCTTTGAAATAGCAGGTAGGGAGGAGTTCAGGGAGAGTAAACAGGAGTCATACTGACAGGTGTAATATTTATGAATTGTTTGGTGTCCAGAGAGTCAATCTCCAATGTCTATCAAATGTTGTTGAGTCCCATGATTAGGAAAAAGCTTTATTCCTAGTTAGGCAGACTGATAGATCATTGTATCTGTTGAAGCTCTCCTTGTCTTCTCTTGTCAGTACCTTGGGACGTCCTCCCGATGTGAAAGGCACTATGCAAGTATAATGTTGTTGTTGTTTCTCAGTGTACCTCCTATAGCTTGATCACAGAGCAGCAGGAAGGGAGAGAAGAAGTAGAGGGAAATAGAAGCAGCAAAGTGTACTGTGCCTCGACCCAATATCTTTGAAGGATTTTTTTTTTAACTGACCAAATCTCACCCAGCAGGTGAAAAGATGTTGCCAGAGGTATGAGGATATTCAGGAATTGATTACTGCCAAAGAGACCGATTAGGGTAATCCCAGGTGAGTTTCCGGAATTACAAACCCTTCTGACAATTTTAACATTGTTTAAACGTGAGCAGAGATAAGGCTATTTCCGCATGATCACGTTTTAAGTCGATCCAGCCATTGTAATGCCAACAACGAGTTTGCAAACAGCATTTTCTTTGTGTGTGTGGTGGGTTTCTGAAGATTGCACTTATATAATATATGTAGAGATATAGGCAGCAATTGTACTTCTGCCAAATTGGCAGCACGATCATTTGATTATATTGATCCGAATGAAGGATTTTGCATATTGTATTTACTTATTAACCTGGGCTCAGATGACTATCCAAACCCACACGGTAGGAGAAGAGAAGGTTGAGGCAGCGATGCCCTTCGTTTCACACTTTGTATTGATCACAGCAGTGACGGATGACATCCAATTCTGAGGCACAAAATACGGGCAAAGCTAAAGCATGGTGTTTGTACAGTACATTGCACAACTGTCCTGCCCTTGTGAGATCAGCAAAGGGCAAGTGATTTGATAATTGGTGCATATTGGAATCTCGTTACACTAAATTCCTGGCAAAGTCTGTCCATCAGTTCACCTCTAATTCTGAATTAATTTCTGCAATACTGATCAACTGATTGATAGTCAGACCACTTTTGGAATGCCATTGATATTCTTTGCACGTAGCCACCACCACAGAAAGGAGACTTCCAATGGGGCGACCATTAGCACCAAGGAGGTTATTTACAGATTCATGATCATAGCTTGCTGAACCGCTCGGCCCCATGTTATTTCCAAAGTCAGACACAAACTGTTTCTTTCGGTCATGCGAATTTAACTAATTGACATGACACATGCTATTATTCAAGCATTAATGTCAAATAGAAAATGTTTTACAAACCTAGCTGCAGACAGGTATTTGTAGAAAGGCAAATTACAAACCATAAAAGCAAAATAATATGTATTCGTATCTACTGGGTTCACAGGAATGGATGGTTGGGTGTCATTTATATGACCTCAACTTAGTTACAGATTATATATAATTAAACGTATCTCAGTTTGGCAATGCAGTTTTTGTATGAAAGATTCATTATTTAGTCATGAATGGTTGGAAAGAATGTCCAGAACCGTTTGTCTTACTGGGAAAATAAAGCACTTCAGAACATATTTATCTGCCCAGTGCTCATTCCATGAAACATTTACAAGCAATCTGGAATTTAATTATTGAATAATGAATCAATATTTTGAAAGCACAATATTTACCGCACCAGCTAACACACTTGTTTAAGAAAGATATACTTTTAACATTACTTCCATTAATCCTGCACAAACCTAGGACCCCCTAAAGCTATAACAGTTAAGGATGCATGTATGGATTTATAGAAATAACATTTAGTCCCATCTTTCTCTTGCCATAGATCTTTCCTGTCACAGTCTTCTCATAAAAGAAAGGCTTTCTGAAGGTCTATTCCAAACTTCCTTGTTGCATAATACATGAGTAAATTGTCTCTTGAGTCCTATGCTGAGTACTGTACTTAGAAATATTAGAACACAAAGGAATCCATGTTACATGTGCTTTTAATTGGATTGATTCACTTTGATTTACACAATTCATTTCACACGATCTCAAATACTGGGAAATGTGATGAATTGTTTTTTAAAAACACATATCTGTTGCTAGGCTGGTCTTTGTTTTATTTTCTTTAACAAACTTCATAATGGTTAATTTTTTCTCTAATGGTGTAATACATAATACAGTGAATCAAAGAAACACTCTTTAACTGCCCTCATGGACTTCACGCTAACATAATCTTGGATTCTTGATCCAAAAGAAAATGTTCAGGTTGCTTTCATTCCATTCCATTTCACTGCAGTGTGTGGGTTCATATCAAGCATTTAGTTATTGAGTCCCTCACTTCTCTCTTGCTGACTATTTGTCACTCATGCCTTTCGTTCCACCATTGGTGGCTGTGCCTTCAGCTACTACTCAATCTCTCCCCTTGCCCCCTTATTCCCCCACTTTCAAATCCTTCACTATATACACAATAGATTTAAGTCAATTCCTCACAGCTGACTCTCAAGGTAGGAGAGTCAGCTGCGAGGATGATGCAAAAAGATTGAAGCGGGAAAAAGATAGGCTGGGGGAGTGGGCGAGTAGGTGGCAGATGGAATTTAATGTGGGGAAGTGTGAAATTATTCACCTAGATAGCAAAAATAAAACAACAAATTATTTTCTAGATGGGGAGAGGTTAGATAGTGTTAGTGTACAAAGGGATTTGGGTGTCGTTGTACACCAGTCTCAAAATGTTAGTTTGCAGGTGCAGCAAGCAACTAAGAAGGCAAATGGCATGTTATGAGTTCATTGCAAAAGGTTTAGAGTACAAGAGTAGGGAAGTCTTGCTGCAACTATATAGGGCCTTGGTGAGACCGCACCTAGAGTATTGTGTGCAGGTTTGGTCTCCTTATTTAATAAAGGACATACTTGCCTTAGAGGGGGTGCAGCGTAGATTCACAAGGATAGTTCCTGGGATGAGGGGACTGACCTATGAGGATAGGTTGAATAAACTAGGGCGGTATTCTCTAGAGTACAGAAGAATTAGGGGAGATCTTATTGAAACATATAAGATTTTTAAAGGGCTGGATAAAGTAGACACTGAGGGACTGTTTCCCCTGGTAGGAGAATCTATAACCAGGGGTCATAATCTTAAAATTAAGGATCAGCCTTTTAGAACAGAGTTGAGAAAACATTTCTTCACTCAGAGGGTAGTGAATTCACTACCCCTGAAGGCTGTAGATGCTCAGTCCTTGAACATTTTCAAGGCTGAGATTGATAGATTTTTTTTTAAATAGAGGGATTAGGGGATATGGGGATAGGGCAGGTAATTAGAGTTAGGTCAGAAGATCAGCCATGATCTGGCTGGAATGGTTCGTTTCCAGCAACTCAGACTCAGTGATTGTAATAAAAGGTCAGAGCAAATTGTCATGGCTTTCAATACCCAAACAATGCATTATTATGGGTTCTCGTTACTGTGTGAAATCAACAGGCAAAGCCAATACGGTCATGCAAGCGTACATGCTTGAGAATGGACCAATAGACCAATTCACACTGGCCCATCACAATTAACTTTTAGAGCATCTCAGAAGTATTCATTCATGTGGGTGTTGCCGGGTCTTTGGGACAGAGGATGTGGCTCTCACTTGCTTTTTTTTAACATGGCAAACATGATTGTCCTGGGAATGAATGGAGAGCTCCCCCTCCCTGGTTTTTAGATATAATCTAAAAACTTAGATGCTGACCATACACTTCTGTATCTCTAATGTGACCCTATCGGTTAGTAATCTCTTACCTGCAAGAAAGTGGAAGCTGGAGCGGGGGGAAGAGAACATGATAAAAAGAAGGGTAAGACATAGACTGTAAGGTTAGGGAAACCATGAAAGGTCAAAGTAGAGAGGAAAGATGTGATTTAGAATAAAAAGAAGGTTAAATTAAATGTGGGACAGACCGAGAGTGGAAAATAGAAGGAAAAAAAATCACAGCAGGGCAAGCAGATTACAAAAGGGTTTGCAAGTGCTCAGTTTTAGTTACAACTGTGTTTATGTATTCGTATGTAACCTTTAAATGGAAACTTAACAAGCACACGAAAGTAGTTTGCTGCTCTCAGTTTTTACACGGCAGAACTTTAAATATTTGGTGGTTTATGATTTAATCATTGCACTGCATGCTGCGAAGAAATTCATTTTAACAGATGTGATTGAAGACCACGGGAAATGTGCGATGTGCCTTTACCCTGGTACTGGCACCAATTACGGAGGGAAAATGCAGAACACTTACTGTATAATCCAAATAGCTTCTGACTGTGGATCGATTTCTTATTAGCATGTCGTGGATGATTAGTATGAATGGCATGAGCTGTCCTATTTACATTTTGAAGGGATGCAGAAGAATCTGAAGGAGCTCAGTGGTATATATATATATATACACACGTGTGTATGTTCAAGTGGAAATAGTTCCCACTGGCAATTTCCTCTCTGACACAGATTCTCATTTCACAAAAAAAAACTCAGTGACAGTTTCCCTTCATACCTCTCCAAGTGATGTGTACATATATTCCATTGGTAAACACTGCATTCCATAAGTAATGACTGTGCTGTATCCTCGCCATTACGCTCTAGTAAATAAAACTAAAACAGCAGATTGGTCTCTTCTAATATTGGGAGGGGGGGGGGGGAAATGATGATACATTAAGGGTAACGCCATTTGTTTCTTATATTGTGTTATTTTTGCTTTGTACACACGCAGCAATACAAGCCTACAGTAGGTAAGCAACAGTGGAAGAGTTAGAACAATGTCAGTCTGGTTACAATGGCCCATCAATATGCCTGGGATTCCACTGTTAGGTAGAATATCCAGCACCATAATTTCAGCAGCAATAACAATATCATCACAGTAAACAAGCGCACTGGCCTAATTCGCGAGTTTGTGATGAGCTAATAAATGGTAATGTTAAATCCTTTAGCGCTGTGAGATTTATTTTAAGCCCGAAGGCAGTCTCTCAAATCTTCTTCTGAAAAGTGTTTGACTCATTTTTCCTTTGACTGAGGTACAGTTTCACAAATGGCCTCTGGAACTTTGTCGAACCAAATTGCACGCAACTATGCGATTCTTAACAATGACTGTTGGTTGAAAGGCTATTTTACCCTAATGAGCCCAATCATATCTTTGGAACAATTTCAAAAAAAAGAAGGGAGTTTCTGCCAGGGGTACTGGCCAACAATCGTACAGATTGTTGTGGGACATTGCTGTGTGCCAATTGACTGTGATGTTCAGCTATACAAAATATATAGTCACTATACTTTGCAGTAAATCCCATGAAGCCCTTGGAGACATCTTCCCAACATGAAAGGCGCTGTATCCAATACAAGGATTACTAATATTATTATTATTATTACAGTGGATGACTTTCAGGCAGCATTTTGGCCTGTGTCAACTTATTATCACGTTCCTTGATTTCACCACACTTCCTGGCAAGGTGACATTAAACAATGCCAAAAATCAGCAACAGTTCCAGTAACTGTTGCTTAATTACATGAGTTAAACATTGTTTTCGTGCAGATATCACTCTCCCACTCACCACAGGTGAACGTTAGTCACCTACTGGGTAACATCTTAAATATAGTTTTCAAGTTGCAGCAAACAGTTAGCCAAAACAAACAGCAAACTGAGATCAGAATCATGGAAAAAAAACAGGCTGCAAAATAACAGCTGCTGCTTCAACAATGTTCACAAGCACTGGGGAGATTTTACTTGAACTGATCAACATCACAGCAGCTTCATTTTGCAAAGTTATGCCTCCTGCTGTTCACTATAAAGAAGACATTAAGCCGTTGCTAAATTCTCATCATTCCTGTAAGCAATTGCACAAATTCATATTTTCACGCATTTAAAATGAAACGATGAAATACTCCACACACCAACACACCAGTTGGTTCACTGGAATATAGTTGATAACATTTTTCTGCCACTTTCCTGATCATTCTGCGCAGATGTGTACTTTCACCAAGTGCAGGTTCAAACTTGCTGTTGTGCTATCCTACAGAAGCTGCAGAACCCCAACATGTTAATTCTTTAACGCAAGTTATGTTACAGTATCTCTGAAAAACTTCATTCAATTTACTGCACCACTGACAGTTCTAAAATCACAACCGAATAAATGTAGTGTTGCTAAAGAGTACAGCAATTCATGTGATAAAGACATGGTTAATATTACACAATAATGCACATATAAAGCATTAAGTGAGACATAACCTGTACAGTAAGTGTATCCAAAAGTCCTAATTGCCATGATGCAAATATCCAGGGACTTTTACTTTTGCTGAGAAGCATTCCTTTTCATTTCATTGCACAATTTCAAAACAGAGAAACACTTGCAAGGTGCAGGAGGAGGTTAACGATGAGTTTAGACAAAGAGACGCAAATTGCTGCCAAAGTAATTGTTCCTGTTACTGCTGCTGTATGAAACTTGATCTCAGGTGGGTGGGTAACCTGACTGCAGCCATGTCATCAGTTCCAACCAATACAACCTAAAATGTCTTCCATTTGCAAAGGATGGAACTGTAATGGCGATCTTTTCAAGCCTGCACTTTGAGAAAGAATCTTGCTCATAATATGTATAGCGCTGGCCACAACAAAATTACACAGTGAGAGTCAGGTCGGGACCTGAGCAAGGGGAAGGGGCAGAGGAGTGGGGAGGGGATGGAGAGAGTTGAGAGGGCAGCAGAAGGCACGAACAAAGAGGAGGATCTTGAGACCGGCCTTGAAGGAGGCAAGGGAGGAAGCAAGGTGAAGGGACGGTGGGATGGAGTTCCAGAATATGCAGCCAGAGAGGCTGAAAGCTTGTCTAGCAGTTGTAGCGATGGTTGGGCGAGGGACATGGAGCAGACCGGAGCCCACTGAATGGAGGGGACGGGCAGGTTCATAGGGAGACAGCAGGTCGGAGAGATAGGAGTGGGCAAGGCTGTGAATGGCCTTGAAAGTGAGGATCTTGAGTTCGATCCTCTGGGGGTGGGGATCCAAAGACAGCCTTAACAGCCTTAAGAAACAATGTAAATTCAATACTATTTTAGATTAATTAAAAATTAAAAAGCCTGATCACTCGGAACAAAGTATGTTCCAATTGGTTTCCATCAACTCTGCCCTGCAAGCCAAGGCATTTATACATAGAGTAAGTAGATTTTACCTAGCAAAGTAGTGGAAGGTCTAACCAGTAATTTCCATGACATGCAGTGTAAACTGGTTAAACTCAGCAGAATCCCACTGCCTGAATCCCTAAGCATTGGTTCTTGCCAGCCCACATCTAATGGAATTCACTTCTGAGGATGCAGTTTTGCATTATATGGACTTTAAGACTCTGTTGTCTGGAATTATGTCAGATATATCATTATAGATATGCTAAGTGAATCTAGAAGTAGCCTCTAGATAGCAATAATATAAAGTCTGTATAAATTAGTCAATATATCTATAGGGAACCGAGTATATTATCACAAATAAAAAAATTCCGATAGTTCTGTTGGAAACTGACACACTGTTTGCACGCTACAGGGTTTTGGTTTTTAAAAATGCTTATAATGGGAAATTCCTATAACCCTCATCTGTTATAAGAGATCATCCTGCACTGGGTATGCTGAGGAGATATGTTTACATTCAGTTACAAAGAAATAGACTGTACAATACTGAAAGAGGCCATTCAGCCCAACTAGTCCATGCTAGTTTTCCTTCACACGTGTCTCCATCTATCCTAATCCCCTCCCCCTATCCTCCTCTCATTCCCTTCTCAATGTTGTTATTCATCTGTGAACGAATGTTGTGTGGGGAAGATGAGCCAATGAAAGGTGACACTGCTTTTGCTTGAGCACACAGTCAACCCTATTGAAATAACCATATGTAATTGGCAGGAGGCATTAGCAGGTGAAAGAACAGGGATTAGATACCAGGCAATAGGTGAGCACCTTGTGTTTCAGAGCTACAAATGTATTTGTTGGGAGTGCTAATCAATGCATCTGCCGAGAAGCTTAGCACTGAAACACATGACCTAACAGGCTCACACCACTTTCTTGCCCACCAACAAAGGCATGTGAGCAAACATGTCAGCGCAGGAATCCTTCCCAATGCAAGAAAAATGACATTTTCAGTCTCTCACACCCTGGAATGGAAAGCCAACAACCAGCTTCTAATAACAGTCAGTGTTGGCAGTGAAGGCTTTTGTGTTCATTGCCAACAGGTCACCATCAGCTGGGCGTAGTCAAGAACATTAAAGACATGATGTGAGTGAAGTCTACGTTCATCAATAATAAACAGAAAGGCTTATGAGGCTTAAATATAATGATTGCAGGAATAGTCAATGGTTAGCCCAGCCACTCCCTGTAGCACGTGTCCTAGCACGCTTTCAAGAGGCTGCATTCAAAGCCAAATGCAAGCCAGGGAAGCACAATGAAATGGGTGCCTCAGTCTTCTTTTAAGTGAGGTAGTTTTTATTCAACCAATAATACTAATCCTTGAGTCTGATATAGCTCCTTATCAAGTCATTGAGACATCTCAAAGTGCTTCACAGAATACTGTAAAGTGAACTATTTTGTGATTGAAAAGTTAGCTCCTCTACAGTGTGCTGTTGGAAGATGTCAGTAACCTATGTTTCCTGAAGAGACCACATGTATTTTTCATAACCTGTTATATACCGTATAGGTATGTAAACACACAGGAAGTAAAGTGTACAATAATTGTCAGCAACAATAAGAATACAGCATTTGTACTGGTTCCATAGAAGGTTAATAAATATGGTCTGCGGTGAGCATGAAACTCATATTACATAAATGTTTGTCATTTCCAATGTGTGCTCAAAGATACAAGTACCTCGCACTTGGCGGAAATAACTCCCTCTCTCAATCCCTTGGCCTTGCTCCCGCTTTCCCCATTTTCAGGTTGCGCCCAAAGACCTTCCTCTGCGACCGTGCCTATCATTACCCCATGGCTCTACATTGTCAAGCGTTCTGGGTCACTGCCCGGCATGGAGGACACAATACAATCTAAAGTTTCTTGTTGTTGTTGTTGAATGACAGAAAACAGCAACAACAGCTTGCATTTATCCAGCACCCATCGTGCAGCAAAGTGTCTGCGTAGAATACATAAGGTTGTGAAGAGAATGATTACATGAAATATTTTGCAAATGTTTTATCTCGCAGAAGAAATTAGCCTAGAGTTATGTGACAATCAGACATTCGATATTATGTTTCCAGAATAAGGGACCTTGTTTAAGGCCATCTTCGGAAGCTTGCATTAGGTAAAGTAGCACTCATATTAATGAGATCACTCTAAATACCTTCAGTGTGGAGTAATCACTGCTGGAGTTTATTCTTCAATTCTGCCCTAAAGATTTGTTTTTAACCATATTCTAGCAGTGACAGCTGAGATAACAAGTACCGGTAATGTGTGCAATTGTCCACTTCCAGAAATGTTAGGTTTGGAGAGGACATGGACTCTTATGTATGCCATATTGTATTGACAGGTCAAGCACCTTGGAATTCAAATTATATATATCTAGATGAAGACTAATGTTACTTTCCACATAGGAACAGTAGCCTTCAGCGATCTATAGATATAATTAATCTCTTCTTGTGACACAGATTCCTCTCTGTGTTGAGGTAGAACATGACAAATGGAAAATGGGCATGTCAAAACCAGGTTAGTTTGATATTTAGGTATGTAGCTTTGCAATTTTGGCCTCTATTTCCATAAAAATGTTCGCTTGTAAAACACAAATCTTGGACCAAATTAATTAAATCCATCTGGAATTATTCTAATTCTGCCCTTGGGGGATATACAAATTCAGGCCCATCAATTCGGTATAGCAATAAAGACAAAATAATTGGTGCACCTGGCACACCACTGATGCTGCAGGAAAGGAAGAGCAGTGCATACCTTGAAAGACATGTCTAACACCCAAGAGTGACATTCCTGAAACAGCAACTGCTCCCACTGCAGTGTTACATCGATGGACGAGCAAGCCGCGGTTCCAATGTGTTGGGACCATCAGAAGAGCCTCAACATATCAATAGTCAGCATGTGTTTCCATTTCATTTAATGGGAATAAAAAGACAATTGAACCAACCCAAAGGATGTTTCTAGAACAACTGTGAGATAATTCAGCACTTTCTTTTGACAAAAAAACTGCAGTAATGTGAAAGAAAAAGTCTGCAACCAATAAAGATAATTCTCCTGGTTACTCTGGCCAAAATGATTGCAATAAGATTCCTTTTCTATCTTTAGCCCACCTTCCTGATCATTCAATGTTCACCCTTCTAAAACAGCCCCACATCACTGATCTGCTCTGTTACGCAGTCACTAGAACTCTGATGTTAGATAAGCTTAATATCCTTGGTTGGAATCTGCCTCCTGGAACTGAAAAGCTGTGCTGACCTAATCTAAGCCATTTTTCGGATGAATAATTGTCTTTCTACTTGTTGATTCATTTTGGGAATAGGGTTGTATTTTGTATTTTGTTGTACGCATTTGAAATGTACAGATTCTATGATGTTTGTATCTCCTCACAACCTGATTTGGGTGATCAGATCACTATATCCCAACAATTCAAAGAACTACTCAATTTCAAGCCAGCATTTGCCTTTGATAAGTGGGTGTAAGATCTTAAAGACTGTAAGTGCTACATACAGTAGTGTCTAGGAACTCCTAACCTAGGAACTCCTCACCTCCTACCTATTTCTTTTACATCTTAATCAGATTCATTCTGAGCCTACCAGCATATCAAGGTCTATATCTTCAGCCAGAGGTTCTGAAATATTGGAGAGAGATCAAGGAAATAAGCGATTTTCTTGGTGAATCGTTGACATTTAATATGTGTCCTTCACCCAAGGCAATGGAAGATGTGTCCTCCTTGGAAATTCTGCTCAAATGTTTTGGATAAAGAGGTATGTTTAGAATGAATCGCTGAGTAAGGTTCACATTCAGAACCTCTGATTGCCATAGTCAATACGATAGCCTGAAAGTACTTCAGAATCAATTATCTGCAGCAAGTAGACTGTGAAATTTGCAGCAGATTTGAACAAGCAAAGTACATCATAATATGCTGGCACACAAGAAGACTGTATGAAATTGGTCCCCAATCCTACTTCTATGTTTCCCAGTAAACATAATGACTTTTGCCAGAGAATTGTGTGCAACACAGAAGAACAGCCATGCAAGGCTTCCTTCTGAAGCTAAAATATCCCAGAACATTTTTGTTTTTTGGTGTCAAAATCCTTACTGGACACGTGAGCTTGCCATCATGATATAAGGCGAGTTAATTTGAAGAAATAAAATACTTTGGACTTGAATCCAGCATTGTCACTTGAATCCAACATTGTCCTCTCCCCCTTTAATGTCTTCAAAAACCTCTCCCTCCAAACAAGCCCCAGTTCTGACGAAGGGTTGTAAACCCGAAACGTTGACTCCTTTTCCTTTCTCCATGGATGCTGCTTGACCTGCTGAGTTTCCCCAGCAACTTTTGTTTTTGATTCAGATTCCCAGCATCTGTAGTATTTTGTGTTTTGTTTTGTTTTTTGCCAGCAGTGTCACTATTTACAATACCCCTGGGCTGAAACTGGAACTAACAGGAAAAAAACATGCAAATTATTGTGTATTTTTAAAAGTGATAAAAATGAGAGCGAGGTTATCGAGTAAGAAAGAGATTACTCCTCGTCTTACCAGAGGGATTATTTTGTTCGCGAAAGATCATCATTATTGAAAATGTCTGTTTTGTTAAGGTTCACTAATTATTGAACTAATACATTATGAGAATATCAGTTGATGTAACTAAATCTTTTTTGTCATAGATTAGCTACCATACATCTTCAGTTACATTTCTGATTATCTTATCAAAAGGAACAGCAAAGAAAAATAAGTTTTTTAATTCTAAAAATATGTTAAGAGCTTGATCTTAAGGCAGGGCAATCAATACCAGAAGTAGTCATTAGATATATAATATGGTTGTTAGCTAGTACAATAACTGAATAAGTACATTTGAGGGGACTTGATTAAAATTAATTAACCTATTTGAAAACGAATGCACACATCGATTGCTCGATTTTCTATTCGCAGTTAAACATAAGGAATAGAGTTATTGGATTAAAAGACAAGACATGAAGAGAAAAGGGATGTTTCACTTTTGAAATGCTAGACTACGTTCCATATTAAATATACATTTCAAAGAGAAAACGAAGGAGTAACGTAGGGAAGGTGTTGTTAGGTGGACATGCAAGCCTTTAACAATTTGATCCATCCCACTGGAAAACATGTTTCTGGCGTAGTACTGAGCCACGTTTTATAAAGGAAAATGACAAGACATCAAGCTACTGTAGTTTGTACTGATTTTGACTCATAATCACAAAAAGGTAGCAGCTTCCACCCACCATTTTTTAGCAAATACGCTTTGTGTTGCAAAAACATCACTAAGCTGATATTTACCAAGCTTTTGGATAAAGATGTGCAGCAACAACAACAAAATTACATCTGAAAGTCAGCCTAAAAATAGAACAGTGAAGATTTTAATTTGATAAATTGGTGACAGTTCTGCAGGAATTTCGAACAACAAGGTGTGGTGCTTTGCTTTGCTCCAACAAATCCGTTTGCTGCCGTTTTCAGGATTCAAAGTGGATTTGGAGGAATGGTTGTTTCATAACAAAGATTTCACCAGTATTTGCTGTCAAGTTTTCAAAAATGTCAAGCCAGCAAATGTTGGAGTCGATTTACACAGAAACAAAATCCCACATGAACATCTATAAAGCTTCATCTAGAAGATTGTTGGCCAGGTTCCTTTCTTTCAAATACTGTAGTGTGACTATTAGGTAAATGTTGTAAATTTATACGGTGATTCTTGTACTCTTTGTGCACTATGCAAGAGTCTGAAATCCCTGCAATTCTATTCTTTGCCAAATGTCACTTTGTACACGAGCAAAGTTTTGCGAAATGGAGATGTCTATTCCTTGTCTACCATGCTTTGACCTCAACGCTTACCGTGTGCACTCAGCAAAACCTCACCCTCTACCTTTCACACAATTTGCCCTTTAGAAATTTCCTACGAGCTCCAAATGCCCCCAAATAGTATGAGTTGCAAACTTATGAAAGCTTTCCTGAGAAAAAATGCATCACAGCAGGTCTGCAAAGCTCCAGTGAACAAATCGCAAATGACCCCTTTGTCCTAGTTTTATTGAAGCTCTTTATTTAAGGGCAGATCTGTGAGCTCTTCCATGTCACAAACAGTCAGTTATTTCATACTGTGTGTGTGCGGAAATTTTACACTCATACATTTAGCTGAGGGTTAGATACTCGGATAATTATGATAGTGATGTGAAAATAAAGGACATATGAAATCTAAAACAAAAGCAGAAATCACTGGAAACACTCAGCAGGGCAGGCAGCATCTATGGAGAAAGGAAAGTGAGTTAATGTTTCGGGTCCACAACCTTTCATCAGAACTGGGGCATGTTGGGAGGGAGAGGCTTTTAAGGAGTACTACAGAAGGCAAGGCAGGGCAAGGAAGACAAAGGAGAAAATGGGATAGAGAACAGAAGATGGTGGGTTAAAGAAATATTAATGGTGCAAAACAAAACGGGGAGGGATTGCAAAAAAACAGCAGAGAAGTTGTTATTGTACAAGAGAATCCCATAAATTTCAGCTCAAGGAAGAATCTATTTTTCATCAGGATAGATGTGTCAATCAATCTACTTCAAGTTCAAGCAAGATAAACTGAGATATACTGAGTTGTTTGTTTAGTTAGAGTTATGTTGAATGATAGAGCAGCGAAACAGGCCAGTCACCACTCAACTGTACATTGGTAGAGTTTATACTCCCCAATAGCCTTCAATTTGTTTATTCCCCTCTCCCAAACACTTCTCTTCCTTCATGTAAGTTTTCCCTTAAAAACATTGTGTAATTATAGCAAATACAACATTGCTCAACAGCAATGCACACATTCTATGCTATATTTGTTTAGTTCTTATAATGTCCGAACCAACTGCTCTATCCACTGGCGTTAATGATGGTGAACGATCAAATGGCGTACAGTAATTTTATATGGGAGTTTGATAATTGTTGCTGTTTGGAAATCCTAAAACATTCTTATTTCGGCAGATACAGTAGCTCCTTGCAAAAACATAGTGATTTATTTGTGGAATCACACCTGCAAAGAACTGCGGTAAGAATCCAGAGTTTTGGACTTGTAACTCGATAACAACAACAACAACACAATTACATTTATATAGCGCCTTTCACGTCGGGAGGACGTCCCAATGTGAGCTATAATAATAAAGGATCGCCTCTAGCAGCACAACTAAAGTGCCAGGTGCAATGTATTCAAGGAGAGGCCATTTTCTGTGCCTGATGTTAGATGCTACTCTACGGAGGAATGCTGTGTTACATTAGGAGACATTGAAGAATCGGCCTGGGAGAAAAGATAACAAGGGTGATACAATTTCCTTCAAATCATGTGATGTGTGACAACGTTAAGCGTCTGGAATAAATCCTGCAAGGGACAGGAATAACAACAGGAACAAGATGGAAAAGACAGTAATAGTCTGTAATAGATAAAAGCAGGGAAGGTGATGGCAGCCACACTCCACACTCATCCATACACTCCTATCGGCCAGACTTTACTTGGTGCAGAATCTGTGTCTAAATTTATTTTCGACTGCCGCCAAACACTGATTGTTTGGACAAATAAAATGTCTGACAGCATTAATTGTGTTAGGCCAAGAATACATAGCCAATGTTCTTGCATAGTGAGAAACCTCCTCCTCCAACATCTCATTTCCCTGTTAATTCTAAGAAGAAAAATAACATTGAGGTCAACCTACTAGTGTCATCATCACAGAGTGAAATGTACAAGTCCCTGTAATTGGTTTACGTAAGAACTATTGTATTTCCAAATGTGATGTTCATCAAATGAACTGGTTCTGTTAAGAATTATAACTGTGTGGGGGCTGCGCATTAAATGAAAGCTGGATCTGCTGCTACAGAGCTTTTTTTTGACTATATCATAGAAAAGCAAGCTCGCACCAAAGGCCAGCGAACTCACCTGTGAATCATGGCAGTTACGGTAATAAATGATAGTAACTAGCTTGTCATCCACGAAGACTCCGGCTGGAATTTTGATGTGACAAAAATATAATTGAAAGAGGTAATGGAAAATGTCACTCTACCCTTTTTTTCTACTTTGACACTTTGGAGGAAGCAAAATCTTTTATCTGTGATTTTAAGAAGAACAGACTGAAGATTCAGTCCTACGCATCGCAAGTATTGACCCTTGGATCAAAATTACCAAATGTTGTGAACGTAAAATGTAGACGTAAAATGCCTTGCAATGCATACAAGTCTATTTGGAATTTTTAAATCCTTTACAGCGTCATTCGCCATGGAGTCACAGTGCAGCCCCATAAATGTTTCAGCGACATGAAAACAAATCTAAATTGCACGTGAATAATGGTTTTCATGCTGCACGCAAGGCTTGGTTATTCATTTATAGAAGATGATTTAACAGAAAACACCTCGAGATATTCTGCCAAACAAAGGGTTAGAAGAGCAATGTCGAAAGTTCTTTTGTCCTTTCTTTGTGCATCGATCGTACAACGGGTTCTGCCTGACTGAGCAAAACAGGTTGCAATCAGTCAGCTATGAGTGCGCCGAACATTTTGAAGGTTGCACATTGGTCCAGCAATGTGCTGGAGCATAAAATGCAGAGAGCTGCTTCTGTGATGCTTCTAAAGTATGGGGAAGCCGCCTAGTAGAGAGAGGCCTGATACCTGAACAAACATTAAGTGTATTTCTTTACCCAGAGGGTAATTAATGACTGAAACATTTTACTAGGAAGGGTGGGTGAGGCCAGAACGCTGAACTCAGTTTCATCTACCTTTTATCCATACCAATAAAGATGAAACGTCTGTCTGTGTGTGTCTATCTGTTCACCAAGAACGCAAAAAAAAACGATTAACGTAGAGACATGATTTATACCACATTGGAAAGGGCTTGCAAGGGAAAGTGCGATGGGCATCATTTTGAGGATCTCATATTTGTTGTTAAGTTATGTTAAGCTTTAACTAAGCTCCCAAGTATGAGGTATGCATGGCATTGCATGTGCAACAAAGTAGTGACAGAAGAAATCACTCAACTTTCTAGAGAGATACATCTATATATGTATATTCTGCAATAAAGTAGCGATAGAGAAAAGCTATGGCCTACAAACTCATCATACATTTACACGCTCTAAACAAGGAGTCCTCCCACATGAGTCCTCCCACTGGGATTTTTTCAATGTGAAATCCATAAATGATTAGCATAAAAGCTGTTTTGGACAACAGGGGTAAACTGCAGACTAGTTGTGGCTATGACATTTAAAAAAATATATGAAACACGTCAGTTTTTTCACACTTGTGACAATCAAGTATCATTTCACACATAAAGTTCCACATTTAACAATCACTTTATCACTTTACTATGGCCTACAGAATAGGTTCTTCATGTTAGAGGTAAATGAATTCTCTCAAACCTCCAAAAACAATAATTTGCTCACTTTGAAGCAAAGTTACTGCATTTCAGCATCAAGTAAGCATCATTGTCCATTTCCCTAACCACAGTTAACAAATGCAGTACTGTACTTCAACTCTTCTGCAGTTCCTCAAAGCCACTGCCAAAATTGCTTATTCTTGCATCGATGTGAAGGCAATCCTACCTATTATAGGGTGTCTGCATGTTACCACACATGAAGAAGCTACGTACGTTGCTGCAATGCACTCTTTGTGGATCCAAGCCACTGACCCCCATTCTGAACCCTGGTTTCCTGACAAGCCAACAGTCAGAATGCATATGTCAGGGTGTGTGCACACAGAAAGCCTGTTCCTCAAAAATCACCTTCACTGTCAAGTTTGAATATCTCTAAGAATGCTGCTGGAAGATTTTTTTTAATTTAAAAAAAAGACAACCTTGAATGCAATACCTGTCTTTCAAGCAGGCGGAGGGGAGAAGGATTGCAAAAAGTAATTTTGCAGGATCTGTTAGGTCAGGCAACATTTAACATTTCTGGACTATTTCTCGTTTACTGAGAATCTCTCGAGACCTGTATCTGCCGCTGCAATCCATGGTTGGTGATGTAGATGATTTTAAACACTGCAAATTAGTTTCAGAAACTGATGTTACCAAAAGCAATTCTAATGTTACAATTGTACGGTTTCCATGGAGACTGAAGAACAGCTGGAAGGACTCTCGCTGGCTGCCGCTTGGTATGAAAGGTAAATTAGTCTGATGGCAGGCATTTCACTTTTTGAGTGTTTCCTAAAATGTGGGTTTGAAATTCATCTGTAATATATTAAGGCTGAAACTTCATCTCTTCAATGTGCATCTTCATTTTATGTCTGCCCAATTGTGGAAAGAAAGCCTACACTTTGGAAAGGCTATACTTCACATTATATCCAGACATTGCAAACGTCCTCTCAACATGAAAGGTGCTACATCAATTGCGAGCAATTGCTGTGCAACATTAAAATTGGAAAGACTAAATACATTTTTTGTCAGCGTAGTTTATAAACACTAACAGGTATGCTACCATGCAAAAAAAAATCAACATTTAGATATTCAAAATGTGAGAAACACGTTAAACAGATTACACATAATCTGGTTTCTTGTTTATTATGAGATTTCCTTAAAGTTTCTGATGCTGACATTATCCAGAGCTTTCCTCCCAGCAACATAGCGATGTGAAACGGGATAGCCTTGCTTGGAAATCCCACTCTAAATTGCATTGAATTAGGTCCATTAAATAAAAACACACACACATATGCATGCTTTCAGCATTTAGCACAGGCCAACCTTACTACTAATACAGGCAAACCACTGACACTGGACGTAGGTGAATTAATGTTGCTAAATATACTAAAAACCCCATCGAAAATTTTCGAGAGTTTCCAATGGGATTGAGCCCAGTGTGATTTACACCAGCCATGTTTATGCCAGTACAAACTCCATTGTTCCTCACACAGCCTAGAGCAAGGGTTATAGTGAGGTTAACGCTGCCTGAGCCTTAATTCATGTTGCATATTGGTGGCAGATTAATGCCAAAATCATGGCTATTTGTTGCCAAAAGTGCTATGTTTTGGCTGAACGAGCAACGATGAGTGAAGAAACCTAGAACACATTACCTATACCGAGTTCTAAGAAAAGAAGCGAGTTTCTGAGTTTTGAGTTGCAATGACATATCGTTTTTGGGGGAAAAAACGGGGCTGTTGTATTCTATCACTTCACAGGTGTTTCAGCAAACGACCATCTGGCACTTCTGTCAAATGGATCCTTTATGAACTAAAATGCCCAGCGTCGATCAGATATTCAACCATAACCATGGCGTCCTGCAGCTCAGTGGTTAGAGCACTCGCCTTACGAGCATGCAAACTTTGTTTCGAATCCAGGCAGGTCAGGACGAAACCTTACAAGTTTCCTTACTCCACACGCCAAATAATAATCCGTCAAAAAAAAAACTATAATAAAAATTGGTCATTTCAATCCACGACTGTTTGTGGGACACCGCTGTGCGCAATTGGCTGCCTCATTTTGCCCACAAATATACAGTCAATTCACTTTACAGTATATTCTGTGAAGCGCTTTAGGACGTTTAGAAGATGTGAAAATCGCTATATCAAATGCAAGGATTATTATTATTATTATAAAAAAAGCCAAAACATGTCCTCATCCAATATCCACATTCCAGCATGGTCATAAAAGAAGAATTGCCAGCAGGAACCATCAATGATTTGTTGCCCATTTTCAGTACTTATGGCCAACCCACACAGCCCAATTGCAGTCATCTCGCTTGCTTTCCTGGTTACAATTTGCCAATTCAACAACAATTTACATTTGGGAAGCGCCTTTGGACTTCCTGGGGTTTGGACCCGAGCACGGGCATGGGATCTGGGAGGGTGGAAGGCAGAAAGAGTTGGGGGAGGAGGTTGGCCAAATGCCCAGTCGAAGAACAGGGTCTTGAGATGTGCTTTGAAGGAGGCAAGGGAAGGAGCAAAATGAAGGGACTGTGGGATGGAGTTCCAAAGGGTGGAGGCAGGGAAGCTGAAGGCAAGACCGCACATATTCAATGCAAACCATATCTTCCTTCATATCACATCACTTGTTCGAGTTATTCATTGGAAACTTAAATCAGCAAATGTCTTGTTTTAACGGTTGAAAATTAAACAGATTTTTTTAAAAACAATTGTATGGGGAGGTAAAATTAACACAGGTTGTGATTTTTACAGGAGCCTCTCATTGAGCAAAGTGTCTCAGTATCAATCTCATCCCCAAAGATTTGTTGGGTGTCGAACTGCAAAATACTTGACCACTGTGTCCTTCTAAATCCTTCAAAATATACCTTTTTGACAAACGTTTTGACAAAAGGCCTTCAGCCTCTCTTCCCCCATCCTTTGGAACTCCATCACACAGTTACTTTGGCTCGTCCTTCCCTTGCTTCCTTCAAGGCCCCTTCTGAAGATGCTCCTCTTGACAGCACCTTTGGCCATCTTCCTACCCCCACCCTCCCTGCCCTCCAATCCTCAACTCAGGTCCAAATCCCCGACCTTGGCACCTTGGCACATTCTCCCAACTTGAAAGGCGCTATACAATGGTAAATTGTTGTCGCTGATGTAAAAGATCTGAAGGGTGCAAGGTTTCAAATTGTTTTTTCAAATGTGCACAACATAAATATGACGGCAGACTCTTCAAATGCAGGGATGGAGCTGGATTATTACCTGCCGAGATTTTCTCATTACACCATAACCATTTAATAAAATGGCACGTCAGGCTGAATCAGTGCTGTGTTGTGTTGAACGGTTGAAATAGCTTTTCTGCCTTAATAGGTCACAGTGATGTTGAGTAAAATTCATCAGTTTTCCAAAGCAAATACACCAGCCTATTCACAGGTTTTGAGCCATGTTTTTCTTACTTATAACACATTGTTCTATTGATATATTGGTCTGGCTAGGTTTGATATTACTCAAATCACTGCAAATAATAACAGAAGCAAATGTACTTCAGCCCTCTAATATTAGATCAATGTAAATGCGAGCGTGTAAAATACATGAGAATAATTTACGCCAGTCTTTACTTCTTTATCGCCCACCATCGGAGGTCATTTGAATGTAAACATTCAGGAATATCACGACTGCTCATTCAAAGGCAGGGTTCATATTCCTGATCTCTCTCTGTGTAAGTGACCCTGCTGGGAAGTGTACATTTGCAGTACAAGATTAGGTTTGACAGAGATGCTCTACATGGTTGAACAACCTTCTAACACGCACTGTCCGAACTCACATAAGAAAAATGACTCATTAACTAAGTACTCTCAGGATCAATTGAACCACATCTTAGCAAGTATTTGGGACGGCAGCAACAGGGGAAGTGAAGGGCAACGGAGCCTATAGAGATGGTGGAAGTACAAAATAGAGCTATCCATATTGGTGTAATGCAATGCGCTGCAACATTGAAGCAGCCCTACACCTTGGAGAGAGTTGTTCAGTATTGATACTGGGACATCATGTTAATTTCCCAGCAGTGATATCCCTCAGCAGGAATGATCACACCTTAAATAATACAAACACATTGAATGGAACCCGCATTTCATCTGACTTTGGTGAAGCCATTTTTCAAGGGCTTGGAAACACAGCGATTCGATGCAAGCTCCCACCAAGTTATTCTCAAGAACAAACTCTGACAGGAGATTACTGAACGAAGCTGCGGCTTAATGCGAGAACTCTTCTAAATTGTTGTTGTTGTGAATTGTACCTTCTCTCTCTCAGGCTGCGCCAAGATTGTCAATAAATAGCACACTGTCTGCACTTCGAATGCACTAAATCTGTATCTCGCTGGGAGAGGGGGGAAAGGGGAAATCGCTTAACTAGAACTTAAGTTCGGCAACATATTTTTGACAGATAATTAAAACAAAAGGGCCATGGCTTCCAGCTGACAGGAGTAAAAATAGAAGAAAGAAAAAGGCAAAGCAGATTTGGATTTATTAGGAAATGATTTAGAATCATGTGTGCTGTTGAGACAGCAGGAGAATATAAATTTGCTGCCATATTATTTTAAGGATAATATACGCCTTTTGTTCGCGCTCTCTGCCAATTTTCTTTCTCCATCTCCTGAAGTTGCCTTCCCAGTCTTTTTTCCCCCTTCGCTGGGTGTTCCATTCCACAGTTGCCGTCGGTCACCCTCCAGTACTTTGTCCGAGTGGCAATCATTCATGTGTGAGCCTTGACAGTGAGTGTCAGCAAGTTATTCACCCATGGGGGGGCATTGCTACCGAGCCAAGATCCTGTCTGCAGCCAAAACTCACACACTTGCACCTTCTAGCTGGGGTTCCTGGATAGTAATCTAGATCAGGAAGCAGGTTGATACGGCTTGGGTCAACTGGAGCAAACTGAGCACAGCTTGGGATTCAAGCACGTGATTTCAAGTCAGTATAACTTAGTGCTTTACCCACCACAACAACAATAGGGCCGGCAGGCTTATCATTAACTTTTGGTGAAAGGTGTGTTTAAACATCAAGCAGGCTATGGGACCCTTCAATTAACCAAAACTTTAGAAGAATAAACACTGCCGAAGGGTTTAAAACTAGTTTTCTTTTCATTCTAATTGTGCTCCAATCAATTTCTCCGCCATTTTTAAAAACAGACAATGTATTAATTGCAGAATTTCTCCCTTTGGGAAAGTCCATTGCTGCCACTTTATAAATGGAATTTGGGCCTTAACTGCTTTAAAATATTGCGCAAAGTTTATTCACCTGAATAGTATCCTATGATGGTGAGTGGGAGTCATTTTAGTTCAAATATACTTATCTGCTCAGAGAAGTATTTTCCCAAGTAGAATATTTATTAGCTAAACTTCCGTCAAAATCTTTCTGAAAAGGGTTTGGCTACAGTTTTGTGCACTGTATCTAATGGAAAGAATAAATCTAATGGAAACTGAGCTGATAGCATCTGGGTGGAGATTGGGAGCCTTGTCCTTAATCTTATCCAATTTAAGCCTTTCAAGCAGCAGCAGAAGTTGCAGCTAGGTAGATAATAATCATCTCTGATAATCGTGTCCTAAGGCAAGCGAGAAGAATTCCTGGCTTGTTCAACCGTCTGTGACAAACGGAGTTCAGCAAGAACTAACAAGCACGCCTTGAAGTAAATCTTCTTAATAACACTGGAGTTGATGCAGATACCTTAGTGGCTAAATCAACCACAAGAAGTAAGCAAATGTCTTTGCAACTCAGAGCTGAATTTAACAAAGAGCAGTGATCATTAAACCCAACATACAGAAACACCCAAGAGGCCAGGGTGTTGGTGCACTTATTCAAAGTTGTTTTTGCTGGAACAAGGATTGTTAAAGTGTCTTTCAGAAAACCTCTTGCTTTCGCCAAAGCCAGTACATTGTACTGCATTTTTGTAAAATATTGCTCAACAATAATGTGCTGCAAAAGAAATACAATTTGTAATACTGTAGTTATTTTTCATGCCCTGATTTGATCAAGCCGATACAGTAAACGTCACTTAAATTGGTTAACAATCTAGGAAATACAAGACAAATAATCAGAAAGAAGTGTTTCTGGTCTGGCAAATCAACAGCAATTGAAAGTTTGTATTATAATAATAATAACAATAATACTCCTTGCATTTTGATAGTGCTTTTCATGTCTTCTAGACGTCTCAAAGTGAGTCACAGAATATACTGCAAAGTGAATTGACTGTATGTATGTGGGGAATAGGCGACAGCTAATTGTACACAGCAGTGTCTCACAAACAGTCGTGGATTGAAAGACCAATTTTTTTTGTGGAATTAGTACAAGGTTTGTGGAGTAAGGAAACTTGCCCAAGGATTCACCTCCCAGGAATTGAACCCAGGTCTCTTACTTGCAAGGTGAGTACGCTAACCACTGAGCTACAGGACTCATAAATCTGAAGCCGAAAATCTTTGTTGAAAGTTCAGTATGAATTGCTAACAAGTGAATAATCCTTTGTGCCAAACTTAATGCATTTACCTAGAACGGACTAGACATCACAGAGGTTGTAAGGTTGAGGGCATATGCACACGATATTCTACAATGGATCAATCTGTGATCTATTAAAAATGCTATGTTTTCGCTCAGTAAATAGACTTCATAAATAATTCCATAAAATAAAGGCATTAAGTTTTCACTCCCAGAACCAAAATTGTCAGCTAGTTTAACTTTGCTATCTATGCAAATTCAGATTTTAGTTTGCATTAGACGTTTACAAATTTGCCACAAGATTTCACTTATTAATAATAATAGTGTTTTAAACAAAACTCTGAACAGTTTTTTTTATATAACTTATCATGGTATTGTAATAGGCATTTTAAAAAAAGAAACTTAGAACTATGCCTAGAACCACAAAACTAAATGGTAGAAACACCATGAATTTAAAAAGATCATGAAAGGGAAGACGTGAAAGAAACTTTCATTGCTTCTCAAACTAAATACTGCACTAGGAAATACATTCTCAGGTTCTGACAAACGACTTGTTCTACACTGAATGGAATAGGGCAAGAATAGGTCAAACCGCCACATTAAAAAAAGAACAACCTAGATGAACACTTGGTGTAGTTCTGTTGCAGATGGCTGGGAGTAACAGAAATCCGTCTTCCACATGCTTTTACTTACCCAGCAGCATGTCTCACACTTAACAAGTCCTGCACAGCAAAAGTGTAACTTGTGGAGAGCGGAGTCAGGCAACATAAAGCTCTTCAGAAGCCTGCGAGTTGACTCGACCAGTCTTGTAAAGTTTCCGCAAAGCATTGAACGTGAGACCTTGGAAACATGCTTCTCTCTCTCTTTGAGCTGTACCCTGAGGCTACTGAGGTGCTCGCCCGCTATTGGTTTTCCTTAAAAGAAACTAAAGTGAAACAATAGTGCGACTGTCAGCAGCTGCAGCCACCTCAAGCTGCCGCCTCACGAAGCTACAGGGGAAACTAGGTCAGCAGCCGAAGACTCCCAACGTGAAGCAGTAAGATTTGAATCAAGTAGATGGGCTATGCCTGCGTTGGTTTGATTCAGAAATAATTTGCTTAACCGCACATCTTTTGGCTAAGATTTAGATCACGAAAGAATCTTAACTCCCCATAAATCAAGTCTCTGGCATTTTTTTTTACACACACACACACACTCTTTGTTCCACATTGCACTGCCAGGCAAAGGGGTGGAATACTAAACAGACACGTTAATGCATCTCATTTCACGGCATGTGGATAGGGCTCACCAGAGGAAAATAAGGTAAACAAACAAAGCATCTAATTTAATTAAGATTTTTTTTATTCGAAATACACTCCAAAAAAACATTGTGGGTAACTATCATTAGAACATGTGTAAAATGGCAGTTTCTATCTGAATGTGCTGTAACTCTTCTTTATAATTTATAGTGTATGAATTATTAACTCGGGGAGTGGTGGGGGGGGGGGGTTATGTGTGATTGCTCAGTGGTAATTTTGGTAAAATGCTCTCGGTACATTTGCTAAGCTGTTGGTTATCATTTTAACTGCTGTAGACTAAGTGAAATCCGAGGCAAGCCTCTTTTAAGCTAACATTACTTTTCACTCAGATGGAATATTAAACAATCTGCAGGCGATTCACAACGTATTGAACGTGAGGATTAATATAAATGATGAATATAGTAACGAAGATTAATATAGTACAATTCATATCGTATGATTATAATAAATACAACAATAATAATCTTTGCATTTTGATATAGCGCTTTTTACGTCTTCTAGACATCTCAAAACGCTTCACAGAATGTACTGTAAAGTGAATTCACGATATATTTGCGGGCAAAATGCAGCAGCACAGCAGTGTCCCACAAACAGGGATGGAATGAAATGATCAATTTTATATTTGTGTTTTATTTTGGAGGGATTATTATTAGGCATGTGGAATAAGGCAACTTGCCCAAGGTTTCGCTCTGACCTGTCTGGATTCGAACACAGGTCTCATGCTTGTAAGGCGAGTGCTCCAACCACTGAGCTACAGGATTATTAGCCGATGCTTTTCTTGAACAAAACAAAACATCCACAAACACACTGTTAACTAGCTTTACACTTTCGGAATAACTGAATGCTTTTGAAGTTTTTATAATGTGTACCTCTTTATAATTGTCTCACAAAACTATTTTCTGCACCTTTTTATTCCAGGATATTATTCAAGAATGTATTGCGTTATTAATCCTGAACATTGTCCTTAATACAGTACAGTACTTGACTATCTGCTGCTCAATTGCCAGCTAACAGGCAACTTAGGGTTAAACACCAGTATTCTTTTTCCCTAGTTGGTTGTTCGATCAGGGTTTTTCTTTAACTCGTTGCTGACCACAAATCTGTGCATTTGAAGTAATATTCGAAGTAAGCTTTTGTAATCAAGAATACCAATTGCTGGAAAGAAAAATGATCTGGAGGAAATGATAAAATAACAATTCCAACAGGGGGAAAAAATGCTTCAAACTTTGTAAAGGAGTTTTATTAGGAAAATAACAAACCCAATAAATGTCAAATTCGCTGAGGGATAAGCCAGGTTTTGGGCAGACCACCAAATAGAATACTCTGCAGTTTGTGGAACGCTCCATTAAGGCAAGGTGAAGGAGTAGTCTCTAACTCTCTCTCTGCTGAACCTTATCCCCTGTCAGTGAATTATAGCCTTGTACTGACAGCGGCTATAGAGAAAGCCACAACCTAAACTATCTTCTCCTCCCTGATGAAGATTTATGGTAAAATGAATAAGCTGCGAAGTAGCACTGAAGGAGACAAATATCAAGGGAAAAGTAAATTTTGCAAAGCAAAATGCCACAACTGTAATGTACATATCTCTTAAATGAGATACTGGAACAAAGGTGCAGCCATTACTGTAGCACAAGGAGATGCCATTCCGAAAGAACAGCAATGACTCTTATTCAGTGTGTAGGGCAGAGTTGAGGGCCAAGTTGGCTCTTTTGCACAACCTGATAGGAATGAGAGAGTGGTACTATCCTAGGTTTAAAGTGCTTGTTCACCTTGTGTGCAAAGCTCAGAGGGAGTGAAAGCTTCACAAAACAGTTGCCGGAGCCATTTAGATTCCTGAAGGGCCAAGGCCCGTAGATTTTATACATTTTATTAAAGAGGAGAATGGAGCCAGTCCCACCATACAACACCTTAAAATAATCACATTGTATTTGTTGCAGCAACAGAAGTAAGTGCTATGTTTGAGTCACATGAACTGGCATTTCCTCGCACCCAATTCAATTCCGTGAGCTAGTACAGACTCCTGATAAGAATATCACTAATATTATTACGATCATCCCTACATTCAATGCATTATCACATCGCTGAACATCTCAAAGTGGTTCACAGGATTTTACTATAAAGTGTAGTAACTGTGTATGTGTTGACAAATATGGCAGCGAACAATGTTCCACAGACAGTCAAATAGTGAATGATCAATTTTGTCTGGATGCGTGTTGTTGATGACTAGGACATTGGGAGAAACTCCCTTCTCTTATTCAAATAATGTCACAGGATCTTGAACTGAACTACCAGACATTTATTACTGGGGAGAATGAAAATATGATATGTTGTTAATCCACATCAAAAGCAATTTACTACCACCAGATAGATAGGCTCAATGCAGTAATTCCCATAGCATCACTCTTGTAATTTTTTTTACTCATTACTATACCATATCCTAGCCAATTATGTTGCTTTGAAACTAAACTGTGTTGCTACGAAACAAAATTTTGTTGTGCTTCCCCCTATTAGCTCTTCTTCCATTACTTTGACGTGACAATTTCTTCTATCTTATATTTCTTACATTTTTTGCGATGTGAAGAACACCCAACCACCCCCCCCACCCCCTCCCCCCCACCCTCTCACCCCCGGTAATATAATAAACAATAATCCTTGCATTCGATATAGACCTTATCAAGTCATTGAGACGTCTCAAAACAGCTCCCAGAATACAATGACATCAATCCAAGTTATACTTTCAGATATAGATAGTTGTCTCTCATCCAGGACTTGATGTATGGTTAGAGCCATAGGATCTTGAACTGAACCACCAGACATCAGTGGTTAGAGCTCTCACATTGCAAACGAGACACCTGAGAGATCTTCGAATCCAGGCAAGGCAAAACCTTGGTCAAGTTTTCTTACTCCATATACCTGGTAATAATCCCTCAAAAAAAATTGTTCATTTGCAATCCATGACTGTTTGTGGGACACTGCTGTGTGCAATTGGCTGCCGCGTTTCGCCCACAAATACAGACAATTCACTTTACAGTACATTCTGTGAAGCGCTTTGAGACGTATAGAAAATGTGAACATCACCATATCAAATACAAGGATTATTATTATTATTACAGTGTCTCCAGCAAAGGTCGGGTGACCATTATTCTTCCAAGAATGATATCATGGGGACTAATCTTTTTGCAAGGAGGGACAATTTTGAATTCAATTGAAACACTGTCCATGAAAACCACAGAACAGCTGAATAGCTGATCATATCAAGAAGCAGCAGAAAATTAGGTCAGGAATGTTGCTTAATTTTCCTTCTGGGGGATTCAACTACTGCAGACTTTTGGAATACATCTTATAACGCAAGCAATTTTACAGATTCCAAAGAAATGTAAACCTGTGAGCTGACATATTTTGAAGGGAGTAATTATTATAGAGCCTTGCAGTGAATATCTGGGGCCAAGCCAGAATTTACCCTCACCTGGCAGCCACACAGTTACATATGCACTGAATATGCAATCAGAAGCAAAAATCCTAACCTCTCTCTCTCTCTCTCTCTCCCCACCTTGTCTCCCACTTTCCAACCAGATATCTAGTCACGCAATGTTTTTCTTGTAGTATTGCGGCAAAAACAGAATAGATTTGTGTCTTGCTGTTGCAAAAAGGATTTAGATTGATTTGGGGGTATTTATGTTTACTTTACCACAAATCGCTGGGCAATTTGAAGGTGACATGTTCTTGTGTTGGTTGAAAAAGGTTGGCACATTATCTCGATCAGGATTTGCAGCATCTCTTGCAGAAATTCCTTGGTGTTTTCTAAGATTACAGGGTACCAGAATAGCTTTGTACCAGCGACACTGGAATAGTCACAGACAACTTGAGCCAAATCTTTTAATTTCTTCCCTGGATTCAATACCAGCTTTATTTCCCTAGTATAAAATGGCCCAAAGAATTTTAGAAAGTTGCAATTTGCAATACACTACGTCATGCTCTGCCACTGTCAAGTGCTCTGGGATGCTTCTCTCCGTGAGGGACGCTATCCAAACACAAGTTGTTGTTACATTATCAGCATCATTTGTTTTGTGTGGCATTCCCTCTGTGAGAGTGAATTACAGCGCAGTGACCAAATGTGATCCTGGTGCGCAGAGTTTTAATGTTGTTACAGTAGAATTTGTGTTTCATATTGAAGAAGGGGAGCTGGTTATGGTGGGATTCTTTGCGTCTTTCCAACAGTTGGTGAAAGAAGAACTAAGATGTCAATTCACTTCCACGTCTGAGTTAAACAGCATCTCAGACTCCTGCAGGCAAGGCATTTCTTTGGAAGTTGCAATAATTACAGTTTGTTTACTGATGGAATTAGCGACGGGAGTGGGAGGGAACCGTTAAATGGGTTTCACCATTGTGTTTTACATTCCAACTTCAATCCAAAAAAGAGAATAATAGCAACAACAAATTTAATTTGTATAGTGCCTTTGACATCAGGAGGACGTCCCAAGGTGCTAGAATCCTTACTCCCAGGAGTAAGACTCCTTACTCTATTTCTTTTGTCTCAATTGGAAATGTACTGTAAGGAGCCTGATCTGTTTTGATGCATTGATCTGCACAGTCCCAGTATAAGCTCCCTCTACTGGTCCCACAGCTCAATACACCTTGGTGTAAAAATGATTGGATTTACAGCTTTTGTGTTGGGATGACATCTCAAGTGATTCACAGGATTTACGACATGGAGCGGGGCCATCATAATAATACTTGCATTTGCATTTTTCTTCCATTTAACATTGTGCCATCAGCTACATCTCGAAGAGCTTCACAGAATATAGTACAGAATAAACAAAATCAGAAATCACTGGGAACACTCAACAGGTCAGGCAGCATCTATGGAGGAAGGAAAGTGAGTCAACATTTCGGGTCCACGACCCTTCATCAGAACATAGGGTTGTTTGGTTTGATTGTGTGTTTTGTGGCCGAAATGTGGCAAGGAAATTCCCTCAAGAATGACCAATTTTATGTGGGGCGTTTATTGACAATGGGAGAAACTCTTACTTTCTTTTTGAGCCATGCAATCATCAACATTCACCTGAACAGGCAGACGAGACCTCGGTTTAACCTCCCTTCCATAGGACGGCACCTTTGATAATGCAACAGCATACCCCCCCACCCACGCCGCCCCCCTCCCCACCCAAACCCCAAGACTGCATTTGAGTGTCAGCTTAGACTGCGACTCCAACTCCCAACCTTCTGGCTTGGAGAGGAGAGTGCTTGCATTGTGCCAGGCAGACGCACCTTAACTAAAGGGGAAATGAAATTCCGAAACATTATTTAGCCCAATAATTTCATCTTCTATGTAGATCTCTAAGGTTGTAAGAGATTGATGGTAAATTATTCTCGGCAATTCAGCGTTGCAATACTTTTTTTTATAGGTAAGAAAAAGACAATATAAAGCAGAGAGTATCACCAGACTGAAAGTAATTGTCATGACACAGCATATGGGAATAGCACCGATTCCCATTTGTCAAACTAATTGATCCGGCCAGAGATGGATGTACATTCCTATTCTCTCCATCTCACAATTAAGACGTTTCACTTCCCTCTTGAAACTTCTCGAATAACTTCTGAAAAATTTACACAGCAATTGGACTTTGGGATGACGTTCTTAGTAATGGTATTGACTGGTTACTTCAGCACAATGTAGAAGCAAATACTGTTTGGCAAGAGCAGGTTTTCCAGCAAACCAAGAAGCTTTTACTTTATTTTTTGAAGATTATAAAAATACCTTTTCCCCTCAGTGAGATTATTGTACAGACTTTGGGAGGTAACTTTATTTATCTAATATTTGCTCATTCAAAACATAGCGCACGCTGATGTAAGTGAATGGCCTCATAGATAATTAGATAGATAGTACTTTTGCCGGCTTCTCCTCCCTGCTCTGAGCAAGGTATCGTTGTTTGACGATCCATCAGCGCACTGACAGTAAATGTCAATTTAAACATTAAAAAGGTGGCACTGATTAATGTGGTGCTGTGTCATATTAAATCCATTGCACTCGAACGCAAGTGTCATTACGTTGCTCCAGCAATATTAACAGTGAATATAAAACCAAACCCTCGCTATTCCTTTTCAGACCAGATGTCTAGATAAGCAATGTGCTCTAGCCTTCGGTGACTCATTGGGTATTCTCCCTTCCTTCTCTTTATCAGGAGAGGATGGGCTGAAGCAAGAGGGAACCTCAAAGTGTGTCTGGTGATAGGGGGTGGAGTAGAATTATATTGGGGATTACTGACCCAGGATCAAGGAGTACAGAGAGACAACACCCACCATTACTGACAAGGGGTCTTTTAGAGTAAAATATGTGGGAAGTTACTCCCGTACAATCAATATCAAAACTGACAAGTCCTTTTTTCACCAATAACACATATAATCACTTTACAATATATACTGTAGAGTGCTTTGAGATGTCTCGAAGACATGTTGAGGCGCTGTATCAAATACAAGGATTGTTATTATTTTTATTATAGATCCGCCAGTACAATATTGTACCAGAGCCAATATCATACCCAATAAAGACGAGACTTTAGGAGAAAAAGTCTTGTCATGGAAAAGACTGACACTTTATTGATATCTTTGTGTACAATGATAAACAGCAAATCCTGACTCAACTGATGTTCTTGTTGTGAAATGATCCTGCTTCTGTCTATGATGTCTTTCTGTTGAAACCCTTTCTGTCCCAAGGTTTGTTCTTCATGTTAGGTCTCGGAGAAAGAATCTCGATGCTGAGGTTTACTCCTTGTGAGTGAAGATTTGTTGAACAAAGCAAGACAGTCTTCAAGGATCCCTTTTTACCATTTTAGTCTTCCACGACAAGCCCTTCTGGAGATGAAAGGCAGCTTGATCTTCTTTGAAGCCTTGGTTTGTTGTGAGCCAACAAAGATGCTTTTGATGATCTTGATTCTGGTAAAGCCTCAGGATAGGATATGAAAAACAGGATGCCTGGTCCGGGCTTGCACTTCAGTTCATAAATCAAGGTAGGATTTTTAACAACCAAAAAAAGTTTCAAACATCCGCGTGTGGAAAAATGCTTCAACAGGGGGAATCCTTCAGTTTGCTGAAGACTACAAATTAACCCACTGACAATGGCTGCAATATTTTCAGAAACAAGCACTTGACAATCTTGGCTCCTAGAACAAAACTAAGCCAAGATGTTCCTACTGCAGTCAATGTTGGAGAAATAAAAGTCTTTTGCCTTAATCCGTGCCTAGTGTGCAGCATGGGAGACGAAGTAAGATCTTAAGGTGTTTGTTTATACTGACAATAATAATCGTTTCATTTGATACAGTGCCTTATCACGCCTTCTAGATGTTGCAAAGTACTTCACAGAATATACTGTAAAGTGAATTGACTATATTTATGGGTGAATCTCAGCAGTCAATTGCGCACAGCAGTGTCCACAAACAGTCTTGATCAAATTGAGTGATCAAATTATTATTATTTATTTTTTTAGGAATTATTAACCCCAGAAAATTGATCTGCCAATTGATTAACAACCAGGTTCCTACTAACAATGAAGTAAACAGGCATGTGGAGCAAAGAAACTTGCACAATATTTTTCCCTGTACGGGATAGAACCCAGGTCTCTCGCTTTCCAGACAAGTGCTCTAACCACTGAGGCTACAGGACTCAACTTTATAAAGTTAAAGTGAGTATTTTTCTTAGAAATACAGGTATCACTTGCCTCATTTTCAGGGCCTGGGCAATAGACAAATAAGGAAGAAAAAGAAGATCTAGATTATCATCCCGTCCCTTCGTTAGATATTTAATTGCTAGTCATCTCCTGATCAAACCAGTTCCCAAACAGCAATCTTTGCCAACGATACCGTGAAAACATCCGCTGATTAAAACTGCTCAACAGAAGAACGTCAAAAACACACGGTCTCAAACCGAGTCATTTGTCCCCGTCTGTGCAGGCTATGTCTTTTGACTGATTAACACAGAGCACGATTTCCAATAGGCAGTGGGAGGGAAAAAAAAACGAGCAAACTGGAAGTCAGCGAAAGATACTAGAGAAAAGACACAGGGAGGGAGGTCAGGACACAGAATTTATTGACGAGGCAGGACATTTTAAATGTCCCTCTGCTGCAATTGCAAATACCAACCTAATATATATAGTACTAATACACCAGTGTGGTTAGCAGCAGCAGATTAAAGCTGGTGGTTTACAAGTCTCGAATATCATGCTGGATCTGCTTTGGAATGTCCTGCACAAGCTGCTGTCATTGGGGACTCACTCAGTCCTAACCTTAAGCTTACCCCACCAACGTGGTCAACTCACTGCTGGGTTCAGTTTTCTTCTAGTTTTTTCTTTTTAATTTTGCAGTCTCTTTCGTTTGACCATTACGTTAAATATTACGGTTAATACAGACTCACCGGCCAGGTGAACGTCTATCTCGTTTTTGTAAAGTCCCCACAACAGGCCCATTTGCAGTTGTTCTCTCATTGCCTATCTTTGCCTTTTTCGCCCCCCGCTACACTTCCGTTTATGGGGCGAAAACAGAAGGCTTTTGAAACAGACAAAATGATTTACCTGAGGCCACAGTGTTCCTGGCATCTGGCAGGGAGGATGGGGGTAGGAGAGTGTCCAAAGACATGATTGAAAGGTCTTAAGAAGGGTCTTAAAGGAAGCAGGGGGAGGAGGCGCAGTGAACGGACTGTGGGTGGAATTACAAAGGCTGGGAGGCAGAAAGGCTGAAAGCCCGACCACAGATGGTGGGGTGTGTGTGGTGGGGAGGGGGAAATGGAGCAAGCCAGAGTGCGTAACAAATGAAAACGTAACTTTTTGGTCAGGTGCAAGAAAGGAGAGAAGGAAAAATGTTGCAAGTTAATCCAAACAACACCTAGGGTAAATTGGATTCAAATCTCACAAAATTCATGAAGGTGATGAGAATTGGAAACCGGGTCAATTTTCAGGTAAATAGTTTTTTTTGTAAAATAAATTGGTATGGGTTGAAAAATATAATGGCAGCTGTAAATGCCATATTACATATTTTCTATAACTCACCACTTCCTTTAACACAATATTTATTTATCACAACTTCCAGCTCTACTTCCCAACTTTTAATTACATGTTACCATCCTCGCTGTTGAATCTTATTTATCTTTGGTACTTGAAAGCCAAGCTCATGTGTATCGTGTGGAAGATTCTTCATTTGTCATTTGCTTCTTCTAATTTATTATTCGAATGTTAAAGCTACACAGATGTCTCAGATGTTTCAGCACTGCATAGCACCCAGTCCTTGTTCAATGGCGTGCCAACATATTCATCACTCATCCGCTCGTTTAAAAAAAATTGTACACAAACTTCAAAGGAAGTAGGACAGAGAGCAAGGAGGTGGTATTCAGCTTCAAGATTGGCTGACAGAAGGAAAGGCCAATGAATAGGGTGGGTACAGACTTTAGTTGTCGTAAAAACAGCAACAACCCAGGAGAACTCTCATCAAGCGTTAAGTGTGCACAAAGGAGAATGTCCCTAAATACTTCACAAGTAATTACTGTCAACTGAAATGACTTTTTTTTTGTGGGTGATTGTGACAGCCATTGGTGCCAGTAAGATCCCGCAAGCATCTGTGAGGTGGAGGAACAATGATTCTAGAGGATTGTTGGTCAAAACAATGAGTGAAACTCTTTTTCAAAGGGTGTTGTGGGATCTTTTGTGCCCAGGGGCAGAAAGCAGAACTCATCTCAACATCTTATCCGAATGACAGCACCTCTGATAAGTCCCGGTACAACACTGGAATATCTGCCTACATTGTGAGTTCAAGTCTGATTCAGAGGAGAAAGTGCAATGAGCTGTGGTATTTCTCAACACAATGACATCTTCACGAGGACCGGCATGATTTCACAAGTTCAAAGTACAATCAGTTTCTCTTGGTGTTCGAACCAAAGTGCTGCAGAGTATTTTGAAAAGAAAATGGGAATACTCGGATAATAAGGGAAAAATGTGTAATATTGTCTATTATTCCTCTCTGAGGTATTATAACACTAAACAGTTGAAGGAAAAGCCACATGGAGAGTGTAAAATACTTGGCAAACAGTCACATGTTAGCAGCGTTTTATATATGTGAGACAAAATATTCTTTGCCAATAAGGTTTTCATTTGCACTTGATGACAGATAATGTAGTGTGATTTTATTGCCTAGAACTGATCCAGATTTTAAAAGATTCTACTAAACTGACTTCCCCAAACCAAAGCTTTAGATTTTCTGTTATTAGACTGTACCAATGAACCATTGTACATTAAAATTTAATGAAAAAGACGTATCTATGGAAGTTGTTTAGATGATAAAAGTGCATGATAGATATTAAATAACTTCGACTTGGATTCTATTCACTGGGAACCAGAGTCCAATTTTCATTTTAGCGATTTTATATGTTGTTACAATCTTTATACGCTACAAATGAATCCTCCCCCACAAAAAACTGAAAAAACCCAATAGAAACAAATGATAATAGGGAAAACAGTAAAGCAACAATTTTCTATCACAAAGCCAACTGTAATAAACATCCTATTTGGGAGATTAATATAGGTTTTTCTATCACCTGTTATTGCAAATGGCCCAGAGGATGTAGCATTAACAGTCTTGAACCGACCTGTACTTTCTATAAGTGTGTTCATTGAATACGTTTTAAGTAACTGAAGCAATGTTACCCTAGTGTAAGGTACATGACACCCAGAGCTAATAATGATGCATTTTCTACACATATTTGATACCCATTTTCATTTTTTATTGGTAATGAATGGATTTGGAGACTTTTAATAATCCCGATTATGTCCAGATGGTGAAATACCGCTGCAAAATGAGTCTAATCTTATGACAATTCCTGAAATTAGTTTGTTTGCAATTGAATTACTTTACAATCAATCATGAACCCAATAAATTACATAAACGAGATCTATATACAGTACCACTTTAGTTCAACCTTCAAAATTGGTTGAAAATCATTTGGTTCTCAACTCCACTTATTATTAGCAAAACATTGGTCTTCACTGTAAGAAGCTAGCACGTTTAACTTTACCACATCCAAAACAATACTCACTGTATTTTTATTCTTGTTGGTGACAGCAACATTGGTGAATATTTGCCTTGCATTTGTCGGAGTTACACAAACGTAGATACACAAAAGCTGTAGAATTGAGATTGAACTGCTAACAACTCTGCATGAAGCTCATATTGTTCCGTTTCCAAACCGATAGCCGTTGAAATCACGCAGCAATCTTTGATCCATAACTAATGGCATACAACAACAACAACAGATTACACTTATAAAGCGCCTTTCACGTCGGGAGGACCTCCCAAGGCGCTGAAAATGCTGAAATGAATACAGGAAAATGATGATTACTGACAGACTTTGAATATGCCAAGCATTATAAAAAAGCAAATTAACATTTGCCCTGTAAACTATTTGCCAACTTAAGTGGTCAAATTTCTTCCAAATTCTATGTGGTTAATTGCTGAGAAAGTGATTTGTATTTTGAATATGAGAACCAGTGAGTGTCAGGAGTGACACCTGTGCTGAACAGTGTCATTTCACTGGCACCACAGATACTGTAACATGAAAAATGCACCCAGGTCAAGCTAATTACAAAACTGCTTGCTGATGCTAAATGCTGAACAAGTGCCATTAATTGAAACCAACAACACCAGAAAATATACGTCTGAATTGAGAATGACACTGCAGATTCTACGTTTTAGCAGCTTATTCCGTGAGGGAGGAACAAAATATTCACGTCAATCAAGACAGCCTTGCTGACATCTGTCAGGGATGTCTTGACTGACGTGAACAAGCAGTCACTGAATTAGCGTGAAATACAACTGAAGAGAAACTCAGCTGTCTTTGAGAGCAGTCCGATAGACTAAAATTAGCCCGCATTTTTACAGTGTATTAAAAGAGCATCAAGACGGCTGATGAACTATTTCACAGTAAGGGGAAAAATTACTGTCTCCATTGCTAATAGCAACTTACCAGTCAGCCTGCAGTGCTGTACATCACAATTACACTCTATTGAGAATAAAGATCATCTTGTAAAGAACATCAGGACAAATGCTCAAAGTGTTCGCTTGTGTGGAATGACTGATAATTTGTTGATTTAAAGCCAGTGCTAACACTGTTGGTTTCACAATCACTAATGTAGTGAACAAACTTCAAGGGGGGAAATGTCTGCCAATAATGAGCAGCTGTAATCGTGTTCTAGTTCAAAGGGTAAAGACAGATTGACTTACGTTTGTAAAGAGCAGATTGAACTGATTTCTCACTTCATAATCCAACTAATGTCTAAATGACATTTATTAAGAAATTAGTATAACTTAATAAAAGTGTAGGCAAAAACACTTTATGTTTTCACATTACACGTTAAATGGTCTTTGAAATTAATTTATTAAGATTTAATTAGAATGGCAATTACATGCTATTAATTTAATGTGTGCATCAGATTCAACAAAATGTGTTCCTTTCTTGTCAGACACGTTCAGTCACCGCCATTGCATACACCAGTTATTCACAGATGTTTATAAGTACACGTATGATGCAGATCTGGCACCTGTGACTGAAAGTGCTGCTTCTATCTAGCCATCTTGATCTTGTGATAAATATTGGAGAGAATACACAAGGAAAACAATCTAAATTGTTATGAGAAGGCACAGATACCATCAGAAAACATCCAGTAGGAAGGTTCCAGGATGATCCGAGCCCCAGTACCCAGGACTTTATTGAGCTATGAAATCTTGATCATGGCATTGTTTCCTGACATGAAAGGCTCTGTACAAATGTGATTCATTGTTGTTGTTGTTGAAGTGCTTCAGGTGTTTTTTGGATCTCCAGTAATAATCTTTGCATTTGATATAGCACCTTATCACATCGTTGAGACATCTCAAAGTGCTTGACAGAATGTACTGTGAAATTAATTGACTGTATATTTTGTGGCTGAAATTGGACAGTATTAAGGAAGGGAACGTCATCATTGCTCCTGCTTCTGATCGCTCCTGCAGCAACTATCCATCTGTGCACGGATGATAGATGGGGGAGTGGACTGGGCTTGTTCTCCTCTCTTCCCGTAGTCTCCACAGCACAGTTGAGGTCATCGTCTGTTGACTTGCTATCTATTGGGGGGATTCCTAACCAATTACAGCAACAACAAAATTACATGTGTAGAGTGCCTCTCACTGCGGGAGGATGTCCCAAGACGCTGGTCAGTCAATGTTTCGGAACCGAGCTGGGGTCAGGATCAGGGACAGTGGAGGGAAGTGGGAGGAAAGTGGGGTGACCGATGGCACGGTAGAGGAGGAGGGTCTTGAGGCGGGACTTGAAGAAGGTTAGGGAGGGGGCAAAGCGCAAGGTTTGCGGAATCTTTTCAGTTATCAAGAGTTGCTTGAAATCAGCAGGAGAAGGTCATGTGAAACAATGTTTATCCTATTCAACTGTTCTTAACAATTCTTCGTAAGAAATCAATAATTTGTTGTGAGGTCTGTTGTTCATTTGTTAAGGGCTTCTATCAAATAGTCTGAGCAAGATAAATCTACAACACAGAGGCTGACCTTGCTTTCATTTAAAAAAAAGATTTAAAAAGTGCAACATAAAAAAAGGCAATCATTTTTTCTATCAGACTGCAGCAGCCATGGCAACTCATCCCTGAAAGGGTTCTATCGCTCGGGAAAGTCAATCTTCTACACAACGTATTAGGCCTGACTATTCAAGCACAACAAATATTGGATGGGATCTGGCTTAGAGGCAATATCATCATAGGTAGCATGACTGCAGGTCCATCTTCAACTTGTCAATTACATTTCTGTCGAGGTGTGTTTTTTTTTGCACACTCGCGCACACACACACACACACACAGAAGTCCACACAAATCAAAGCAATGCATTTCCTGTCTAAAAAATTCCACAGATTGCACATTTAATGTGCAATCTGATTCTGCATGCAAGAGCGCCTTCAATTATCTGGACGGTAGACGATTACCACACAACTCAGTACAATGTCGGTGTTGGTGCGATGTTCAATATGTAATTGCTATGCTGTAAGGATGTTGAGAAGCAACCAATGTAACTTCAAGAAAGGAAGTACAGAAGCTGGTAGTGGACTACATTAATTTGTTAAAGAGAATTGACAATGGCAAAAGAACCAGAGGGGAAATGAGAATTTTTTTTAAAAATCAGCAGCGAGGTATCATCTGGAATGCACTGCTTAGAAGCAGAAGCGATAACAACTTTCACAAGAGAATCAGATATACAGTGCAGTACAATCAAAAAGAAAATATTTACAAGGCTCTGGGAAAAAACTGGGGCAAATTAGATACCACTTTTACAGAGTCGGCACAGGCAAGGTGGGTCGAATGGCCTCCTTCTGTGATGTAGGATTTCTATGAGTTATACGCTTATAATGAAACATTAAGCTCCAAAATGCCTTGACACCCACATTACCATTGCAATGAACCGAGTAGGAGGAGGAGACAGAGGAGAAATTCCTACTGTCCTGTGTGACTGACATTCCTGAGGTTAGGTGGCAGATCAATCAGCCCTGGCAAGGAATTGTTCGGGCATTTATCACCCTCAAGCCCCAGTCGGTGATTCAGCCACGGGGTGTTAGAATTGGCCTCAGAGTTCCTCAGCCAGACAGGAGTTGCCATGAGTTCCTCCCCATGTCCTGGCCAACATTCCTTCCTCCAGTTTAGATTGATCATTCACAATTAGGGCTACTTGTGAGATGAAGCCATCGCAAATCAGTTGCTTTTTATCAATCGACAACAGGGGTGGCCAACCTTTATGGTACTCAAGCAAAATTAAAGGTCTTGATTGAATATGTCTTGATTTAGTTACCGATCGAACAACGATTTATCTAGAATTGTGGGAATTTTGGTCAGGTGGGGAGTTCTTGACGGCCCCACCAACTTATGTTACAACTTGAGAGCTATACTAGCTCTCAAGTTGCAAGTATAGCAACTTGCCTTTGTATAGCATTCCTCAGGCAGGCTAGCGTCCGGGATCATTTGCTCTATACATATTATCAGCACTATAGCAAATGTGATAAACACTTCATTTTGACCTTAACCTGCGATGTTTCTGTTTGTGGTGGTTTGAGGGTACAGTCCGACACTGCAGAGAAAGATTATTTTTACAAGATAAAACAGTAGATTGGGGTAAAAAAAATCTAACTGCAGTATTCCAAAATGGATTTGTTTTCCTACTGGAATGAATAAAGCTTATTATGTACTTCAGGGAGGAAAAGAAAACAGTCAATTTTCTTTCCTTCTCAATGTAACGGTCGAATTAACCAAAGTGCAGCTAATTTCAGATTTGGTTCTTTAGTTTATGAGCAAGTTTATAGATATTTATTATTTCAATGAAAGAGGTGAACTTGATGGGAAAACTAGTTTTATTACCACATAAAATAAATGCCTTTATTTAAAAAATATATAAATCTAAATACCAGCGCTTCAATATTCGTATGATTCATAATTTTTGTTTGATGAGCATTATAACTGACTATTTAGGTCAAACATATGTTAATAATTTCCTGAAAAGCTTACCAATACTGAGCCAAAATAGGTTTTAAACCATAGAGACATGGCTTTGATTGCTGTAGCAGACAGTGTTGAAGTGTTGAGCAGATATAAATGAGAAAAATACTTGACGTTAAAATTACCAAATGAAATCTGATCAAGCATTCTTCTTTCCCCTTCGCCATCAATTCACTAATATCACATAAACAACTCCACAGATTCAAAGAGATTTGAAATGAAAGGCAGTGTTTCATAATGCTGGAAACAAACCAAATGACCTAAACTTTTACAGTCTTTCTCATGGACATTCAATTAAAGTTGGATGCAATGTTGAATCATCATTCATTTGGTCTAAAATGTATTCAACGTGAAGTTTAAGAATTAGGCAAGCCCAGGCATCTTTCATTGCCATTCAGGTCAAAGCAATTAGATTTAGATCATGGCTGATCCATACCTTAACTTATCCGTTCAATTCTAATTTCCAAGAAATTACCAGCACGGCATACAATGCTCTTCAGAGAATCGCTATCAAATGAAAGGTAAAATGTATAGACATTTTATTTGCCTCCCACTCAATGCCACTGATCACACCAATTCCCAAATTTAACAAGGCTTCATTTCAATTGGGAGGGAACAGGTGATCCAGGAGAATAGCAATGAACAAAATGTCCAAAAAACTGAAACGTACAAATTTATAACTCACAAGTAAGTCATTTGGCCCATCTTGACTGTATCATTGCCAACTCTACTCACTTCCTTTTTCTATTTATCCTTCTTTTCCCTGAATTCCCCCTGGATATTTGGGTATATTGACAAGCAGCTAACTTAAAATGTACAGGTATAAACACAGAAAATGGAGCAAAGCGAAGGTGTACATTTTAGGTAATAAACACCAATTTCATCAACTCAAAGTAACGATATTGTCTTTACATTGTACAATAAGTTGTTCCATAGTTGTTCCATTCGTTGAGTTCTCCAAACAAATATACCAGGTGATTTGGTGAGGAAGGAAAGGAGGCGCTATATGATTTCAACTAATCCCTTTTACAGATTCAAATCAGGAAAGTTAAAGGAGCATTTGTAATGGAATGAAAGGGCTGATCGCACTTCAAATAACTTAGCGGAGCTCTACATACACACAGCCTCAAACCAATGCAACTTCAAAGCGGGAAATATAAATCCTATAGCCTGCTTGAAAACACTTTATTGCTGGAAGCAATTTCAAAATGCATCCAGGACTTAAATAAGGCATTGATTGAATTATTATGTTGCACATGATAGTGCTCCTTTGATTATGACTACATGACCTAGATAGATAACTTTGCATACATTATTTTTTTTTGAAACCTTAAAATTATCTCAGCTGCTGTTTAATATTTAATTTACCATGAAACAGCATGGCTTTGAAATGTCTTCACCATTTGAAATTCATTCCAAAATAATTTACCTCAAAATCCTTTGTGTCCCCTGTCTCTTTAGTGTAGTGAAATGTGTTAGGCATGTCGGTAGCTACAGTCTGATTACAAATTTGAACCTCAAGGCCTATAATCAAATTATTATTCCAGACATGCACAACAACTGTGGGTCCTGAAACTGTTGGGAAACGTAGACTGAGCTGCCACATAACCTTCTGTTACTATGACAACAATTAGCTGCTAGGCTTAAAGATAATGAATTCACTTTTGGGGAAAAAAAAGAGATTCGGAAAAACATTGCTTCCAATTGAGAATAATGCACCAAGAATTTGAATGACATTTTACTGCTGCCGGTACGATTCAATGAAGTTTATTACGTACGCTGGGAATTGTAGTTTGATTAAGGGCTTGACCCTGAAGGCGTGTGATCAGATTCCACTCTCGGGATGTACAGCAATACCCTTAACCAATTACAAGGTGGCCAGTTTCTTAACCATCCACTGTTATGGCATCTTCCTGATCCTGTAGGTTTACAGCTTTCCAACACTTGAGAATGTTATAAATGGGTAGCAAGAGTTGTTTGAATTTCAATTGGAGGTACAAAAGAAGCTATTCAACCCAGCATTGATTCCACGCGAAGCGTGATGATAGCACAACTCCATAGAACAAAGTCTTGAACACATCCCAAATTGGATAATAATAACAAGAATAATCCTTGCATTTGATATTGCGCTTTTCACGTCTTCTATCCTTCACACATCTAATTAAATTACATTCAATAACTTCCCATACATTATCATATTCATTCAACTTTTATGGTTCGAATTCTCCCACCATTTTAAGTAAAATAAAGTAACCGTCACTGTTGACCCTCCTCTTTGACTGCGCCTTCGGACACACTCCTACCCTCCTTGTCTTCCACCCCTCCTGATCCCAACTCCCAGCTCGGATCAAAAACCTTGATTGTCCAACGTCTTGGGATGTCTTCCTGAAGTGAAAGGTGCTATACACACGTAACTTGTTGTTGTTATAGGAGTTCAGACCACCTCTGGTAAATCTAAAATAGCGTTCCTTCTAAATAGATTAAAAATTTATTCTCATACAGTTTATTGGCGATAAACTTGCTAAATTAACAGGTGGAATGTTCAAATAGAGTCACCAAATGCTTTGTTGCCGATGGTTTTATCAAGTCAATGTGACACTGTTTTCAGTGAGACTAATCAATTCCTGGATTCATCTCACACCAAAATTTGGCACCAGATTTGCTTAACAGAGAATGTCAGTCAATACTTGAAAGACAGAGATCTATCAGAGACACTGAACAAAAGTGGTGCATGAAGTGGAAAATATGTAAGACAAACTTTATTCTGTAAGTGCTCAGTCAAGAGAAACAAATGGTGTTTTACCCTGAGGCATAAAGTAGGATGAAGGATGTAATGGCATCATCCACACAGCTAGAACATTCCCGCCGTGGGGTATTGTTTGGGATGACATCTTTTACGAGGGCAAGAAAGTTTCTAAATGATTGTTCTCAAGACACTCGGAAAGCCTGTTATTGTGTTTGCAAGTGGTCATGTTGGACCTATCTATCGCTGCCTCAAATGGCCCAGAAAACTAAATGAAATATAACATCTGTCATCCTGGACCGTGCGATGCCCTAGCTGATGCCAATGACTTCCTCCGCTGGTTCGTGAAATTAACTCAGAGGCAAGCAGGTGAATATAATTGTGACCTTGACATGGATGAGCATGGTATGATTACCCATGGTTCTGCGTTCAGGATCGCCTTGGAGCCAACCCGTGGTAAAGGCGCAACTTTGGAATCTTACATCTCCTGGGTGCAACATATGCCCTTGAGGGCAAACAGGTAAACCATCTATCCATTCAGTCAGTGTGCTTCCAGAACAATACCCTACTGTAATGTGTGCTCTCACTAATCGTTTGTATTGACAGATTATGCCTTCTCCATTGCATCAGCAGAGCAGAGGTACTGATTCTCAGTGTCACAGTATGCATAATAATAGCAATTGACTTTCAACTGCTCTGAAGTCTCACGCTTGCAGTAAATTAAAGTCTTGTCTTGAATTGGTGTTATAAAATCAGGTACTTCCACCACATAGCAATTTGAGGAATTGTAAAAGAGAATGAATCTAACCCCAATGATTGTCTTCTCTCCTGTTGTTATCTCAGCAAAGTTATTCCCCCCCACATCATCTTAATGCCTTGGAATATGAACTAGCATTGCTACTAGGAGTGTGGAGTTGCATGGAATCCTGTAGCTCAGTGGTTAGAGCCCTTGCCTTACAAGTGTGAGACCTGTGTTCGAATCCAGCTAGGTTGGGGTGAAACCTTGGGCAAGTTTCCTTGCTCCACACGCCTCATAATAATCCCTCAAAAAAAAACACAATAATAGAATTTGTCATTTCAATCCACGACTGTTTGTGGGACACTGCTGTACGCAATTGGCTGCCGCCTTTTGCCCACAAATATACTGTCAATTCACTTCACAGTATATTCTGTGAAGTGGTTTGAGACGTCTAGAAGACGTGAAAAGCATTATAACAAATTCAAGGATTATAATATCATTATATACATGTATTATAATTATATATTACTGCCCAAGTCTACCTTAAAGCCTAGATGGACATTTTCCAGGCAGCATTAAGTGGGTATCATAATTGCTACTAATCATGGTTAACCAGCCATTAAATCTTTAATTTTCAGCATCACATTACCAGACTCCCCTAAAGTTCATTTTTTGCTTTTGCATTTGGAGGAACAGAATATAGCTCCTCCCTGATAAAAACTTTGTTGGATTTTTCCTAATGGAAACCTTACTATCTGCTGGTGCTCATTTGTTATTCCAACAGCTGAAAATGACAATGTCTGGATCACAGACTAAAAATACACTAAAGATCCAATTTGCATTAATACAGTGGGTTCAGAGACTAAGCCTACTTAAATTCTGATCAAAGGGTACCTAATTTCTCTAGCAATCGTAACACTATTATGTCTTACTCCACAATGTTAGTGATCATTTACCAAACCCAATTCAAGCACTTCAAACATATGTACAAAGTTAATCCTTTTATTGACCAGTTTGATACTAAATTCAAAGGGTCCACATATTATAGAACACTGATTAATCCATCTTCATCCTTAGGTTTGACAATAGTGCATATATTTGGACACATTCTTTTGAAACCAATCTAGCAAGGCTATAGATTAATGAACAAACCATGTTAGTGTGTGGGGGAGAGGAGTGCATCATTTTTTGAAAAATTGTATTAGAAATAGGGATTTTTTAAAGAATGTTTTTGCAACATAACAATGAAATTAACAAAATCTGGGGTTTTACAGATTAAGTGAAGTATTCGCAATATGCAGTGGTGCACAGTGCTAAATCAGGCATCTATATTACCAACACTTTCTCTGTAAGATACTTTTAAAAAGGTAAAGTGTGGATGGCAGCACAATGAAATAGATTTCAAAGCAAATGCTAAGACATTCGATTTAGAGTTAATGAGTCCATTATAATAATAAAAATCCTTGCATTTGATATAGCGTCTTATGTCTTTGAGATGTCTCAAAGCACTTTTCAGAATATACTATAAAGGGAATTGACTGTATATTTTGTGCGTGATTTACCACTAAATTGCTAGTTACCTTCCACAAAACATTATCGTTGCATAATTTGGTGGATTCCAATAGTACAATCAATACTGATAATGCTTCAAGCTTCAATAATGCTTCAAGCGCTCTGAGACGCCATCCGGCGTGGAGGGCGCTATACACAAATCAAAGTTGTTGTTGTTGTTGTAAATCAACGGCCAAGATTTTCTCATTTTCACGGTAAAATAAATTGGAGTCTCATTTCCTCCCTAGAATTCTGAAGAAATAGGCTGCCAAATGTGCGTGCAATTTAAATGATAACGAAAGTAACCTCATTTATAGCGCCTCAATCTCCAATAAACATCCTCCTCTCAATTTTTTATTTTCCTTTTGCAACAAAATTCCAGCGATTCAATGAAGCTTGACTCATTGCATCGAAATCTATGCAGATGACCCGCTTGCCACACATTCTTTAGAAGATGAACATTAGTTGTGTTGCAGAAAACATTTCCGACAAAATATCCCGATAGCGTTATTAAAATTAGCCAGTTTATAATTCCCCAAATTACAGAGATTTCTCCTTTTGAAAGAAGGCTGTCCAAGTACCTACAAAATTTCAAAATGCGTCATCAACATTGAGTCAGAAATTAGAACGGCTTCTTGTGATTTACAATAAAATTCCCTCAAGACACATTCCAATGAGATTAGCCTTGTTGAGGAACATTATACACACTGACAGAATACCTCATTCATTGGGCTATCAATCACACAGATTTTTTTCTCCCTCATTTACACTGTTGCTGACAGACATCCATTTATTGTCTGCGTGTACTTCATGTTTCCTGCGTGCGATAACCACTGCTTCACAAAGAATCACATTGCTATTCTCTAATGAGAGCTAAGATCACGCAAACTAATCTATAAATTCCTTCATTTCAGACCATGCACTCGCTAGTCGAGATTTGTTTGAATGATATCACCCAAGCTTCCTTACACCAGTCACCCTGGCTGTACAATTGGGTGTCAACTTCAAACGCTCGACTACAAGAAGCAGCCCTCGCCATTTTATAGTGTATGATAGTTGATACCCAAATCAGGGTTGGTTAGCCCTAGTTGTTGATTCCTTCACACGTTTCAATTTCCAAACCATAACAAGGTGATAAGAGAAGCGTAGAATCAAAAGAAATAAAAACAAGTTACACTTTTACATGAAGGCAGTTCATGCACCGCAGAGAATCATTTTAGCTTCGAAACTCTTCCTATTTTAATGCATTTATCATGTTTCCTTGTAGTTCTGATAATTGAATTAAAAATGAGTGGCTTCTGTTTGGGTGCATTGATTATTGATTTTAAAAAGATGCAAACAGCACCTTTCTCCTTGTTTTTGCCAGAAGGATCGTTAGAAAGGAAGCTCTGGGGCGTATGTTGCGGTTCATCTTCGGTCACTGCAATCATTTCTACCAAATAATAATAATAATCCTTGTATTTGATACGCCTTATCATGTCTTCGAGACGTCTCATAGTGCTTCACAGAATATAATGTAAAGTGGATTGACTGTATAGCATGTGGGTGAAACGCAGCTGTAGAAACCTTTATGCTGTAAGTCAGTGATCGCCCACAAATATACAGTCAATTCACTTCACAGTATATTCTGTGAAGTGCTTTGAGACGTCTTGAAGACATGAAAAGCGCTATGTCAAAATGCAAGGATTATTACTCTTATTATCAAAAATGCTAATTTGAAACATACCTCTCATTTCCTGATATCAGCATGAGAGAAAATATGCAAGTTACCGTATGAAATCTTGCCTGTTTCAGATACAAAAACACCCGGACATTTCCACAGATAATGATGAATTTTATACTATTAATTCATGGCTGCCCTCAGCAGTGGGTGTTAATAGCACTGGCCTCTCTCCAGGGTATAATTAGGTTTTTATCTCAAGTGGACACCTTGGCACGAGCTATCCAGTTTTAACGAAATGAGGAAATTCTGTCAGTGAACCGTAAATTGACCATTACCATAAAAAGAACTGTTAAATGAAAAACCATGCGCTCCACATAAAACTAATTTCATGCTTTCAAAGCACACAGCAGCTCGGAGCGAGATAGTGGCCCTGGGACCGCAAGAGAGACTTTCTGACACAAATGCTTTGCTGTTGCTGTAATCTGTTAAACCAAGCTTATCAGCAGCTGGCAGTAAAATGAAAATTTTCTGTCCTCCACCAAATAATAAAATCATGTATACTAATCGACAGAAGTCTGAGTAAGCATTTACAGTGAAAACTCCCTTAGAAGCCGCTGAATGCATTCCAATAATAAATTTTTGTCGAAGAGAAACAATCATTTCACTGGGTGGGGAGGTTCCAATGGTAAATAGAAATCCGAGAACGATGAAATAAAATATTTAAACAAATGATCCATGTTTTTGATATGAGTCTCTTTCAAGTCGGGAGGACATCACAAATCGCTTCACAAGATATACTGTAAAGTGTATTTTGTGGGTGAAATACAAAGTAGTAGATATTAAGCAATGATTTGAATAGAGTACAATTTACAAAGTACCTTTTACATCGAGCGGACATCTAAAAGTGCTTGACAATGCCGACTGAGTACTCAGCCGGGGGTGGGAAGAGGGGGAGCAAGCGCGAAAGCAAATTCCTTGTCACCAAAAAAATGATGATGGTGCCTGAACGGATCACCTGAACTCCGGCCCTTAAACATCCGCAGAGCATTCCATAATCAATCAGTGATGGGCACGAGTTGTAAGAGTCATAAACTAATCAGACAATCAGAAGGAATGCTTGAAATATGTCCCGCAAGTGGCATTTCCTATTTACTTCACAACAAAAGAGCAATGAAAATCAATAAGTAGCACTGAGAGCATCAAGTGTTGTCAGTTGGATTTTTCTAGCCCACCAGCCCACTTTAATTAGTTGTTAATTCTTATTAAATTCCCTTATCTCCTTTTAACGTCTTCCAGTGGCAGCGTTTTCTTAAAACTTGCAGGTGGTTTGCAAGCAACACATACCAACAAAATCAGAGTGGGAAACCTGATTCTCTTTGACAGACTCAACAAAGGGCAATGTTGTACAATATATGAGTTTGAGGTTTGGAGCTGATTCCAGTGAGATGGCTACTTATGGCCCACACAAGGTCTCTGATTTCCTTTTGATTTTTAGGGAGCTGTCGTTTAGCAAAAGCAACTTTTTAAAAAAAAAGTATAATATGTACACACTCCAGACAAAAAGGAATATCCTATAAAAGAGACTACCTATATTATTTGCCAACAATAGCAAACAACTGATGACTTTCAGTGATATTAGCATCCATAGTATTTTGGCATGGATGTCATTCTGCATCCACATCACAGGACACAAAGATTATTGCTGTCTGTGGCGACAGCATCTCCCAGCAATAAAATGGTCGCAATTCTGAGTACAACTTTGGAGTATATTATATTTTAAAAATCCTTCCACCAATACAAGTTTGCAATCTCATCTCAAAGTTCAGACGATATGTGATCTTCGCTCTCTCGGTGTCAGCCAAGGTCACCGCCACATGGAGGGAAAACAAAATATTCCACATGGCTTCAATTCAAATGCCATGGTACAATAACACTTCACTTCAAATCAAGTGATTCAATTGAGGCAAGCCTGCTGTCCACTGCTGCCTGGTGACAACAACTGCTCCTGCAAAACGAGTGCTTGCCAAAAATAAAATCAACCAGCTTCACAAATTCCAACAGAGCGCATTTTAAGATGTGGGCAATGTTGATGTTGAGGTGCAGTGTACATCATTAATGAATGCTGCTGTGCGCTATTGCCGTGTAACCCATTCCTCTCCACGTGTTATCCGAGATCTGATATCCGCGTATGAGTCATATGATACCTTAGGACAACACAATAAGTTGCGTCAGTCAATCAGCTGCAAGGTCATGATGCTCAGATGACTGCTGACATACGCAACCTCGCCATTGCCTCCTGTTACTTTCCAAACACTCTCCCCAACATTCTTCCAGAATTTCTGCCGTTTAGGATCTCAACAAATTCAAAAGGGCCCCTGAATGTTTTTTCATTCACCCATAAAATTTATGGTGAACGTTTTGATGTTGCTGTAGGTTAAGAGGATGTCTGAAGAGCATTCACAAACCACTCGAGATCCAGTACCACAGTGTATGTCTGAATTATGTACATTATCTGAATATATTAATGCACTACATTTGGTATAACTCATTGATCGATCCCCTCGCAAGATGATAAGGAGTTAGGACAACGTCAAAAATGATGAGAACTTCATCTGAACTTCAAATTGTGCTGCATTCTGGAAAACACACTCATGTGTCATCTCGTCACAAAAGGCACATCTCAAGTTGCTACTGCTTTCAGCCAGTATGCCCCGAAGCTCTGGAACTCTCTCCCTTAATCCCTCCGCCTCTCTCTTAAAGACCTTCCTTTTTGATTGTGCACATTGGCATAACCACCCTCCCTCCCTCTTCCTCTGGTCAAATTTCACCATGGAGGGGGCGCTATATGAATGCAAGTCATTGTTAAAATAAGAGTTTAGATCAAATAATTTTTTAGTGAAGACAAACTCACCTGAAAGAGATTGGACACTTGTGTGGTTAGATCACAAGATTTATATTTTAAAAAGTCCTGTTTATTCTATAATTCAAACCTCAATCAAACATACAGAATGGATAGGGTATTATCTGGGTGGAGGGAAATTTAGATAGACACACTTATCACCCTGTTGCTCACCTTGCTAACACTAAAAACCCCACCAATAGTAAAGTTAACAAATCCAATCTGCAGTCACCTTAACCATTCCAGTTTACTTTGCTCAATGTCAGATGTGAACCTACTGCCCTTTGTAAATAACTTTCCTCTACTCCGCAAAACTATAACTGTTGAAAAATAACAGTGAAACAGTACATGGCAGAAACCCATTACTTCCCGTCAAATCATTTACAAAATTACACTTGTTTTGAGACATCAACTAGAAATTCCAACTCTGACTGCTGAAACTAGTTGACAAATGAATGCTAAACAATAAACGTAAGTTTCAAGCGGCTGTGGACTCTGGAAGGCATAAATTCCTTGTGGTTTTTTTTTTTAAGCATTCAGCAGGGGATAAACCCCAGTGTGGCCAACCCTACTTTGTTCGTGACCTCAGCACGCTTGATGCTCTACATGTTTCTGAGCTTTGCAGCAATGGAATATGATCAGAGCTTCCAATTAGTGCTCTCCTATTGCGCCTCTCCAGCAAGACTCTCCTCAGACTGCTTTGGACTTTCTTCAGCATGGTGATGGGTTTGCCAATATGTCAGACACTCAGCTGGCACCCAGGTCTCCAACCGGACAAGGAGGAGATTGCCATTAAGAGGCAGAGCTAACAAGAGCGTTTTGTTTAACAACCTACCTTTACTTAGTAGTAAAGGTACTACTTTAGTGTGCCGACTCTGCTTTTGTAAGACATAGCACACTGCCATTTGCTCCATGAAAATGGCCCATCAGCCAAATCCTGGCTGCTGTGTCAGTTCACAGGCTGAATCTATTTCAGTTGCTCTGTTAATAAACACAGCTGCCTCTCCTGCAAACTACAGTACTGAAAAACATCAATGCAAATAATTTCTCCTGTGCTTCTTCCCCCAGATGTACACTAATGCACTCATAGCACCGCTGAAGGGGAAACTGGTTCAAGATTGAAATTTCTGGAGGATAAGCAATATCTCTGGCAAGTTAATAGGAGCCCACAATGAAGGATCCGAGATGCGCTTTCTGTAACAGTCCCCAAAAATGTACGAGTATGGTTGAGACTGAGACGGTGATTGTGTAGAGAAATCAAACGTTCAGATGTCGAGATCATTTATAAAAAGCCTTGAACAAAATTCTCTGTTGGCTGTCTGAAAGAGCACACAGATAAATGAAGCCTATCGTTTTTCTGAGACTGGACTGAAGTAAGAGAATTCCAAATTCCAAGTCAAATCCTAGGTAACTGCTGCTGTTCAACGGCATAAGTGAGACTTTGAGATTTTTTGAACTGACAAGGCGCTACATCAAATGCAAAGATTATTATAATAGTTTATTATAATTTTCACTCCCTGTTCGCCATCCCACCTCCTTACACACACAATCTTTTATGCTGACTGCAGCTTTATAATTTTTATTTCACCCCCAAAATACACAGTCAATCCACTTTACAGTATACAGTATTCTCTAAAATGCTTTGAGATGTAAAAATACAGTGATAAGGTGCTTTATCAAATGCAAGGATTATGAATGTTGTTTTTATTTTGTTCTCAAGTCTACATGTAATGATCAGCCATCATTCCCCAGCCATCATCTGCCTGGGTCATCGATTGCTAAATCAAACATCATCACAGCTACACCGTTACACATAATAATAATCCTTACATTTGATATCGCGCCTTATCACATCTTCAAGACGTCTGAAAGCGCTTCAGTGAATATACTGTAAAATGAATTGACCGTACAGTTGTGAGCGAAACGCAGCAGCCAATTGTGCACAGCAGTGTCCCACAAACATTTGTGGATTGAAATGACCAATTTTTTATGAGGGCTTATTATCAGGCATGTAGAGTAAGGAAACTTGCCCAAGGTTTTGCCTTGCCTGGAATCGAACCCAGGTCTCTTGCTTCTTCGACTCTCAACTGTCTTTCCTTCCTCACATCCAAGCAATGACTCACTCTGCCTTTCCCCACCTCTGCAACATTTCCCGACTCCGCCATTACCTCACCCCTAAAGCCACTGAAACCCTCATCCACGCCTTCATTATATCCTGGCTTGATTATGCAAATGCCTTGCTTGTCGGCCTTCACAATTCTTCCCTCCACAGGTGTCAGATAATCCAGAACTCTGCGGCCCGTGTCCTCTACTGTTCCAAACTCCGTGACCCCATCTCCCCCATCCTTGCCCAACTCCATTGGCTCAGCATCATCCAGAGGATCCAATTCAAGATGCTGGTCCTCACATTTAAAACCCCTCCACAACCTCGTCCCACCCTACATCCATGACTCCTATCCCCTTACCAACCTGCCCGTCCCTCTGTTCAGGAGGCTCTGGGCTGCTCCACGTCCCCCGACCCACCTGTCCAATCATTGGCGAGCGAGCCTTCAGCCACTCTGTCCCCAACCTCTGCAACTCCATCCCAAAGTTTCTCCACCTCGCCCCCTCCCTAGCCTCCTTCAAGTCTCGCCTCAAGACTCTCCTCTTCGATGGACCCATTGGCAACTCCTCCCCCCACACCCACCCCCCCACCCCTTCCCATCCTCAGCTCCGGTCTGAAGCAGTAACTGTCCAGCGCCTTGGGACATCCTCCTGATGTGAAAGGCGCTATACAAATGTAATTTTGTTGTTGTTGTTATAACTGCTGAGCTATAGGACTCTCTCTCTCTCAGAGCTTTGCTGAAAACTTTCAAACCGTTGCAAAGTCTGAGTGGCATGAAACACCAACATTGCCTCTAAAGGCCACACCTGCCAACATCACCCTGCGTGGTTGCCGGCGAAAGTACTTTAGATGCAAACACCGCGTATTCCAGTGATTGTCGGTGCTCTACACAAAGTCAGACAGACTCCAATGAGAAGCCTCGTAAAGTGCAGGGCATTCATTCCCAAGAGAAAAAGGTTACAGGTGCGTTTGCTGGCAGCCGCACACCAGTGACACCATCGCAGCACTTTTCAGATGCCCACGTCTGGGCATGTGATCAAATAACCTCTGTGACAATTGTTCAGACGACCGCCACCAAATATCTGCATAGCTAATTGGCCGTGATTCAACAAGCCAGTAAGCGCGAAATATAACCATCATTTGACCTCGTCGGATAACAATGTAGATCCATTTCTTAACACCTCGTGTGCTCATTAACCGCAAGAGAGCAAAACTCTTGTGTCATTTTCCTACTTTGGGCTACGTGCGAGAAATGAAAATAATGTTTCTTCAATTTAATAATTTTTTTCCCATGCACACACGCACACACACAGTTTTTAATTCAGGCCACATATCGAGGTGCTTAGAATTTACCGAGCAGCCCAAGATGTTTGCATTCTGTCATTGGCTGATCAGTGGACAATTTCTCCTTCCAAGTGCTCAGCTTGCAGCGTAGCTCTTGATTGGACTCAATCAAAGCTAACTGCTGATCTGAATCAATGTTAATCTCGCAGGAAGTAAAAAAGCAATGAGCATTGCTGGCCACACTTTTCGGTCAGATTATTTTTCTACACAAAAGCATGATTGGCTGTTGAGAATCAAATTAATTTTGTAATAAGCTGCATAGAATCATAGAATTTTACGGCACAAAAGGAGGCCATTCGGCCCATCTAGTCTGTGCCGGCTCTTTGAAAAGAGCGATTCAATCTCACTGCCCTGCCCGCTCCCCATAGCCTAATAGACCCGTTCTCCCTAAATAAAGATCTAATTCCCTTTTAAAAGTTGTTATCGAATCAGCCTCCACCACCTTTTCAGGCAATGCATTCCAGATTCGAACAACTCGCTGAGTGAAAAAATTTCTCCTCAGCTCCCCTCTACTTCGCCTTGAAACTATTTTAAATCTGTGACCACGAGTCACAGATTCACCCACGAGTGGAAATAGTTTTTCTCTATTTGCCCTGTCGAAACCCCTCATGATCTTATAAACCTCTATTAGGTCTCCCCTCAATCTTCTCTGCTCCAGAGAGAATAACCCTAGCCTATCTAGCCTCTCCTCATAGCTGAAGTCCCTCAATCCTGGCACCATCCTAGTAAATCTTCGTTGTACCCTTTCCAATGCCTTCACATCCTTTCTGTAGTGTGGTGACCAGAATTGAACACAGTATTCCAGCTGAGGCCTCACCAAAGTCTTATAGAGGTTAGTCAGCACTTCCTGACTTTTGTACTCTATACCCCTATTTATAAAGCCTAGTATCCCATATGCCTTCTTAACAGCCTTGTCTACCTGTCCTGCCACCTTCAACGAGTCACTGACACAAATCCCCAGGTCTCTCTGTTCCTTCACACCATTTAAAATTGTACTATCTAGCCTATATTGCCTCCCTTCATTTCTTCTCCCAAAATGCATCACCTCACACTTCTCTGCATTAAACTTCATCTGCCATGTGTCTGCCCACTTTACCAATTTGTCTATATCCTCTTGCAGATGGCTACTATCCTCCTCACTATTTACTATTCTCCCTAACTTAGTGTCATCTGCAAACTTGGAAACTGTACTCCGTACACCCAAGTCCAGATCATTGATGTAGATTACAAACAGCAATGGTCCCAAAACCGATCCCTGTGGCACACCACTGCTCACTTCCCTCCAATCTGAAAAACAGCCGCTCACTACAACTCTCTGCTTTCTGTCTCGCAGCCAGTTGTGGATCCACGCTGCCACTGTCCCTTTTACGCCATGGGCCTTTAATTTCATAATAAGTCTCTCATGTGGCACTTTGTCAAATGCCTTTTGAAAGTCCATGTAAACTACATCAACTGCGCTACCATTATCCACCCATTCCGTTACCTCATCAAAAAATTCTATCAGATTTGTAAGGCAAGATTTGCCTTTAACAAATCCATGTTGACTGTCCTTTATTAGCCTATATCTTTCTAAGTGAAGATCTACCTTGTCCCTGATTATGGACTCTAGAAGTTTGCCCACTACCGACGTTAGACTGACTGGTCTGTAGTTAACAGTCTTGTCCTTCTGCCCCTTTTTATACAAGGGAGTAACATTAGCTATCCTCCAGTCCTCTGGCACGACCCCTGTGTCCAAGGAAGATTGAAAGATCGTGGCCAGAGTCCCTGCTATTTGCTCCCGTGCCTCACTTAGTAACCTAGGGTGCATCCCATCCAGACCAGGTGACTTATCCACCTTGAGCGACGTCAACATTTTTAGAACTTCCTCTCTGGTTATAATTATTCTATCCATTTCTCCTACCCTCTCCTCTAATACCATGGCATTGGCTGTATCCTTTTCTTTTGTGAAGACAGAGGCAAAGTACTCATTCAGTACATCAGCCATGCCCTCTGCCTCCACAATGAGATTTCCTCCTAGGTCCCTAATTGGCCCCACCCTATCCTTGACCAACCTTTTACTCTTAATATGTTGGTAAAAAACCTTAGGGTTCCCCTTAATCTTACTCGCTAATTGTTTTTCATGCAGTCTCTTTGCCCCTCTAACTTCCTTTTTTAGTTCCATCCTACACTTCCTATATTCTGCTTTGTTCCCTTCTGAATTTTGAGCCTGACACTTATCATAAGCCTCTTTTTTTTGTTTTATTTTGGCCCCGATTTCCTTAGTCATCTGGCATAATACCAGAGATGCTCACATCAAACACTTTTGTGTTGCTAACCTTGCAGTGATTGGGTTTCTGCCATTGAAATAACTGCTCACTTTGGTACAGAAGTTGCCTTTGTGGATATTTGCAAAGCCAACTGCGGAGTTTCACTGCCTAACAAAGGTGCCTGAACGCAATTTACACTGAAGGAAAAGCACCAGTGTCGGGGGTGCACAATGTTAGTGTCGCCGTGGGCTCAGTGTTGTGCTGCCCTTAAACATGACTTCAACAGCCGGCACTAATTCAAGTGCCAACTATCTGAATACTGGCAGAGGGCGTTCTCTTCCTGATGGCCACTGATCTCTGGAAGAGGAGTGCGAATACTTCAGCCTTAGTTGCCGACAGCCGTTCATTTCATCAGTATTAACTCTCAGTGTGAGTGTATCTGAGCACACACTGTGTGTGTGTGTGTGTGTGGGGGGGGGGGGTTGGGTTGGTAATTGAGCGAGTGGTGAGTGTTTGACTGCATTCTCCTTGATGATGTTTTCAATGTACCTGTAATTTGGTGAGCCAAGTATTTCCACGTCCAGTAATTTACTTGACGGTTTTAACGTTTCGGTGGAACATTTCAGCATTTCTTGCCGTTCTCTTTTATAACTACAGCCTTCCCTCATATGTGTGCATGCGCCTTTTGCCTCTGTCACGTACAGGAAAATTCATGCCTTACCTTGCTTCTGCTGCTCAGATCGTTCCAACTTCTTCCGCGCCTCCTGACAGGTTCTCAGAAGTGGTGGAGACAGTGTTGACTCAGGCGATGACAAATTGCCATATTTGGCATCTGCGTGTCACAGATGCATGGGGGTTGGGGGCTGACCTCTCCTGGCAAATGTACTCGGAGCCTGAGGAGCATAACCGGGCTTCCCACATAAACTTTTGCAAGAGACTGACTCCGTGCTGGTGAAGTGGAGCTATATTTTCCACCGTAATGCATACTCCGCAGCTAGATTCTTCAACATCTCGAAATTTATAGGGGTCAAGTCACTCAGAAGTGAGAACAAATTGCTGCCGCAGCTGCTCGGTGATTGGCTCCTGCTTTGTCATTCCCAATTTGACATTTCTTACAGTCCTCAGTGAGGAATACCGCGTTCCCCGGGCCATTCCTCAGCCAGAAACAACAAAACATGGATAAGAACATAAGAATTTGCTCGTGAAAGAAGACCATCAAATTCGCCTTCCACCATCCTGGTCCTATCCCAAACTATACACTGTATCTGTCCCGAGATATTATTTTCCAGCAGAAATCTATCCAATTTGTTCTTGAAACAAACGACTATCCACTATCACCGGGTAAGTATAACTGTCATTACCAATAGTCGTGTTAGTATTAAGCAAATGGAACTGAATAATGTAGGGATGCATCATTCTTTTTTTTTCGCGCATCTACAAAGTCTTGTAAACTGAGAATAAGGAGGTAATTGTATTGTTTCAGTAAACCATTTTGGATGTGTGGTCACATGTATTGCATCATATGCTACTCACACCCTCGTTCATGCTCTAAAACTGCTCTAAGTTTGAAAACGCCTATAATACCCTGACTGACATATGGTATCGTTCACATTGAAACGCTCATTTCCAATTAGATGTTGGGCAGCCGGGAGGAGGCAAAGCGAGGTCAGAAACTGAAGGGACAGGAATAGATTCATTTCAAGTTTATTTTGGAAACCTGCAATCAAGAGATGGGTGGGTCTACTGCTAGCCTGCGTTTAAATCCTTTGATCGGTGGTGTGGTGGAGGAAAAGTCATCCACATGGTGAATAAATGTCCACTCTCCCACTGGCTCCCGGGGTGGCCTCAGCTGCAGATAATGTGCAGACAATGAATTCTGCACCTTTGAAAGCCAAACTTGAGTTAACTTGGATAAAACACACATGCTTGGGAGTGACTACAGATTGGGTATTGAATGAGTTGATTAGTGTGATTTCAGTACTATAATTGTCCTCAGTACCCTAGCTGAGACAGGGGAAAAAGAAAATCAGTCAGATTTCCATTCCTGATTACTGGTTAGAAATATTTTCCTATGGTGCATGTGTGTGTACATAGCCAATAGGTTAGGGTTTAGCTAATGTCCCCTGAATTTAAATAGCCTGCAGACAATCACAGTCAAAGACACATACGGGAATAATAATCTCCACTAAACGGTGACGTCATTGTACTGCAGAATTATAAAGTCATGGGGTTTGCACTATGTGAAATTCCAACACTAATAACAACAACAACTTGTGTTTGTAATGCACCCCTCACGCAGGGTGACGTCCCAGAGGGTTTATAAACTAGTCGAGGAACTCAGATATAATGAGCATAAAACTGTAACTGTCACTTCATAAAAAACAGATTATGTAACCATTATTAAAGCGAGGTAAATATTTCAAGAATAAATATTGTGGTTGGAACAGTTAGCTCTGACTGGGTAGCTAGTGTCACATTATGCTCTTATGGCTGAGTGGTCTTATAGTGAAATTCCTCAAATTCTGTGGAGCCATGAAGTACATTCTGCTGCTGCTCATATATTACCACATCACAAACACCGAGATGACCCAAATTGAAGGGAATTAAAACTGACGAATGAAACCACCGAAGAAGTCAATTAAGCTATTGCTACTCAAACATCAAGGATCAGTTGAGATTAGAACAAAATACAGAAACTCAAAGGCAAAATCAAAACGAGTAACTTATAAGGATCAAGATATAATAATAATCCTTGCATTTGATATAGGGCTTTTCACGTCTTCTAGACGTCTCAAAACGCTTCACAGAATATACTGTAAAGTGAATTAACTGTATATTTGTGGGCGAAATGCAGCAGCCAACAGCAGTGTCCCACACAAACAATCGTTATTGTGTTTTGGGGGGGGATTATTATTAGGCGTGTGGAGTAAGGAAACTTGCCCAAGGCTTCGCACCTACCTGCCTGGATTAAAACACAGGTCTCACGCTTGTAATACCTATACTGTAATATAGAAATACAGAATATTTAATTACGGACACATCCATTCGGTAATCTTACAAAATTGAAACCTTAACCGTAATCTGAATTTACCTCCGCTTAAATATGTTGGAAATATGCTACCAGTTCTTAATTAGGCCTTTAGATGGAGCACTACACGGTGATAGAACACTGAAGCTTAAAGGGGAAGGAATGGCCATAAAAGCATATCCTAACTCGTGTTGATCATAAAACAGCATGGACAAAGCTGGAGCCAAAAATAGGCTGTTATGTATCAGCCATATAGTGACCGAATATTACTGAAGATATAAGTGAAGCAACTTCTTTTTCTTAATAAAACAAAAACAAGTGCAAATTCACAGTCATAATTGATACAACAGAAGCGAACAGCAACTGACCTGCTTAGAAAGAAAAAAAAGTATGAAAACAAGAGATTTGATGATACCAGTGTTTGCTTCATTTTAATTCATGTTCGACACAGAAATAGTAAGGTGTTCAGCGAACTGTACCTCAAGCTATTTCTTTTGAAGAAGTCAGAATAGACAGCAAACACTCCAGGGTACGCACAGTATCATATTTTGAGCTTCTGTACTAGCTCAGCAGTGCACTCATCCTGTGAATTATGTCAATCTGACACTACTGGAGAAATCCAGCTATGTTTCAAATGGCTCCACACATCATTTAACTATCGATGGGACAGCCTTAGAGAAAATGTGTAAAACCGCATTAATACAAACCCTTCCGAATTTTTTGTGAATGTTTTGTGCGGACACCTTTGGTTCAAAGAGAAAAAAATCCTGTTTTTCAAACTCAGCTATAAAATGATGTACACATAAGAGATGCTTTGTCGTTGCAAAGCATCGACATTCTAAACATTTGTTTAGAACTGAGACTGATAACGTTACATAGTTATCCACCGTTTAATATAGAACATTAAATTATAGTAACGTACAGAAAAATATTTTTAATATAAAAAACACACCTGAAATTCATACCAGTACTTAAGAGGTTTCCAAGATTCAGAAAATAAAGCAAAACTGTTTGTTGAGAACTTTTGATTGTGTGAATATCAATCATATACTACATGACCCATTGCCGACAAGAATTTGAGCATATTATCAACCTGAAATACGGAGGAAAATAAATATGTAACTATGTCAGGTATCACTCAAAAGACACACTTAAGAGTTAATATTTGTGTCTTAAAAATGATCTTCTTTCACTTGTCTTCCTATTCCAAAAAATGTGGAATCATACCCTGAATTACCACGATGAAGCCAAGATGAACATGCTCAATTTCAGATGAGATATTTGCAGATCTTATTTCAGGACAAAGCAAATACAGTACCATGTACTCACCTTTGTGGAGAAATCCTGTCCACATCATGTCTGCAGGAGCAAATCCAAGCAATAAACTGGCAATTTTGTGAAGAATAGAATCCAGATTTGGCAAGGGCGCTGTTACAACTCTGTGATTACTGTGTGATCATCTGCCTTACAATGCGCACTTTTCTTTTTTTAAAAAAAAATGAGGACTGCTTCAGATCTTCCGGGCTGTGTGTTTTGAGTCACGGCTTTTTTTAAATCCTGTATACGTTTGCTCCATTTTCAGCAAGGAAACAGACACCGTGAATCATTTTGTAAAGGAAGCAAAGTAATTTGGGTTCAATAGCACTGTGCTGCTGTGCGTTTGTGATGAGAGTGTGCACGTCTTGTAAGAATTCCAAGCAGCAGAATATGCAGGAACAGGCAACGAAAGACTTCATTGGCAAGTGAGGTTAATCTGTTGTGCTAAGATATTCACGAACCACAAAATGTTGCAATTACTGGTTGCTCGGGATGGTCAGCTCGGAATTGCACAGATGAAGAATCACCCGTGAACATCATGACAACGCTAAAAATAGGTCTTCCCTTTTCAATGTTAAACAGCTGAGACAGAAGGAAATCAGTGCTCTACGCTTCTATAATTTAACTGGCATTCTGACAAAGGGAGGATGACAAATCCAAAGCTGATGAGTTATTATTGCAAGGGGTGGAGAAAATCAGAATAATTGCTGCTACTTGGTGAGACTGAACTGACAACTGATATCATTAGATATGACAATTTAGAAGAACTAAATAGCAGGGAGAGGCTTGTTCACATGGTCACAAATTATGACATACAGTTTAATAGACAGGTAGCTTTGATAGATACTTTTGCCCTAGGTATTGAAGAATACTGGTTATACCCAATGCAATGCACAAAACAATGAAACCGTGCATCGATCTGCACCTAACTATGGATTTCCTGATAAAGTAATGCCAGCTGATATTTAGATGCAACTGAAAACGTTCCGATACCTGGATAAAAATCAACCCTGCGCCACTTGTCTTATGCCTGGGCACCTCCCTGCCTCTCTGACGTGCTTACTTCCCAACCCACCACCCGCTCGCTGCTCCCACTCGACTGGCTCAGGCCTCCTGCGTGTACCTTGTGCCCTCTGTTCCACCATCGGCGGTCACACTTTCAGCCACTATGCCCCGAAACTCTGGAACTCTCTTCCTCTATCATGAGGGGTGCTAGGGGCAAGAGAGGAGCTGTTGTTGTTATGGTCTGAAACACTGACTGTCCAGCGCCTCGGGACGTCCTCCCGACATGAAAGGCGCAATACAAATGTAATTTTGGTAGTTGTTACTGTTGAATTACCTCGCTGTGGATCAATCCCATTTTGTTTAACCTCTGCAGCACTCCACTGTTTTTCCTTTCTGTAGCATGTATTTGGGAAGTGGACACAGTTACCAACACATTTCATGATAGAACTTGGAACTCTCCGTTTAATTTCTGGCAATATTTAATAAATAAGGATCGAAGAAATAAGCTTGCTTTTAAGGATATATCATTCAATTGGATTGTATTTTATAAACGGAGACACTTACAGCAATTATAATTTGTCTGGTCATTTTACAAAAGGCTTGGCAGATTAGAAACGGCAATATATTTGCCTATTGAGAATAAAACAATGCCTAATAATTACTCACTCAATCATTCCACGACGAAACATTGGGCAAGTTTCTTTACTCCACAAGCCTCGGTTTACCTAGTAGTAAGTAGGAACCCGGTTGTTAGTCAATTGGCAGATTGCTTTTCCGGGGCTAACAATCCCATCAAATTATTTTTAAAAAATAAGAATAATTTGGTCACTCAATCCATCACTGTTTGTTGGAATTGGCTGTCATGCTTTACCCATAAAATACAATTTACTTAACAGTATATTCTGTGAAGCACTTTGAGACGTCTCAATGACCTGATAAGCTACTATGTGAAATGGAAGCATTATTATTGTTGTCATTATTATTATTCATGCTTCATTGTCCCAAACTGCAAAAAATTGCCCTATGGCTCACCATTTGAATTCACTCAACACTTGGGGTTTGCCGTGTGAGCAGCAGGTTACAGGGATATGTTTTGGGTTTGACCCGCACCAAATTCTGGTTACAATTCAACCAAATTCACAAATTGGTGAGGTTGGCTAAGGGAATTGCAGCAAACAATCCATTGAATTCCAGAGCCACGGTCAAACTCCAGAGCCAGCAGTCTCTCCACACGCACATTGCTCGCCGAAAATGAGCTTGCCTGTCTTTTTGCCTGGGAGAGGAGGAAGCATCCAAAGGAATATCACTCATACCCCAACAAAGGAACCACCCTGAGAGTTTCTGTTGACAGGGGTGTAAATAATGCATCATTTGTGAACACATATTTGGGTTTCATATTTAAAATTTCATATTAAAATCTGCAAGGTGGATCATCCACTTTCTGGTAAGGTATATTGCCTGGGTTACAATAATAATCCTTGCCATTGATATAGTGCCTTATCACGCCTTTGAGAACGTTGGAAGAAAGAAGGAAACCAACATGAAGAGGAATTATAAAGCACACAAAAAAAAGTGACGTATGGAATTGAATTAGCATCAAGAAAATAATCCTTTTATCCTTCTTAGGCCCTCTACGCTTAAAACAAGTCCTACTTAAATCAACATTTCTTCTCAAAGGAAGTTAAACACACAGTTTAAGTTAGCAGCGTTTTCATCTATGGGTTTGTACAAGCGCATAATTAAAGGTTATTCAGTCAATTCATTTTTATTATTATTATTATTATATACAACACAGAATATATTCCTACAGCGAAGTTCCTTGATGTAATATAACCCTTTGAAAATGACAAAATCCCTGCTTATTTTAACAAAAATGATAGATGGAGGTTGATGTCCTGTGCTTCAGTAGCGATAATAGGGCTTCCTTTTATTAAAGGATAAAATTCCAGGCGGATTGCAAATGTGCTGAAAAAGGTTTGCAAGGTGCCAATTTGACATTACAAGATGGACCGAGTGGATTCATAAATACTATCACGCATATCATTGAAACCATTTCACAGATGACAAATGTATTTCACTTATTTCTTCTAACTTCAGCTGATACTTTTCTCACCTCAAAGTGACAACTTGGGAAAGAAAAAGACCATATGGCTCGAAGTGTGAAACTCACTACTTCAGAAACACAACACACAAATCTTCCTGTATTGTGAATAACTATAAATGGTTTTCGATTCTAAGGAATCACTCAAACTTTGAAATCACGGTTGCTAATGTTTCAATGTGGTCATATTTAAGCACAAACACAGATAAATCAGACTATCATCTTTGGTACAGCACCTTTCACATCAGGAGGACCTCTCAAAGCGCTTCACAGGATTTATTATGAACTGCGTTGTCTGTGTATTTGTATGTGACCTAACCTACAAACATCTAGTGAAGTTTCTGTTGGCATAACTGAGTTAAACCATCACCATAAACCACGCAGTATACATCATATAAATAGACACAGTAAAATCAGAGAACACTCAAGCCTGCAATCTCATATTTGAGTTCGGATGATTATAAATTGCACTTTTGAAAATGATAACTATTCTTAGCTCCTTATTCACATTGCCTTGTAATTACTCTACTGCAAGTTACTCATTATTGTTTGTAGACATCTGTGTGTAAAGTTTGTTACACCCATAATGTATCTGTTGCAAAGCAGGATACACAACACCTGACAACTAGTGCGTTGTTGGTTGAAAAGTCTACATTTCTGAATTGTTACGGCGACGCACTAGTCTGAAATAATTTAAAAATAAATTCTTCAGCGATAACTTTTCAAAACACATTTATTGTGAGTTTAGTTTTTTTTTAAATGAGAATAATTGATGCCAACTAATTTTGGAAATTAAGAATGTACATGTAGCTCAATCCATCTATGTATGTGTAAATATATACTGTATATATAATAATACTTGCATTACATATAGCACGTTATCACATCTTCGAGACATTTGAAAGCGCTTCGCAGAATGAACTTTAAAGTGCAGTGACTGTACTTTGTACCGTAAATTTTATTTATATATAAAAATCATTGCATGCAACTGGAGTGCCATTGAAAGATCAATGGCAGCAACTTTTGATTTACTCTATTTGAAGAAGACTGAAGAAACAATTTCAATTATCAAAATATTGTCAACGTATTTAAGTAAAATAGATCAAGCCCTTATAACTGAATAAACCGAAGTTTTGAAGTTACCCAGGAGTCAAGTTTTCCTTCAGTCTCACAGTTGTATTGAAATACGTGGCATTACAACTGCTAAGTATAGTAACGGTGAAAAAGGAACTGCTCATGTAAATGTGGTGGGAAACTAAACACATTTTACTGAAATATTGTAACAGTAAAAATGCTTAGGCTGCCATCTACTGTACATCAGGAGTTAGTCTATTAACTGTATGTTGGCAGGTTTGATAGTTAAACCTCACTATATTCACTTGCATTGTGCTGCATTGATTAATGCTGAATTTTCAAAGAAAAACTAGCCTTTATCCCGTTTTATGCTATGTTTTCATCTTTCACAATGTTAGAAAGGTATCCAGGTTAAAAAAAAATTGTTGCAACTGAAGATGAAACTCAAAATCATCTTACGACAAACTTTACAGATAAGTTGCTCAAATATACATCATAAGCCCGTAAACACAGCAACTTTGCAAACTTTGCAGGGCCATGAACTAACTCCCTTTATCTGTCTGTGGTACATGAATTCAATACAGCAATCGAATTAGGTTGTCAGAGCTTTTTGACAGAAAGTTATTCAACATTTCTGGCCAATCTTTGCTACATTTGTTTTGAGGGCAGTTGCAAATGTTTTCCATCTTTGATAATAATAATAATCCTTGCATTTGATGTAGCTCTTTTCACGTTTTCTGGATGTCTCAAAGCGCTTTGTAGAATATACTGTAAATTGAAATGACTGTCTATTAGTGGGCAAATCGCGGCAGCCAATTGCGCACAGCAGTGTCCCACAAACAGCCGTGGATTGAAATGGCCAATTTTATAACTGTGGTTATTTTAGGGGGAGGGATTATTATTAGGCGTGGTGGAGTTAGGAAACTTGCCCAAGGTTTCGCCCTGACCTGCCTGAATTCGAACACAGGTCTCAGGCTTGTAAGGCGAGTGCTCTAACCACTGAGCTACAGGGCCTCTTTGCCACAAATGCAATGATTTGTAGGTTAAAAACAAACACAAAATAAGATCGTAGAAAGTATGCGGAGTTGTGGATGTGTTGAGTGGTGGTTCTCATTCTACAATAATAATAATATGGCCTGCAGGTGGCACCTCCTTTCCTCAAATAAGGAACTTGACTCAAGTTCTTACTGTGTGTAAATTCCAGTGTGATAGGCAAGTTAAAGTAACTAATGAACAATAGCTTCAGTCTGCAGTAATATTTCTCATATTTCTTTCATCTGATCTATGACTTGTGAAGGCAAATACTTAACCTTTCTACTTTGAAACACTAGTACAGTACTCAGTTCCAATATCAGTGAGAAACATATTGTGCAAAACACAAAATACTGCAGATGCTGGAAATCTCAAACGAAAACAGAACTTGCTGGGAAAACTCAGCAGGTCAGGCAGCATCCATGGAGAAAGGAAAATGAAAAGGGTCGTGGACCCAAAACGTTGACTCCTTTTCCTTTCTCCACGGATGCTGCCTGACCTGCTGAGTTTCCCCAGCAACTTCTGTTTTTCAAACACATTGTGGATGCTCACACTCTTTTATTACTATTACGCATACACAGTGTTTTCATACACAGTGCCCGAACGCAAGATATCTGCACCATTTCGGATTTGAACCTTGTAGTATTTTCAAAGTGCTGCACTATGTAGCATTTGAACACAATGTGGAATTTTTCCCTCCACCTGGAACAGTAATATATTACAACCATGATTTGCGTTGTGAGCATGTTGTTGTAATTTGCACCTATTTAGACACATCACGCCCCTAGACAGTTTGCTTTGTCACAAACTGTTTTGACATGTTTTTCTCGCAGCCACCCAGAACAAGACATTTCGCACAAATGTTAGATGTTAAGCTGTCACACTTACCTGTACTAGTGCTCGTGGCAAAGGCGTCAGGTGCCAAAGTAGCTGGAATGTGGCCATTATTGAACTGTTTCATGCGCTTCAAGTGAGATTTCCCATTGTAGTGAACCTCCGCCTGCGCTGGAGAGTTTAACTGGATGTTACACACTTCACACAGTGCCAGACCTATTCTCCTGTTCTCCTGGTTTAGACCTTGATAGTCCAAGCCTTCAATGTTTGGTCCTTTCCCACCGCAATAGACAAAAGGTTCTTTGGAACTCATAGTACCATCTTCAACAATATGATCCGGACTTCGTGGTGGCTTCATACCTTCGAAAGATTACAATGAAAGACATTTGAGGAAACAGAAAACACTCCACGTACTGCATTACAGTTGAATTGATGTACTCACAGTTGAAATGGATTACCAGAGGGTGGCTGGGGTCAGGGACCAGGGTGGAAGAGTAAATGAGCCAAGGGGCCAGTTTTATTGAACCTCAGTTTGTGATGTGCATTTTAGATGCTGAGGTTATTTTATATTAAGTGGGTCCTTTGAGCACAGCTCACAGTGTTTATTCTTCACAGAGTACTTATTTAATGCCTCACAAACCTCCTGATCTCCAGGGGATACCGTTTAATCTATTAGGTACGGCAAACTACACACCGATAAATAGGAGATCAGGAAAAAGGCAAACAGTGCAAACAAAAATTTCTGGCCTCTTTAGAATTTTATGGCTTTATGGCCTTGTATTTTTTTGGGTATCTACCCCTCTGTCAGTCTAACAGAGCTGTTCCATCTTGGCAGAAAACAGTGGAAACTGCTGGTTTTAGACTTTGAAAGGGTTTACATTCTGTACGGTCAAATCTTACTGACTAAATGCACATTGTGCTTTCACCTATTCCTGGACAAAATGTCAGTTTTATAACTTGAATTTGTATAGCCCACTTCACAAAGGAAAATGTCTGGGAGTGCTTCACGGGGCCAGCGCCTTGGGACGTCCTCCCGATGTGAAAGGCGCCCTATCAATGTGATTTTGTTGCTGGTGTTGTCCGTGACAGGCACTGAGCAGGGGAGAAGGGTGAGGGTGTGAAACTGGAGGTGATTGACGAGACGAGGTGAGTTTTTAGCTGGGACTTAAAGATGGGGTGGGTGGTTGGGGAGGGGCAAGTCAGAACAGTAGAGGGAGGAAGTTCCAAAGATTTTGGGGCAAAGTTGCTTAAGGCTCAGCATCCGATAATAGTGGGGAGGAGACAGGGGAGACAGTAGAAAAGATGTAGCAGAGCAAGTGACCTTAAGAGTGGGATAGAAGCTCACAGAGTTAGGGAGGCGCTAGGCTATGGAAGGATTAATAGATAAGGAACTTGAAAGTGATCTGTTGGGAGACAAGGAAGGTTGATAATATTAACAACCACCACAAAATTACATGTTTGGAGTGCCTTTCATGTCGGGAGGATGTCCCAAGGCAATGAAAAGATAAGGATTTGCATGATGGGTTTTGTGTGGGTAGCGGAGTTTTGCATAAGGTGAACCTTGCAAATGATGGAACTAGGGAGACTGGCAAGGCACGTATTAGAGAAGTCAGGTTTCACACTGCAGTAGTTGGGTGATTTTGACTGAGAGCCAATATTACCTCTTCATCAAAAACAGCTTCTGAACTCGCGTCAGATAACAAGTAGGTATGACTCAGTGTCGAGCAAATGAATCCACTGAGAGCAGAAATCGCTTCAGCTATAAAATCAAAACAATACACTTTTTATGGCTTGAAGTGTGCTTGTGGAACCACACAAAATTTAGTCAATCAAGCATTAAAGCTTAATAGACTGTTTAACAATGGCGAGCACTGCAGACATCCAAACTTCCATTCTAAATCAATAATAAAATGAACAAAATGGAACTACTTCAGTCAATTGCTTCCTTAACCATTCAGTGAATTAAATGTGCTTATGTCAGTACTTGAGGTTCTGCAGGTAGCTTTTTGAAACAGCTCAGGTTATGTCACAGGCCACACTCGAGAATAATTAAGCAATAAATCAGACTCAACCTAATGATTCTCAGCAACCCACTTCAATTATCTAATCTCATGAGTGATAGGGGCAATCCTCCAGTAAATTTACCCAGGAAGATGGTGGGAGTTTGCAATGAGAATAACGAATTCTAATAGCACACTGCCAAAGGACAGTGGGGGCATTTACCAACTAGTAGAAGTTAACTCACGATATCAATCAGATTCATGCAAACAGCCACTGGATCTAACTGTAACTGTAAAAGGTTGACAACGATATTATCAGAAGCATGTTATAGCCATACATTTGGGGTGAAAAAAAGTCTCAATATAACCATTTGAATTTTTTTTCTGCAAGGAAAATGCATTTGTAGCACACTCAAACTATTACAAAAAAAATCATTAGGCCTGAACATTGTCAAGACTTTCCTAGCTCATTCTCATTCTCCGCTCCACTATCGGCAATATTCCTGGGACACCCTCCTGTATCTCAGTGGTTAGAGCACTCGCCTTACAAGCGTGAGACCTGTGTTCGAATCCACGCAGATCAGAGCGAAACCTTGGGCAAGTTTCCTATCTCCACACGCCTAATAATAATCCCTCCAAAAATCCACAATAATAATAAATTAGTCATTTCAATCCACAACTGATTGTGGGACACTGCTGTGCGCAATTGGCTACCGCATTTCGCGCACAAATATACAGTCAATTCACTTTATTCTGTGAAGCGTTTTGAGACGTCGATAAGATGTGAAAAGCGCAAGGATTATTATTATTACCTCTGTCTTTCTGTCTCCCCCTTTCTTGATCAGTCTTTATAATCCACCTTAAATCCTTTGACTGTGGGTAAGGACACCCCTTTTTTTTCTCACTTGGTGTCTGACCTCTTCATTGTAAAACACTGCAAGATATTATCCTACATGGAAGCTTATATATAAATGCAAGTATTTAAAAAATTAAATGACATGTTTGTGCCTACCCTCAACAAAGACTCTCCTGTTCAGTTTACGCATTGCACGATATTAACCTCAAGCCGAAAATGTGCTCCAACGATGAACTTTCATCGTGAATTCCGTCGTTTCATTTCACAAACCTTTGGATCAGAACAGCGACACACACACACACAGTGTGACAGTGGAAGGAACCCCATGTGGCTGAGGAAAGTGCAGAGGCATAAGTGCAGCAAATTCTCATGAGGAACGTGCCCTAGAGACTTGCAGTTAGAAGCAGTCTTTTGTTTGCAGGTATCTCCTACGAAGGTAATAATGGCAGGAGGTGCCTGTCAATAGTGTGCACCCAGCTGTTGTCACTTTGTTTTCCCATAAGATATTACTTATAATAATAATCCTTGCATTTGATTTAGTGCCTTATCACATCCTCGAGACATCTCAAGGCGCTTCATAGAATATACTGTCAAGTGAATTGACTCTAAGTTTTGTGGGTGAACCGTGACCGCCAATTGAGTACAGCAGTCGGGAATTGAGTAGCCACTGCTAGGTAAACAGAGGAGTGTGGAGTAAGAAAACTTGCCCAACATTTCACCCTGCCTGGGAGTCGAACCCTGGTCCTTTCTATCCACTCGAGCTATACTTGGACTTGTGTTTGGAGTTCCTCAGTACATTGAAACATCTGTATGTGCTTTTGTATGAATTGATTTATTTTCCTACAAGTCAATATTCAGGTCACCAAGAATTTGACTGTTCAGGTTATGTAACCAACATTAAGACTCTCGTTATTTATCTAATGGCAATATATGTCCTGGTCAATCATCCAGCTTCACAAGACCACAGCTTTCTCTGGTGAGACAGGAAAGCTGGGAGTAAAGTCTCGTTGATTTTCAGGCAGCAAATCTAGACACTTCACTTTCATTACCAATTAAAATCATCAACTTCCTGCTGAAGCTGTCTAATGTGAGATATGCAAAACAAGAATAATCTTCAGGGCTCCTAGGAATAAATGGTTTCACGATATCCACGGTCACTACACTTCACAGTAAATGCCACAAAGTGTTTTGAGGTACAGTCCCCACTCAAAAGGAACGATATCAAATGCAAGTATTCTTAATTTGCCACTATTATGATTGTCATTAGTATTATTATGCTACATTGGCCCCTGTCATGTTTAGGGAGGTGGAAACCAGACAGAGTGCCTACTCCAGGACCCTCTACCACACCCTCTGTTAGTTGTTTTGTGGAATCGCACCCCAGTAATAGGATACTAGTCTTGGAGCAGAGAGCCACATGTAGCTGACAGAGAAAATTTGGAGAAAAAAAATAGAAGCCGCAGAGAAACAATTCAAAACACAGCAGGAGTTTGTTACCCCTGGGATAAGATGAGATCCAATCAATGAGACGGACAGATTATTTAACTTGCTTCTCGTTTTTTTTTCCTCTTCTAATTGTCAACTACGACGTTGAAACAGAGGTAACACTGCAGTTTTTACCAAAAATACATGTGCAAAGAAATCTTGACTCAGACATAAGTCAGAAATACTGACTCAAAACAGTAGCTTTACAGACTGAGTTCAAGGTTATTTAACATTATTCAATGAAGTGGCACATGTTCCAGTGGAATCTAATCTTTATCGGCCTTCCAACTGCAGAACCTTCTGACTTAGAGGTGAGAGAGCTACCAAGTAAACCAGATGTATCATGCCCGACAGACAGTTTGGGACAATTATGGTTTAATTAGTTTTATTACCAAGATAAATCAGCAACTATCTGGAGCTGTACTCTTGCTTGGGTCCGTGAATGTGAGAATATTCACATATACACGAGAAAGAAGATCTCAGTTAATGCCAACAGAATGGAACCCAAGTTTCATGAAATGTTAATCACAAGGTTTAAAGCCAGTAAGAAAATCTGAAACCTGGAGCCCTTGCCTGCCTTGGCATGCTTGGCTGGTAGAATATAGTCCCACGTTGAAAACCTTTCTGTTACTGATGTTGTTTTGTAAAGAATAATCCAGCAGAGTTAAGTCGTATCCCTTATGACTCAATCCAGTTGCCGGGGGACATCCTCCCGACATGAAAGGCGCTATACAAATGTAATTTTGTTGTAGTTGTTGTTATGGATATGATCTCTGGAAGCTGTGCATTCCCTCGTGCATTTAAAAAAAAGCAAGTACAACTCTCTCTCGGAGATATGTATCCTCTTCTATTCTTCAACCTCTATGTGTCCAAATGGTGGGATTCCTTATAGGTATCATAAGGCTTTTGACCTTGTGGGAGACTTTAGATATGGTCAATTCACTTTACAGTATATTCCGTCAAGCGCTTTGGGACGCCGATAAGATGTGAAAAACACTATATCAAATGCAAGGATTATTAAAACTAAATCATGTAAAATGTCCCTTGATCACCAATGAAACATTTGCAGTCACCACCGAGCTGTTATCGTTTACAGTCAAAATAAAACACGACATAATATGTGAACATTCTGTTATTGCCAATATGTATATGTGGCAAAATTAGCACAATGTTTTGTTTTTCTATGCGCTCCTGTAATAGATTTGACCTAAAAACTTCTTGATTGAACACACATTGAAATATTGCTGTAAAACAGACGTGGCTGTTTTTTTTCCCCCCTTTCTAAAATAAATTGTTGCCACAGAAACAGCATACATTAACATGGTGATTAGAAACTCTGGCTGAACGCATTCATTTATCACAACAGCGTTTTTACTAACAGCGATCTGTCCAGCAACAGGTTATCACTAAACACACAGGATCCAAACTCACACTTGACTCAGCGATCTCTGAACGGTTTGCACATTTTCGCAGAAGTGCTGCAAGGTGGCTTTTTATAAATAGCTGATTCCTTCGAATCTGCTTCTTTTTAGAAAAGTAAACAGCTTGTAAACCGCCCTTTCCAAAGTTAATTGAAGTGCCTGTGATATATTACTTATGAAATGTACTACGGTCGATCCGAACACCAGGTTCCTCCACGTCTCCCTCCTGGCTCATGACTAGAGGATCATTGGCCATTTCCAATGTTGCAGAACACTTGGCAGTGGCATCTGCGACAATCGTTCTTGTCCCTTTCTGTGAAAATCCCAGCACTTTGCCTCCTTTTGTTTACAGCTGCTCTATCAAATGCAAGCCATGTTTGACAGCATTTGTTTCGGAAGAGGATATTTCAAGCCTTCAGAACCTTCCAATATGTGGGGAAGGTTACTGCCGGGTGACCATGACATTGTACCACTTGCTTTCACAAGCGGCTCGAGTGCTTCCGGACAGAAGTACGTACAGCCACTTCTGCTGCAGAGATCTCTCTGGGGGAATTAAGAATTGCCCGGTGAGTGGTTCTCTAGGACTGCAGGGACAGCAGCGTCAACCTACAGAGTAACTGTCCCTTAACACCCTGGCACCTCCCCACCCACCTGACTTGCTGTCTGCCCAGCCCACTACCCGCTGCCTCCGCTCGGCTGGCTGGTCTCCTGGTTGTCCCCCCCGCTCCACCACCGGCTCCCGTGCCTTCAGCCACTCCGCCCCCGAAGCTCTGGAACTCTCTCCTCCAATCCCCCCACTTTGCCCCATCCTTCCTCTCTTTGGGATCACGATTAAAAACCTTCCTCTTTGACGATGCCGACAGTCACCACATCCCTCCCGCCATCTCAGGATCACCGTTAAGCGCTCTGAGGATGCTGCCCTGTGTTTAGGGCGCAACATATAAATACAAAGCTGTACAGAGACAGCCCTGAACTTATCCGGCTGCAAATAGGTTGTCGTTTGGCTATGAGGTGAAGCTGCAGTTACCTCCCGAGCAACAAAATCTGAAACTAATATTAGAACACTTGAACAGAGCAAATAATTCACTTGGATGTACAGGGGATGACACACTCGACTGTGGCAAAACTTTCCTGCTCATATATATATTCCAACACTAAATGCCTTTGTTGATCATTAACAGGTATATTTTGGTGCATTCTATTCAGCCTCACAGGTGAGCTAAAATTGACAAACAAAACTTTTAGTATTATACCATAAATGTGGAGTCCTGTAGCTCAGCGGTTAGAGCACTCGTCGCCTTACAAGTGAGAGACCAAGGTTCAATCCCAGGCAGGGTGAAACCTGAGGCAAGTTTCCTTTACTCCACATGCCTAATAATAATCCTTCAGAAAAAACAATAATGGGCATTTCAATCCACGACTGTTTGTGGGACACTGCTGTGCACAATTGGCTGCCGCATTTCGCTCACTTATATGCAGTCAATTCACTTTACAGTATATTCTAGAAGATGTGAAAAGCGCTATATCAAATGTAAGGATTATTATTGTTATTATTATTATTAAATTGAACAAAATTGTCACATTTATCAAATTATAACCTAGATAAAGTCCAATCATGATGACAAGAACAAATACATATTTTAGGTTATAAATACATGAAAAATCCAAGCTGAAAACATAAACCTGATGAGCTGTTCTTCCCCAGTATTTCAATAGTTAATGGTTTTATCTGTTCGGGAGGAAGCATGGGTGGGCAGCCTGACTTAAATATATAAGCAGTATATCATGTACCAGATTAAATGATCAAATGGACCACAGAGTGGGGTTAGTGACTTCAATCTGTGCACCCAACCTCACCTTGAATGCTCAGTAGTGTGGAACGCAATATGTTAGTAAAGGATATAAAACACGAGTCATACAACTCTGGTACAGTACATCATCAGTATACATCAATATACATTATTTGTGTAAAACAAAACATGCAATGTGACGGAGTGCACTGATACACAAACACACACTATAGGGTAAACCTCACAGCTCTGACCATAGAACAAACGCTGGTCTATAAATGCGTACCAGGTTACTCATTTCCCATTTAAAGTATATTCCCTACCCCCAAAATTGATCGGTATTTGAGATTGAGATTTAGGGAGCACGTCCCTAAATCTTAGACCATTCATGGCCCCATTTCTTCTAATGTGAAATTCAGATTTCACCTTCCAAGTTAAAATGTCCCCTTCATATCTTCAAATTATTCTACAATGCTTAGCCACACGTAATACAGCAATGCATTGCAATACAAATGAAGGTTAATGCGGTTTAAACTGATATTAAATTGAACATTTTCAAGATTCTTTTCTGCCTTTTTTAACACATTTATTTTACTTTTGACCTTGAAGTGACACATCAGTAAAACGCACCTCAGCGTGAGGAATGGAAATTGCTTTTCTAATCATCAATTATATCCCCTGAATGCTTTGTATTCTAAAAAAAAGAAAAATACATCTAAACTCACAATGCCTACAATCTCAAGCACTGAAATCCCCACAAACTATCAAAATATCAAGCAAGATGCCAGTGACTGGGCGGTCTTTATTTGTCATTGAGAACCCAAGTTGCTGAGGTTGCTTTTCGAGGCAGTGTAAATGTGTTAGGAGTGACCTGATGCAAAGAGAACTTGACAAGCAAGCTGCACGCACTGAAAAGAATGACGCATTTGAAATCAGGGGGGTCTGCAGCGACACAGAGGACAATAACAGCTCCTTGCGACACTCAATTTAGCCCTTTCTCCCTAGGACAGTAAAAAAAAATGAAATACTTTCCATCTGTTAGCCTGAACAGGCTGGGTCTGTTGATGAGGAAAAGGTTATTCTGTCAATGTTTGTTCACCACCGGTGTTAATTATAGATAGCAAAAGGCTTAATTAAAAGTTAAAAATATAGCAATTTAAAAGTAAAGAGAAATTTGCAAAGACATTTTGCGTTTCAATATTTATTCAACATTGAACATGACTGTACAAGCACATCGTATAGCCTTAAATCCACACCTTTGAATGCTCAACTAAGCTGTTCATGTTTAATGTAGGAAACATACTTGAAAACCAATCTTACTTTCTAGGTTGAATCATATTGTTTGGAAAAGGAAGAACAAGAGACAATGCAATTTTATGCAATGCTGCTTTAACATGATGGCAAGCAGTTTGACAAAAGATTTTAATGGGAAAACTTCCAACAGAAATGGAAGATGAACAATGACACTTCTCTAGGGAACTGGGAGGTGCGGAGGGGGGGGTGGGGGGGGAGCGTCAGCAGAAACTGATTTGGGTGCTAATGGTGGCAACTTTTCAGTTTTACAAGCTTCAATAATAATACTGCTTGCATTTTATAACCCTACCCTCACATCCACTAGTCCACCTGTGAGATGGTTTGGAGCATTCCACAGATGGTCTGGACATCTGACAGAAGACCAACTGTGACAATTCTTTCACTGGTCACACTGCACAGCGAGATTGACTTCTTTTCCTACTTTCACAGCTTCGCTGGTAATGTAAATCTGGCAGATATTATTCTGTTCGCCTCAATTTGGTTGTATAAAATAATTCAGGGTCACTCTCAACGTTCAATTAGAGTCATAATTCAGAAGTTTTAAAAAGAATAAACAGAAGTACACAGCCAATAGTGGCATTTCTATATGAATAATAAAACAAAAATAATACAATAACAACCCTTGCATTTGAGGCGTCTCAAAGTGATTCAGTGATTCAATTGACTGTATATTTCATGGGTGAAATGCAGCAGCCAAGTGAGCGCAGCAGTGTCCCACAAACAGTTAACAGTTGATTTGGTTGAGTGAATAAATTGTTTAAAAATAATTTCAAGGGTTTATTACCTCCGGAAAAGCGGTCCGCCAATCGTCTAAGTGGATTCCTACTTACTACTAGGTAAACAGAGGAGCGTGTAGTAAGGAAACTTGTCTAACATTTGCCCTGCCCAGGAATCAAGTCCTGGTCTTCTCATGTGCAAGGTACACAGTACACAGCTCTAACCACTAAGCTACAGGACTCCACAAGCATTCTCCTGACCTTTAAAGTGCCATTGTATTCTTGTGAGTATTAATGTGATTTATAATGCATTCAATAAGCATCCAAGGTATCAGAAGTTGACAATACAAGAATGCTCACAATGAAATTGTAAAGCAGCTTCGCTTTCTGAATTTATCAAAAAGTAAATGTTGCTTACAATCAAGCCAGGCCCATAGGTGTACTGATACTGCACATTGGGCAGATTCAAATGAATCCTAATTAATTGCTAAGATCCCATTAGTTCTCCCTCATCCTTTCAAACTATTGCAACAAGAGGGATTGTTCCGTTCTTTCCTGATCACTGGAATTGTTTTCAGTACGTAAAGGAATCTGATTTTGGAATCAGATCATGGAGAAGCTAAAAATGGTTAGCAATGCATTATATAAGAGAGCTTTTAAGGTATCGGCTACAACAGTTATCTAGGATTATCTGCTTGGCTGCAATCCCAGTTTGAGTCGTCAGTATTAATCCCGTTTATGGGGAAAAAAAGGATTTCATTTTCAATCTTTATACAGCATTGAAAGCAATTGAGTGGCTTTAACAACTTGTCTTTTGAAAAGCTTTTCCTCTTTAGCTTTCTCTCCGTTGAAAGATATTCACTATTTAGTGAGTAATATCTTCAATACATGTGAGAGACATGGGTTCAATTCCAGGCAGGGCACAACCTTAGTCAAATTTCCTTACTCCACCATCCTAATAATAATCCCTCAAAAAAACCAATAATAAATTGGTCATTTTAATCCATGACTGTTTGTGGGACACTGCTGTGCGCAATTGGCTGCCACGTTTCACCCACATATATACAGTCAGTTCACTTTACAGTATATTCTCTGAAGTGCTTTGAGACGTCTAGAAGTATACTAAGACAGATAATGAACCTGTTTTAGTAGGTTCATCAACTACTCTTTTGAGTAACATCAAAAGATATTCGGACACTTGCCCAGATCAGTAAATAAATAATTTATCGCTTTTGATTCAAATTCTAAACAGAGGCCACAAAATTTCTGAATCCTTATGGCGAGGCACACTTACTGCAAACTAAGTGGTAAGTGGAGGATCCTGCAACCATTTCATACACCATTTCAATATATTTAATCTAATCTAATACAATAATAAATTGGTCATTTCAATCCACAACTGTTTGTGGGACACTGCTGTGCGCAATTGGCTGCCGCGTTTCACCCACAAATATACAGTCAATTCACTTTACAGTATATTCTGTGAAGCACTTTGAGACATCTAAAAGATGTGAAAAATGCTATATCAAATAAGTGCTTTGAGACGTCTAAATCTAGACGTCTAGACGTGCTATATATTGCGAGGTTATGGGGAGAGAGCTGTGGAGTGGGATTAAATTGATCTTTTTAAAGAACCGGCACAGATTCGATGGGTCGAATGGCCTTCTTTTGTGCCATAAGATTATTTGATTCTATGATTACCATTACTGATCGCAGATTTAATACCCTGTAAAAGTCAAACACACTGGGATCTAACTAGGGTCTAAGTATATAAATTTCCTTCCACCCAACTCCTGTTAATCCTACAAGCCAACCAACGACTTGACAGGTGTGGTGCTAACTGGATAAGCAGCGGAATGCTTGCCGGGCAGTAATCTCAAGCCATACAGTGTCCCAAAGCACATTCCCCGAGCCTTGGATGTCGCAGGCTTGCGTTTAATATGTTTCGGAATTGGATAAGCAGAGTGAGTACCTCCAGAAATGAGAATCATTGCATTCCAGACACAGGGAAATTTCTGCACATAAGTGGCATGGGATATTGTCTGGTTTAGATAGTCTGAAGAATGGTGATGGGTTTCTGCATGTGTCAAACGCTCAGCAGATCAAAAAGTTGGATGTGTGATTCAACTTCAAGGGCAATACACGTATTCAACTCTTAGGGAACTTCTATATTTGAACTGCAGCTTAGCTCCATTGTCACTAACACTTAACGAGTGACACGTTGCATTAATAATAATACTTGCATTTATTAGGTTGCTTAAAATGTCTAAACATCTCAAAACACCCACAGGGAATTGCTGTCAAATCTAGCCATTGTATTTGTAGGCAAACAGAACAGTCTGTGTGAATACAGGAAGCACAACAAAGGACCATGAAGTGATCCAGAAGATAATTGGCCAGGAAACAGGGAGAAACTCCCTTCTGTTTTTGTACAGTAACATATGATTTTGAACAAGTAGCTTAACATCTCGGCCAAAGGATGACACCTCCAACAATGAAGCGTTTCCCTTGCAACATGCTAAAGGGTCAGCTGAGCTTGCGAGCTCAAAGTCCCAGTGTGTGTCTTAAACCTTATGTAGCCCAGTGCTCCCGAATGAGCCAAACTGACGCCTACTCTACACGGTATCGGATACGTTTTTCAGACAATATATTTCTTCCACATAAAATGTTGAGTGTCACGTTCACAAAGATTGCACTTGTGTATTTTTGTAACTTTAAGCTGATTAAGAATTGCGCAGAAACGAGGCTTGTGAATTAAATGCAAATCGCGATGCAGGAATATACCGAGCAGAGTTGAAAGGAAGGTTTAATCCTTCAGTTGAAATACCATCATTCTCGGTTGCCATGTACTGATCTTCTCCTCTGATTTTTATTGTTCAAAAAGACGGATAAGTAAATATGTTGTACCTATTGTTCACAATTTGGGCTCCAGTGCTGTCCAGCTCGGCAGAGATGCAGGCAGAAAAATGAAATGCAGTCCTATAGCTTAGTGATTAGAGCACTCGCCGGGAAAGCAAGAGGCTCTGGGTTTGATTCCCTGGCAAGGCAAAAGATGGTGCAAGTTTCCTTACTCCACATGCCTCTGTTTACCTTGTAGTAAGGATGAACCCAGTTGTTAGTGAATCGGCTAATCGCTTTTCGTGGGAAAATAATCCCTTCAAAATAAATAAATGAATAAATAAATAAAGTAATAAGAAGAATTTGGTCCCTCAATCCACTGCTGTGTGCAATTGGCTGCCGCGTTTCGCCCACAGAATGCACAGTCAATTCACTTTACAGTATATTCTGTGAAGCGCTTTGAGACATCTCAAAGACATGATAAGTTACTATATCCAGTGCAAGGATTATTATTATTTTTATTCTGATTACAATTATTATTAAATGGAGCATTTATACCCGTTGCCAGTCACTCCGCTGCTTAGCTCGTTTACATAGCCTCTTATTTGTTCTAAAACCCTGAAAGCAAAGATGTCCACAACATTAATCAACTGCTTCTGTCATCCCTCTGACGCCCTGCGCTCCTCAATGGCTAGTTCTCTGAGGACGGCCTGAGCTTGCAATGTGACCCACAGTCAGACATTGAGGACACTTGTGTACCTCACCAGAAGCCACAAGATGTTTAAACACAATCAGAAATCTAATTTTACTTCGCCCCCCGTGGACTAAGCATTATATTACTGGCCATGATGTGGAGTTATAATGGAAAACGGTGCCTGGGAGTTCAAGGCAGAGGAAATAATTCTGTGGTGGACTAAACTGTGGCTCCATAGCTGCTGCTCTTGGGGGATTTGGATTAAGCCTCATCATTATCTTTCAGTTAATAATCCTTCCGAGACAAATCAGTAGTCGGATGGTATTTACCAAGCACGGCAGTTTGTACAGACCTTGGTGCTATCATTTGTAGTACAACTCAATCAGATTATGCTTACGATATGTGATTAAAGAGCCCTCAATCGGGTCGGGCAGTTCACAATGTGGCAGTAGCGGGATTGCAATCACTGCGCAACAGTTATTTACTTGTCTCGTTATATTCACTAATTAAATTGGGGGAATCGGAAATAAAGCTGCGTGTAGCTGGCGACGGGTTTCAGGGGCTTGGCTTTTCTACCAGGAGATACACAGCTCCTTCCTCGTTTTGGATTTTCCTCGAAGCCATTGCTTTGAAAATGTCAACAGAGCAAAGGAACGCAACCTTATAAAGATAGGAGCGCTCAACGTTGCCAAAAGGACATGTGTTGCAGCTTAACAAAAGAGTTCAGGTCATGCTATGATCAGGCCAGAACCCAACTTTGCTTGCTGTTCGCTTTCAATTTCTCACTAAATAGAAGTACAATACAATCTCTCTCTCACACACACACACAGAACTGATTGACTGAACTGACTGACATTCACATACTTGTAATGAAGGTTGAGTTTCCCATGAAATTTGGCTTTGGCTCAACAGAACCTTATACATGCACTCTGTTTTATTAATATCATTCAGAAGAGACTCAGATTAGCTGCACAGCTCTGTATTCCAATGGGAAATATCACTTGCTTGTCCCTGAAGATCTCCTCCCACCAAAAAAAAAAGAATTCACTGCAAATCTTCGAAGAATGTTTTAAAATTACTGGCAAATTGAAATCACTAAATTATTCAATACCTATTCTGAATTTATCACAGCCCCATCTGTGGTCAGAATAACATGGAAAATTATATCACTGCATTGTGAACACTGGGTAATAACCAAATCATTCTGCAATTGACGGGTAGATCACAAAATGACTGGGGACAATGGTTGCATATTGCATTTAGACCATCAACATCTAGACTTGTAGCAGTAAATCTTATGGAGTAGATGGGGAGAAATTATTTCCATTGGTGAGTACGTCAATGACTTAGAGAGCATCAATTTAAGATAAGTACCAAAGAAACAAAGAGGAAGATTGGGATGCATTTGTTTTTAAAAACACACTGGGTTGTCCCGAAGTGGAACATGATTAAGGCCGGACTAGGTATTTGGGAAATTGAGAAATTTCTCCAATGTCCTTGTGAATGGTTTCCAAACATCCCTGTGAATGGCTCCCGGATTTTTAACGCGATTTACTGAAAATACAGATGTTAGCTTTTCAGAAGGAGCTGAATAGATATCTAAAAAGGGATTCACAAGGGTATGAGGAAAAGGCAAGTGAATGGCATCAAACGGATTGCTCTTCTGCAAACACAATGGGCTCCCAGAGTTTCTTCTGTGCTGTAACGTTCTATGATCCAGATTGTGCGCAGTTAAAAAGTGCAATATATTTTAGCCATTCATTCCACAGCTGTAAACTTATGGTGGGGGTAGCTAGATAGTGCCAGTCTCAAGGTGGTCTGCATCTTCTTCTATGTTGAGAAATGCACAATAGTTTAGATTGAATCTGAGTTGGGGCAGAATTAAATAAGCATTTATATGACCAACTGGCCATGCTTTGAGTTTGGGGCAGAGAGTACAACCTTTGCCAACTACAGCAGGCACAACCCTAGACTACAACAATTTTATGTTTGTGTGTTCCTTGTCGATTCAGAGTTAAATTGTAGAAGTATCAATCAAATTGGACTATCATTGCAGGTGAAACCAATTGTGAGTTTGTCTTACTGCAGTAAGGCACCAAATCACCACCAAATTCTACTGAAGAAGCTGTCCCATAAAGACTCTTGGGTAGTCCATAGGCTTTTAAGTGTCTTAATTAAATGTTATTAAACAGCTAATTGTTTCCTGGTGCTTTAATAACCGCCATTTACCAACAGATAGTAGAACTCTCTTAGAGCTCTTTCCTCAGTCCCTGGTGAATATTGAAATGCTATTTCCCACTCTATTTGCTTCACTGCTTGAAGCAATTTCAAATAGCTTTGAGCAATGTTCGTGGGCAGTAGGGACCTGTAGCCAAATTAACCTGCTTACTCTGCTCTTAAGAGCTAGTCGTGGAGTGGGGAGTAAATCAGACAGGAAGCAACGCCACACAATGATATCCAAGGCTATAATCCAGTCCAAAAATCACAATAACTGTGAAAGTGAAATTTAAATAGTTAAACCATCATCAGTACCCCCAATCCTGAACCACTGCTTACATGAACATTTTCATCTGTGTTCCTTGAAAAGTAGTTTTGGCCATGCAATATGTCATGTTTGCTTACGGTGTACAATAAATTTCCCAATTTATATTACCACAATCTGCATCCCAATTAACAAAACTTCCCCATGATTGCTATTGAAACAACTGAAAAGAGCCAAGGCTAAAGCAAACTGATTTGAAAAATTCTTCTGGAGTTCAGATAGAAGATAACTTTAAAAAAAAGATATAATTTAATAAGATTTAATCTTATATAGTATAAATAGTAACTGCTGAATGCAATATTTGCCTTTGTGTGAAACTCTCAAAACCAATGGGCTAAAAGTGGGATTTATGCTCCCCTCAGTATTTGTTCTTCATTTCTTAGATACATTTCTCCACGATAAATGCAAAATTTCTAGTGCAGTCAACATTGACGTACATCAAGGTTGTCGGGTGATCCCAATATTTCTATTCAAAGTTAGTGAAGCTAGCATGTTACTCAACGACCTGAAATAATCCACAGAGGTCTCTCAACATCTGCGATGATGGTGAGCAAACTGAAAAGTCTTTAGTTATCATTCTAACAAATTAAGCCCCCAAAAATCCATGGAGGAGCACAGCAGTATGGAACTGTGGCCAGACAGCTTGACTGAAACACAAACCATCAGATCGAGGCATTCAATCAAGCAATTCCATGCTGCTGTACCAGTTTTGTCATTGCTCCGCAGTTGGAGGACAAGCGAAAACAATCTTTAAGTGTTCTGGAATGTATTAGCAGGAGAAGTATCAGGTGGTGCTGGGTGGAGAAAGGTTACATTTGCAACAATCCTGAGGGAAATCAGACAACTTCATTTTTTTTTACCTATTTCAGTCTGTTTTGACTATGTGGAGAGATTCATGTAATAGCCCATGTGGCAGTGAGCCTAGGCTGTTCATCATCAGAAAGAGAAACATTCCTTTGGTATCCAGTCCCTGGTCAAGTTAAACTAGACACCTGACCCGACCACTGTGTTGAAATATGGGCCTGTGAAAGTTTCTTTTTAATAGAGAGAGAAAAATAATAAGAGCCACGTGCAGTTTCAGAGGCTGCCGTGTTATCATTATGTGATTCTTCACAACTGCACACTTGTTTTGCCTGTTAGATAATTTCCAAACTCCGAGACAGCTAGCTGTAGAAGCCTCTGCCCAATCAGGAATTTTAATGATGTACTTGCCATGGCTGTTTAGAACATTAGAAGCAGTCTTGTCCCGAGAGGGAAGCACTCAAGTCATCAGCCTGCCCCCACTCACATCATTACGGAAACATACCACTAGGCAAAACTATTCATCCAGCATTGATAGAAGCACATACAAATCTTCCACTTTGTCATAATTTACTAAACTCTTAAAGAGATTACTGACTATCCGCGTGAGTGACATCTCCGTGTTTAATAAAGTTGAAATAAACCATTAAAACAATCAATGTCTTTCTTTCTCTAATCACGCCAAAATGTATCTCTGAGTGATGAAGGATTGCTTGCATAGGAAGTGCTTCTCTTCCCCCCACCTTCAAATCTGTCCTTGGTGCTAATTACCGATGCATGCCAACTGACCTTCCCAAACTGCACTGCACAGAGCTTGGCACAGCCATCACTTGCTCAACTCCACAGGGACTGAGGTGTGCAGCCAATCTATTTCTGCCATGCTCCCCAATTGTTCTGTATTATTGCCCCAGGCTTCTCTCATAATAGAGAAGAAAATCATACACAAATAATTTCTTTGCTTCTTACAGTCTGGGGCTGGCTTCAAATTCTCATTATGGCAATGTATGAAAACGTCCATGATTGAAGGGGATTTTTAATTTTTTAAAATATGATTTGATTTTCAAATGTGGCCTTAAACACTAATGTTAAAAGTCTTAAGCAATGCTTGAAATTCAGTGACAACATGGATAGAATTATTATGCTATGGAATAAAATGTGAAGGCATTCTCATTTGTCTTGACAAACAAGAGTGAAATGCTTGTTGGTACTTTCTGTTCTCTAACATATGATATACCTGCAACAGAAACTGCATCAAAAATGCCTGTGTGAATCTATCCCAGCCTCAAAATTCATCAAGTCATATATCATCTTGGTGCAGAGGCAAAGTAATAAATCATCACGGAACAGAATAAGAACTAATTATGAGGCTAGTTAAGCATATCATTTTTTATTTTCAGGATTAAAAAGTAGTTATTGAAATGACAGTAAAATGACTAGTTCGTTTCACTTATCTAAACAGATGACCTTTTAGTTGTTAGGAGACAGATTTCGGGATTTTTTAAAAACTGCTCTAATGAAGCTTTCATTGAGCTTCTAAAAAAAATTGTGCAGTAGGAGTGATTTGTTATTTAGTGGAAACATTACACTTTCAGCACCTATTACATAATAATAATCCTTGCATTTGATATAGCGCTATTCATATCTTCTAGACGTCTCAAAGAGCTTCACAAAATATGCTGCAAAGTGAATTGACCGTATATTTGTGGGCAAAATGTGGTAGTGGAAAGTGCACAGCGGTGTCCCACAAACAATTGTGGATTGAAATGATCAATCTATTATAGTTTTTTTCTTGAGGGATTATTTTCAGGAGTGTGGAGTAAGGAAACTTGCCCAAGGTTTCGCCCTGCTGGGAGATGAACCTGGAATTCCAGGTCAGTGAAGGAATCACAGAAATAGGTTCCCATTTAGTAATAAAGCATTTAACAAGGTTACAAAAACTTCCAACAACAACAACATAAAATTTATAGAGCGCCTTTCACTTTGGGAGGACATCCCAAGGTCCTGAACAGTCAGGGGTCAGGAACTGAGCACAGGGGAGCGGTAGGGTAATGGGGAAGGCAACAAAAGATACATTCGAAAAGGGTCTTGAGACCAGCCTTGAAGGAGGCAAGTGGGGAAGCGAGGCGAGGCGAAGGGACTGTGAGATGGAGTTCCAGAATGTGGGGGCAGAGAGACTGAAAGCCCGGCCACCAATGGTAGGGCGGGTCGGGCGGAAGACATGGAGCAGATCAGAGCCCACTGAACAGAGGGGGCGGGCAGGTTGATAGGGAGAGAGATAGGAAGGGGCAAGACTGTGAACGACCTTGAAAGTTAGGATGAGGATCTTGAGTTCGATCCTCTGGGGGTAGGGAGCCAATGGAGCTGGGCGAGGGAGGGAGTGATGTGGTCGCGGAGCGTGGTGCGGGAGAGGACACGAGCTGCAGAGTTCTGGATGATCTGCAGCTTGCGAAGGGAAGAGCTGGGAAGGTCGACGAGGAGGGAGTTTCCGTAGTCAAGCCAGTTTTGATCATTTAAAATGTGTGGTTGTGTGGTTATTTTGCTGAAAATTCTACAATCCATGCAAACTGCAGTGAAATATTAATTGCCATGGTAGCAAAATGCAAATAACTGCAGGTATCTCCAATGCTCTGGCTTTGTTGGAATCTGCACATTTTACGCACCCGCTGAGCAAAGGACAGTAGCTTGAATTTTACATTGAGGACTTGACGTGCTCATTAATTAATTTAATATCTTTAAAAGGGGGGGTAATTTGATTTCACTCATAAAAGCGGATTTACACCAGGACCCTGCTGGCGTGTTAAACAGCGGAAATACGAGACTGCACAGCAAGAAGACCCAGAGCCCCCCCCCACCCCACTCCACCCCCCCATCCCATCCCTCAGACACAATATGGAATTGGAGGAGTGTGGGTAGCAATGGTAGCTCACGGAGACCATCTAGACATTTATTGCGTTAAGACGCAGATGAACTGAAAATCACGCTGAGGAACGTTTGGTTCCAGGACATTGTGACGAGCTTGTTGTTCTCGGACAGTCAGTGCTGACCTGTTATTGCTGCTTCACTTCCCCACAAAATCAGCCACCGGTTCCTCGAGTCGCCCTGTCGAGTGCAACTGTCACCTGAGATATACAACGTGATGTACACTAGGTGGTTGGACAATCGCAGCTTAATCTCCGGCTGTTGTCTGAAATGACCCTGAAGTAAACCAGGCTTATAGATAGACCAGTGTGACGTTTACACTGACTTCTGAAGCTGTTGATCTGCAGCTCCTCTTTCGCGCACAGTGTGTCTACCGGGTTTATTCATGCTCATCACTTGGATTTTGACCTTACCTGATATCCATATTAATATCTCGGGATGTGTATTAATAACTCGGGATGCAGTTTGTAACATGACATACCACTGCCAGGATGATGGAAAGCAAACTTGATGTACCTTGGTCTTCTTTTGCCAAGCAAATTCTGATGTCTTTATGAATGTAGAGGTGAGGAAATCTCCCACCATTCACTTATGAATGCACTGGTCAATTGTTCGGACATGACACTCACCACAAAATCGCATTTTGCAGAAACAGTTTAAGATACATCGCTATTAATCAGTAATTTTTTGTGCGCATTGAAATCCTCACAAATTTCACGAGATTATAAATTCAGATCCCGATAACTAATAGACGGAAAAAAAAACAAATGGCAAATCTCATTTATACACCAGACTTTACAGTAATTTGCAGGTCGACTAAAGTCATTAATATAGATTGATGACAAAATCACAGTTGGCTTACAATCCCCATTGTGAGCCTCTGAACGAAGAAACAACTTTGTGTTAAGAAAAATGCTTTTGCAAGTTTATCATCGCACAAATTAGATTTGGATGAGCTCTCTAGACAACAGCGCAGCATGCAGTGATGAAAACATTGATTTCAGTTAACCTTAAAATAATAAAATATCTCCAAAAGTATCATTGTGAGCTTCCTTACCTTCAATAAACAGTGACAATGAAACAGAATTAAATTGTAACATTTAGAATCCGCATGAATATGATTTAAAGCAAATTAGTTCAGCTCCTCTGTGATGTATTACTTTGTGTCAGCAAGGAGACTAATGAGAATTGCAGGCTGAAAGTTTTTGAATTATCTCAAATTCCATTGATAAGAACTTGTATGCTTTTGATCCAGAGTTTTAATGGAAATTTATAGTGTTCTGGGATGCTACTTGGCATGAAGGGTGTGGTATAAATGCAAGTTGTTGTTTTTTGAACACAAAGAAATACAGTAATGCGTGATAATGTTTACGACTAAAAAACCCAAGAAAACTCTAACTTGTACAATTCTTTGGAAGGAGCCTGTGAAATCTTCAGGTTATATTTTTTAAAAGAGAACGGGCAGTGACAGAAATACTCGCCCCGTGAATTATTGAACAGATGACGTTGAATGTGAGCAGTTAGACTAACACTAAAAACAAATTGGAAGGCATTTTGGTGGTGGTTTTTTTCCAGAAATGCTCAGTTAATTCATCTCTTCTCATTTGGGCTAACAACACACCTACTACGCCTGTTGCACTCACAAAGTGATTGAGCGAGTGATGAAGGATTCAATGACAGGATGGCAACATCATTACAGCAGGCGATGGGAATGAGGACTTGGTGTGATAACACAATTCCCACCTGGAACCCGAGTTCTGAGTTCATTTCCCAAGCCCACTTTCATAAGAATCTCAGTTCAGCACGCAGTCAGTAGCCCAACAGAAAATGGAACATCGTACAGGACAGGACAGCTCTCAGCTCCTGATAGTCACCCAGTGAGCAACACACAAGGGAAGTGTGTCCGTGTACTATCCCGCACCCGCCTCCGCGACCACATAACCCCCACCCTCGCCCGTCTCCACTGGCTCCCCATCCTCCAGAGGATCGAGTTCAAGATCCTCGTCCTCACCTACAAGGCCTTACACGGCCTTGCCCCATCCTACTTAACCGATCTACTCTCCCCCTACACGCCCACCCGGACCCTCCGTTCAACAGGACTTGGCCTGCTCCAAGCCCCCCGGCCGAACCGCCCCACCATCGGAGGCCGGGCCTTCAGTTTCTCCGCTCCCACCTTATGGAATGCCATCCCTCAATCCCTCCGTTTCGTCTCTTCCCTTTCCTCTTTCAAGGCCGGTTTGAAGACTTTCCTCTTCGATCGTGCCTTTTGTTCCACCCCGAACTCTTTTACCTCCCCTTCGTGTTTCACCCCTTCCCAAACACTCCCCTCCCAGCTCGGGTCACACGCCTCCTGTTCAGCGCCTTGGGATGTCCTCCCGACGTGAAAGGCGCTCTATAAATGTAAATTGTTGTTGTTGTTGTTGTCCTTCAGACTGTTCAGTGTGTCAGAGTTTGTAAAGCAGCAGCACTTTGAAGGGAAGTAATTTTTGCTCAATGGGAGGTCCATTTCCACTGGCATTTTCACACATGTTCTCTCTGCACCCCTCACGTACACACGTCTATATATGTGATAATTCCCTAGGACGACACATATTTTTAAATTCCCATTCTGTCAACAATGCCCACAAAACACACTGTCAAATATACTTCCGTGAAACGCTTTGAGAAATTGGAGTGGAATGGATTAGTTGAGGTACAGATGATCTAATTAAACAATGGAACAGGCTCGAAGGGATGAATGGCCTACTACAGTACTTCTCGAAGACTGCATCAAATGCAAGTATTATTATTATAATTATTATTACGACGCCCTTTGTAGTGCCAAACATTTGAAGTCAGTATTACACTGTGGCTGCGTAACAAAGTGAAACGTTGACTCACTCACTCACCCACTCACCCACTCACCCACTCACCCACTCACCCACTCACCCACCCACCCACCCACCCACCCACCCACTCACCCACTCACCCACCCACTCACCCACTCACTCACTCACTCATTCCGGCATTCCTACAACTCAGCACATCACTGTGAAAGTTGACGTGCGGGGTTTTGAGAAGATTATGTATAATCTGCAGAATGTTTCCACGCCATAAACGACAGGACCAAGAGCTAAAGGTCCGAAGTCACACAGCAATGACAGACGACGCGCTGTAATCACGGCGGGTTTGCATTGCACCAATGTGCAGCGTTCACGGCAAGCAAGTTTATTTAGGTGGATGTTAAAGATCCCATGGCACTCTTCGAAAAGAGTGCCATGGTTAGACAAGGGAATTTTGCCAGCACTCTACACGGTGTTGCTGTGCTGACTTCTACCCACTTACTCAATCTAACATTTCCAGATGACCTGATATTTGTGACCACTTCAGTTTGTTTTTCTTTATTTTATATATGAAGCAGGGAGAAGACTGTAAAGTAGGACACAAAGTACCGAATGGAACTCTCCTGGGGCAAATAGGATGTACGTTCACCTGCTATACCCGACAAGAGCTTGAATCTCTAAAGATAAATCAGAGACGTCATACACACAACAATCTAAAAGGAGCTACAGAGCTGTCATATTGTTGCACAATCCAAACACAAGACATAATAACATAAATTAAACATAAGGCATACTAACAAGCAGCAAATAAAAATGACAACTTGCCCAAGCTATCAGCAGGACGTCAATGATTATGAAACCACAAAATAGTCGTCAGTAAATTTAAAGTGTGGTGGAGAAACTGCCTGGTAATGCATTTTTTTTAAAGTGGAAAATCTATCAAGAGGCATTCTAAACTGAGCTATATAATAATCATAATAATAATAATAATAAAATCCTCGCATTTGATATAGCAACTTCTCACATTGTTGAGCTGTCTCAAAGTGCTTCACAAGATACACTGTAAAGTGGATCAATTGTGTAGTTTGTGGAAGGGACGCAGAAGCCGGTTGGCGCAAAGTGATGTCCCACGTAAAGCTGTGGATTAAGTGACCCATTTATTTTAGGAATTTGTTGATCAGGACGCGGAGAGAGACTCACTTCTCTTTTCGAAGAGTGCCATGGGATATTTAACATCCACCTAAAGAGGCAGACAGACCCTCGATTTAATGTCTCATCCAAAGAAGGGCACCTCCGACAACGCAACACACTGTATCGGAGCGTCATTTTAGATTCAGTTTGTGGGAGTTTGAACCTACAACCTTCTGACTCAGAGGCAAGAGTGTTACCACTGTGCCAGTCTGACACTTGCAGTTGTGCAGTACTGTATATGTGGTACAGAGGTTCCGCATTATAAACAAGCTTTACACAACATTTGCTAAACTACAGTTAAAGTTCACTAACAGTGGCACTGCTTCAATAGGATGCATCTCATTTTCCCAGTTTGACAATCCACAGTAAAATAAAGCTCCTGTAAATATGTCAAGGAACCTTTTCAGAATTCAAATTTGTTCTTCCACTCACTATTCTTCAGTTACCACGGTTGGGTTTTGCACAGTAAGAATAATCAATGCGGAAATTGGTGCAATGGTAAAAGGACACTGTGCAGGGACATAAAATAGCTATCCATCATTTTTATTATATATCATCATCAGAAGACGATAAATAGGATTTACAACATCGGTCATGACAAACATAAGTTTGTTTGCGAGCATTTTGTTTCAACAAAGTTCTTAAGAACATAGAATAAACAGAGGGAAAAGCAAAAGCCCACATCATCAAACCAATATCCATTTTTCACAACAGGCATCAGAGGTTAAGCAGCATATGAGTCACGGATGTGATTCTCAAATAACACAGTTTATTAGTACTGTACTGCAATGATCAATAATTATATTATCTTTACAATGTAATTATAGGGGCTTAGTCAGAAACTTCCAAATATCTATCACATTGCACGATGTATCATCACCAAGTATGCATCGCACTGTGATAAGATGAAAGCAATTTCACACAAAAATGAGGTAACCTTAATTTACATTGACGTTCACTGAGTTTTTTTTTGCTTGGATCACATTTCTTTGTGACATTCAAGCCTACAGCATTTGAACATTCCTCACATGTGTGTAGTGAGCTGTACATTTAAAAGAACAGTCAACAGCGTTTGGCATGTTTACATTCCAAAACTGCTGTTGCGGAGTATGAAATGTGGCAAGATGCCTGAGTGAGGAGGCATTTGCGCGGCTCAAAGATTGGGACGCAATATTTGAAGTTCTGCACATTCACAGAACTTCAAGGTCGGAAATGATCTGTAAATGCTCACTCGGCCGGCTTTTTGATAACTCTGAATAACAACGACAACAACACAATTATATGTGTAAAGCATCCTTCACGTCGGGAGGACGTCCCAATAACATGTCTCGAGTTTAAGATCCTTGTCCTCACCTACAAGGCCTTACACGGCCTTGCCCCATCCTACTTAACCGATCTACTCTCCCCCTACACGCCCACCCGGACCCTCCGTTCAACAGGACTTGGCCTGCTCCAAGCCCCCCGCCCGAACCGCCCCACCATTGGAGGCCGGGCCTTCAGTTTCTCCGCTCCCACCTTATGGAATGCCATCCCTCAAACCTTCCGTTTCGTCTCTTCCCTTTCCTCTTTCAAGGCCGGTTTGAAGACTTTCCTCTTCGATCGTGCCTTTTGTTCCACCCCGAACTCTTTTACCTCCCCTTCGTGTTTCACCCCTTCCCAAACACTCCCCTCCCAGCTCGGGTCACACGCCTCCTGTTCAGCGCCTTGGGACGCCCTCCCGACGTAAAAGGCGCTCTATAAATGTAAATTGTTGTTGTTGTTGTTGTTGTTGTTGTAACTATTCCCAAGGGAATAACGTTCCCTAGAAAGTCCTGGGATGGGAGCAAAATCAAAACGTTTCTGAAATCGCTTCCAGGGAATCGTTTCCAGATATCGAATCAATAATGCCTGATAACGATATGACTGCGGTGGCGGCAGCAGCAAAAACAACAAGAAGTTGCATTTATATGACATCCTCCATCCAGGGTAGAGGCTCAGAGTCTGACAACACCTCAAGGAAGTAATCGTAAGAGGTTGAGGATCAGTGGCAGCTGTGGGTTTCACTGAACCATCTGAGTTTTTAAAGCGTAATACAGTATATTGATCCCAGGTGACAGCTAAGAGTTTACAAGCCACTTTCCTAGGCAAGTTAGATACAATTGATGATACCTTATCGAGCCTCTGGTGATAGCGCTTCGATAGAAACTGGGTTAAAGACATTCATAATCCGATAGTTTTTGAGGCAAGAGGGAATTCACCAGAATGTGATGGATGCCACACAGAGCAGGCTTCCCGATCCCATCCCAAACTACAAAACCCTGTTCCAGCTGATGTTACGGGATGCAAATGTTTGGCATTTTGAATGCGTCTCCTGTTATTGCAAACCATTCAACGTCTGAAGGAGCTGGTCACGTTACAATAAAAATAACCCTTGCATTTGATGTAGCGCCTCATCACGTCATCGAGACGTCTCAAAGCGCTCCACGGAGTGTACTGTAAAGTGAATCGCGTACGCATTCTGTGGGCCAAAAGCGACAGCCAATTGCACAGAGTGCATCTCCAGTCGACAAAAGCAATTGAAGAATCGCAATTTCCGCGGTCAGTACGGTGTGGATAATAATCACCTTGCCTTTTCACCTTGCAGTTATTCTTGAATCATAGGACAGAAGGGGACGAAGGAACAGAGCGAGTTTTGCCAGAAGATTCGACGTGAATACTGACGTCAAAACTAATAATAGACGGCCGAACATCTCTTGCCCAATGCCAGACTTGTGCCTTGACGAGGGAAACCCTGCAGAGCTAAGAGGATAAGCAGCTATTGAGATATCCAGAGCTACCTATTACTGCTGGCAAACTGCATCTTCCTGATAGTTACAGAGATATGAGCCCAATTTATAAATACTGTACTGCTTCACTTCAATACAGGAAAGAAAACATACCCGATATCACATTGATTTCCCACCATGGGCACTGCATAATCCTTGCATTTTATTGTAGGGTCTGACTGAACTGAAACTTCTCTGAGCACTTCAGAGTTTCGAACTGCAGTGATAGCGTATTTGCATTCCCAGAGGCCAGTAAGTGCACGGTATTGTCTCACAAACAGCCTGTAAGTGAATGCCTACATATTTTTATAATTCTTTCTCGTTCAAGCGTGGCCCACGTGAACCCACAGCCAGGGTCTCGGTTTAGCATCCCGTCTGAAGGAAGGCCCCTCTGACAACGCACCACTCATTGAAAGGCCAGGAGCTCCAAATCATCCCAATGTGAGGTTTACCGATTGCGTGAAACAAAAGGGGGTGAATTGTTATCATCTTAACGTTGTTAAAGAAAGTCATGCAAGAGGATCTTTGAACAACAATTGTTGTTTTTCAACAGAACAACGCCGCCTTGAGGGTTGTGTGGCTTTGAGAGCCTTCTCCACATTGCTGCGGGATGCCAGCCCTGTGTGATTCACACCAGCTCAGGCTCCGTGAATTATACTGGAGTCCCAATTCTGACAACACCTCAAGGAAGTAATTTGATTTCAGGAGCAGTGTAACTCCCACCCCACAGAATAAACGTTTATTTGCTGAATAAATGCTGCTCACGCCCAAATCCCTGACTGTCCAGCGCCCTGGGACTACCTCCAGACGTGAGAGGTCGGCTTCGTTTGTAGAAATGAATCATTGTAGAGTGTGATTTCTCTTTCTCTTCCCACCATTCCTACCTTGTTCTCCCTCACCCACCCACCCCCACTTTGAGCAAACTCCTTTTCCTTCATCCTTTAACACAGCCACCAACAATGAAGCGTATTTGGAGATTAAATGGTCCAGGCAACAGCAGGCAGTCCTGTGCATCAGTGATAATGGTACGACTGAGTCAGGACAAAATACAAAAACAAGATCAATGATAATCCTTCATTTGATTCAGTGACATGTCCCATCTTCAGAATATCTCAAGGCACTCCACAAGATTTACAAGTGTTGGAAGTTACTGTATATTTGCAAAACTCAACAATTTGGGATAATGCAAACTAATGCAGTTCTGTTAGCAATACAAGTCTTCTTGCTATTATTGTTGTTGTATTTATATAACCGGGAGGGGGTTACGCTTTGGTACAATTTTACGGATCAGGTGGTACCTGTGTTCAAACATTGTAGATTTTGTTTTCAAACTTCTCACACCAAGTCACATTCTCCTAAGTAATTATTAAACACAGAGCAGTCTTATGTGGCTCGCACTGTTAATTCACGTGACCATATCACAAATGTAATCTTCAGTGTAAATTCAGGTGCTATACAAGTGTAATTTTGTATTGTACAATGATGAAGGCTGTGGAGGACATTTAACAGAATAGAGAACTTAAATTTTAAACATTACTTTCAGATGTACCAAAACATCAGGACAAAAACAAAACCTCAACCTCGGAACAGATTGAGGGAAATTTTAAGACGCTCAGTGCAAATTATTTATTTACAGAGAGCAGAAGAAATCGATTATAGAAGGATGATTGAGGCCAGGACCTTGGACTCATTTAAGTAACAGTTTCATCGGGCAAACAATGCTTTGGATATTAAGGGAGATCACATGAGTCAAATGGATTTCTTAATCCAAGCCTCTCTTGTAATAGATCAGATGAATAGAACATTCCAGTTGCTTTGCCTCAGCCATGTTACCCAATGCTGCAAAAATCACCCTTCACCATCCACTGGCACTGTCCAAACTGTCCAGCATCTCTCTTTATGTAAACATTGATATACAAACAGAAAACAATTGATGTGGGGGAAATGCTACAATGAAATGCTATCTCAGTCTTCAAACCTCTGGAGCTTTAATCTCACTGTTTGTGAAGTCGTCTGAACCCAATCCTTTATTACCTGCATTTCCACGCGCACATTAATCTTGGGAAAGTGTGCCGCTTGTCATCTTGCAGTAATTAACTGGAGACGATCACATAATAATCTTTCTGTGGGTACATCTTTAACAGGGAGAAGCACGCTGTTGATGTCTGTCATGTCACCCACTGTCTGATCCAATGTACAATATGAGAAACAAAATACATGAAAGTGACTGGAATGAATTGCCGTCCTTTGGATAAGGCGTTAACCTGATGTCCCGTCTGACACTCGGGTGAACATTAAAGATCCTATGGTACTATTTAAAAATAAAAGGGAGTTTATCTTGGTGTCCTGGCCAACAATCCTCCAGTTAAAAATGTGTCATTCATATCATGGATATTTATGGGACATTCCTGTGCACAAATTTGCTTCTGAGTTAACCTACAAAGACCCAATCGATCCACTTTGCAGAAAACGTTCTGAAGCTCTTCGAGATAACTATTTATATTTGGTTAACAACAAAATAAAATCGTGCTGCAAAATTGTAGCGCGTTAGGAATGAGAAATATGCATTTGTATGATGCATCAACACAAATCAGCATTAATTACTCTGGGGTTTCTTGAACACTTCCATCATGTACAACAACAACAACAACTTCAATTTATATAGTGCCCTCCATGCAGGACGGCGTCTCAGAGCGCTTAAATTTCTAGTAGCACTCTCCAACCTCTGTTACATTATTTGTCAAAATGTGATTAACTGCAAATAGCTGAATAATACAACCACAATATAAACACACAGCTAATTTATTTTTTACAAGTTCCATGGGTAAAGAACTTGAAATTAAATGTAATGTGAGGAATAACAAATGTACATGTGGTGAGTTTTCTAACTGTGTGTAAACCTACAACTTTCAATGGAAATATAAGTTATTTACTCACATACAGGAATACAGTACTCAACACAATAGTTTAACTGTTCTGAAATGTGAAGCGAGCTGCGGTTTTCAAGTAACAGGGTTTTGCTTCAAACGTTTACGAATATAATGTGGTTTTGTGAACGTCAATGACCAATATTATCAAAAGGCACCATTCAAGAGCAGTTTACTTCCAGGTTCCAGTTGAAATTATGAGTCGATAGGTTTCAGCTAACATTTTCCCACCCTTACTCCCAACTGCAAACTGAAGGTGCATTTATAATAATCCTTGCATTTGATATAGTGCTTTTCACATCTTATCAACATCTCAAAGTGCTTCACAGAATATACTGTAAAGTGAATTGACTGTATCAATTTGTGGGTGAATCGCGGCAGCCAATTGCGCACAGCAGTGTCCCACAAACAGTCATGGATTGAAATGACCAATTTTATTATTGTGGGTTTTTTGGGGCGGATTATTATTAGGCGTGTGGAGTAAGGAAACTTGCCCAAGGTTTCTTCCTGACCTGCCTGGATTCGAACACAGGTCTCCCCAGCTTGGTCTCCGCAGCTTGCAAGACAAGTGCTCTAACCACTGAGCCACAGGAGCTCCACATTTATTTTTTATGCCGAATCGCTGTTTCATGAAAGGGAAGCTTGACTGTTCAGGTCTTGATTATATCAATGAGCCTTTGAAACATGCTGACTCCGTTTTCTACACAACTCGGGTATCAGAAAAATCTTTGAATAACACTTTGACAACTAAAGTACTATTTTCAAAAGGTTTACCTTTTTTACAGAGAGGAAATGGCTGGGATATTTATAGTTGGGACTTTGAACTGGTTAAAAAATCTTATTAACACTTGCCAAATATTTGGATTGCAGGAACGCCTCCCATTTCAGAGTTGAAGACGTTTATGGAAGCAATGACTACAATACAATTACACTTGTATAGCAGTTTTCACGTCAGGAGGACGTCCCAAGGCGCTGGACAGTCATTGTTTCAGACCCGAGCTGGGGTCAGGATCGGGGAGGGTCTAGGGAAAGGAGGAGAAGGGGGTGACAGATGGCACTGTTCAAGAGGAGGGTCTTAAGGCGGGACTTGAAGGAGGATAGAGAAGGCTCGAGGTGAACGGGTTGAGGGATGGAATTCCAGCGGTTGGGGGTAGAGTGGCTGAAGGCTCGCCCGCCGATGGTGGGGTGGGTCGGGGGACGGGGAGTAGGCCAGAGCCCGCCGAGTGGTGGGAGCGGACAAGTGACAAGCAATCACTCAGTTGAAAAAAAAAATTACAATTCCCCTTAAGCTGTGGCAGTGCTGAAGATGTACAATTTGACCAAAGTTACAAATGGGAGAAGCCATTCACCCAGATTCTAGCTCTTGAAGATCACTGGAAGCCTTTCTATGAAGTCTGTGCTGAGGACAGTATGAGACACAGTTACAACTACTCCTCACATAATAGCGTCAACACTTTTAAAGGGAAGGCCATTGGGAAAAGTACCGCAGCAGCAACTCCAACGTAAATTACCACCTTCACAAAACGGGGAAAACCAGGGATTCAAAACGAGAATGCAACAAAGCAACTTCTGGATTTGTACCTGATACACAGGACACATAGAACAGAGGAGAACAACAGTTAGTTCCCTGGGTTACGCAGCCATGGATCTTGTTCATAATCCCTCTCCCCTGCGACATAGTGTAATCAGCTATACTGCCCCGTGCAGATTCTTAGCTGACACTCGCTGTGACTGGCTGCATTGTCAGAGGTGTCATCTTGAACAAATGACACGTTACAGTCAGATCAAGTCTATATCTTCTTCAAACTGGATGATAAAGATCCCACGACATTTACACCAAACACAAAAGGAAATTTCTTGCCTGTATCCTTGCCGACAATGCAAGATAAAATATAAATGGCTTGCGCATGAAAGGTCATTCAGGCATAACACATGACTAATAGTGTTCTAGCAAGCATGTTCCAACAGAAGGGAAGAAAGGACATCACAGTGGAGACAACTCTGCTGGAGTGGGTGGGGGGGGGAAGATAGTGTAGAAATGCTTTTCGTCAAGCTAAATGTTCACTCATCCCCTCTCTCTGCAGTGCGTTGACTAATGTTTTACTACTGTACAATTATACCTATCAGGAGAGCTCATTAGCACCTTCTATATTGATCCTTCTCACTGACATAAATAGCACACTAAAAATGTATTAAGTCCTTAGCTATTTTAGTTCAGCAGCCTTAGTTGCGGGTTATCAAGTCTGCTAGCCTCACCTCAAACTGTTCAGCACAAAGCCAGAGTTAAATTACCACTTCACTCTATGATTTTAATCATCATTCAAATCATGCATTTGCTCCCAATAACTGCGTTTAATAGGTTTTTCGTCAATTTAGCTTGCAAACAGATATTCTGGGCAAAAACATGCAACATTTTCAAAATTCTAATCACTGTGATTTATCACTGGGGCAAACAATGCACATTCCCTAATTGGAAAAAATACAAAACCCTGAGTTATCATCATTTTACTGGGAGCAAGATTTATGTTGGGTAATAATAATAATAATAATGATTTTAATAATCCTTGCATTTGATATTCACAGAATATACTGTAAAGTAAATTAACTGTATATTTGTGGGAGAAACACAACAGCCAATTGCGCACAGCAGTGTCCCACAAACACTCATGGATTGAAGTGACCAATTATTGGGTTTTTTTATTATCAGGTACATGGAGTAAGGAAACTTGCCCAAGGTTTCACCTTGCCGGGAATTGAACTCAGGTCTCTCGTGTGAGAAGCAAGTCCTCTATAAACACTGAGCCTCAAGACTCCAAAATGAAGTCTCCGAGAAAATGAATGATGGCAGTCTTGATTTGCAGGTTCTTCAATCAGAAAGAATGATGAAGTATCGGGGGCGTAAGTATCGGGGGCGTAAGGGAGAAAGGCATGTAGTATCACACAACAATGGTACAAACCCAACTCCTACCCAAACAGTAAGTACTGCAGGATGCTACCCCAATGTGAAAGACACTATAAGTTGCTGTTCTTGAACCATATTCATATCAAGCACAAAAGGACATATACCATCTTAACTTTGTACATGAAAACTTTAATTGTCTTAAATACGATTAGAATCTGATAAATAAAATTAAATGCTGGGTGAGTAGCTTAATTTGCTATGTACAAAATGACTTCACAGAATACAGTCAGTATTTACAGTCTATTATTCTCAGAACTGCCTTGAGATACGCTCTTGAAATGAAGGCATGTATCCAATGTATAAATTCTTATTTTTGTATAAGAATAAGAATAATAATCCTTGCATTTGCTATAGCGCTTTTCACCTTTTCCAGACGTCTCAAAGCTGTAAAGTGAATTGCCTGTATATTTGTGAGAGAACTGTGCGCAAGTGGCAGCCGATTGCATACCACTGTGTCCCACAGAACAGTCGTGGATTGAAATTACCAATTTATTATTGTTGTTTTTCTTGAGGGTTATTATTAGGTGCGTGGAGTAAGGAAACTTGTCCAAGGTTTCATCCTACCTGGAATTGAACCCAGGTCTCTCGCTTGTAACTCGATTGCTCTAACCACTGAGCTACAGGACTCTGCCGTTATCATTATCATTGTGAAGACGACAAAAAGCAAAGATGGTTTGGACAGGGAAATCTATACATGTTGATGCCAATCAGAATGTCTGGTCACAGGATTGACAACATGTCCACAAAGCGTTTTCCTGTCAACCCCTTATTGCATGCTTGAAAAATAGACATTCAGTTTCAAGTGCATTCCTTGCAAACAATATGACCATCTATTCTCCCTGAAGATAATAACAATACATGCACTTGATAAAGCAGTTTCCTTATTATATTGTTGAGGCGTCTCAAAGCGCTTCACAGAATCTTGTGTAAAGTGGATTGATGTGTATTTTGTGAGCAAATCGCCTAAAGGTAAAGATCACTTATCAGAAAGAAGGAATCAGCAGGCGCCAGTAAATGTTTGCGCATATTTACCTATTGCAATAATGGAATCCTACCAGTGAAGTCCTGGATCAATAGTCCTGGGAGAGGAGTGGACAGCCTACCCACACACACACACAAAGCTATCCTCGAAAGACTTCTCCGTATTTGCAAGGATTATTATTTCCAGTACAGTACTGCATTTCTCCCTCAAGGAAAACAATGTAAAACCCTTTAACATGATGAAAAAGCTCCCCAAATAGTTGAGATTTAATTGCTGCTAGGTTTCAGAAATGGAATAAAGGTCAGTTAAAGTAATCAAGTCATCCGATTTCTGTCTTAATTAAAAATTAAATGAACCCTAATTATGTCGGAAATACAGGTACAGTATTTCTATATTAAAAAAAAGTGCTTGTTAGCTTGTTTTGCAAAGAGAGAAAGGTTTCAATTGACAGACCATTTCTTTAGAGGCGAAAATGAGACACCAACAAATACAGGGCAAATTTGGTCAAGCACTAATTGCTCGCTTTCAGTGTCGAGTCAGTGTTTCAATTAAAGCCAAGCAAGGAAACGCTTCACTCAAGGTTTTATAACAGAATTTGTTCTGAGATTCAGCTTCTTCTCGCACTCAGTTGCAAAGTTATTTCAATTGCCCTCGAGTCCCTCCAAATTTTCTCATGGGGTTGACAATGTTGACTCGGGTAACACTTTCACACTTTGACTTCACTCGTTCGGTTGATAATGGCGTCATCCTTTTCCCAACTTGTGATGTGCAGCAGCCACCATTTATACCTCACAGCTGCCCCCAATCCATCCCATCCCTTCATTTGTTAATGCAATAGCACCCATTTCATTTGACAATCGAGCCATAAGAAAAATTGCTTTTCGTAAGCAGTGGTCATATGTCAAGATAAATAATTTGTTGAAGTATACACTACATCGAGAATGCTGTGTTAACCCCGCCCACCCAATTTTTGTCGTGGTAATGATGTGTTTCAGCTAAAATATTGATAGGCTGTGCGCAGACAAAGCAGTCATATTATTTTGGAAGCTAACGATCTGCCTGATCAGATCACAAATGAAAGGAAGGCACTAGGATTAGTTTTAAAACTTAAGCAGTTAACACTATTTGTCAAAGGTTCTCCTGGTGATTGTACACATAAGATCACGGGAGATGTTTGAATGAAGAAGGCCCTTGAGCCCACTTGATCTCCTCCTTCCTGAATACCTGCCTGACTGTCCTCCCATTACAGCATTATCCTCAAGTCTCTAATCTGTGCTAGTCAACTTGGATAAGCACTGAGTGGATGTGTAATACTTCTCAAAGGAAGGTAAGGGGAAAATAATAATATAATTATAATCATTGCATTTAATATATACTTTAATATATATTAATTACATACATTAATTTACTATGTATTTAATATACTTCACAGAACATACTGTAAAGTGAATTGACTGTATGTTTGTGTATATTAAAATGAACAGAAAATGAAATCATCCTTTTTTGGGGGTAGGTCCCAGTAGTTTAACTTACAAGGTGGAACATGTCGTTAATGACATAGTGCATGGCACAGAGCAGGCTCAGAGAATAATTTTAAAAGGAAATAATAATATTATAATAATAATTAAAAATCTTTGCATTTGTGACAAAATATGTATTCAAATCCATTTCAATCAAATATGTAATCAGGCTGGACAGCTATTCATTGCACTTTTTTTTACCCTCTTACACAATAATGCCATATTTAGACCAGAATGTCTGATATAAACTCAAAAGAGGATTACAAATAAAATGTGGCTTAGGCTATTGTCGAGGCTGACAATGTTTTTTTTTGTAAAAGGCAGAAACAAATCATTCCTTAGTTACTGTCTCTGAGTATCAGGGCTGCAATCAACAATACTCTCACACGCTTCCTTTTATGAAATTCATCAAAAAATTAGGAAAAGGGGATAGTTTCAAGGGTAGCAGAGGAGCTCGTTATAAATGAGTTGCAGAATAATGTCTCGTCCTGAAGAACAAGTCAATGAATAGCATCAATTCAGCTTCCAAAATAGCTACAGGGTGACAAGAGCTACATCATAAATTCTGACGCACAAAGTTGTCAAATTACAAAAAATATATATAATTCATCATTTTTTTTCCCCCTAATTCTCTCCCCTCAACTAATGTCACCAACCTAAGTAGATGTGACCAATGCAACACACACTCTGTTTCCTTTTCTAACCCCATGTAAATCCAATCTAGCTCCTTCCTGATTTATTTAAGAACCAACAGCCTGGTGACTTTGATAGGCAACAAGCAATCGGATGAAAGGAAACATTTGCTAGTCATTTTATCACTGAGGTCGCAGTTCTGGACTGATGTAAGGGAAATAAAAGCTGCTAATTGATTACATGATAAGATACTTAACAATATATTCCAACCGATATGGTGGAGCCACAGAAATATTGCATGTAACAGGCACTTTGAATGTATTTTTTCTAGCACATTACACAGCCAAGTGATGTAGGTCACACAATCTATGTCATAAAAATGCATCTTATTTAAAAGTACATCTTATCAAAGTTTGTGTAGGATTTATGAACTGTGCTGCAGACATTTTTAAACTATTTCAGCTATTAACCTTTTTTTAAAAAAAAATCATTTAAATATCTGGTACTTTTAGAGATGAATTAACTAAAAGCTCATTCTCTATCCATCAATTAGATGAATAAAATCAAGCTGATTTAAAAAAAAATGCATATTTTGCTTTGAAAGTTGCACTAACTCGGTTGTTTAAAAATACTCACACACTCACTCACACACACTAATACACACTCACACTAATGCACATTCATACAGTAACACAGTCCTATACACACACTCACTCACAAACTAAAGTACTCCCACACACACTCACTCACACTCAAACACACTCACCTACAAACTGAAACACTCACACACGCACATTCACTCACACACTAAGACACTCACACCCACTCACTCACACTAACACACACTCATACACACACACACACAGACACAATCAAGAAACGAGGGATGCAATACATTAAAGACATTAAACTTCGATCCACTTGGCAACTCCAATGTTAAAATAAACAAAAGTCGGAATCAAAGCGTAAAATACTCCCCCAATCACCCCCCCCCCCCCCCCCCCCCCAACCCCCAACCCACCCCAACCCAAACCCTCCAAATAAATCTGAAAGCAAACCAAGAACTGGGTAAAAGAAAACTTATCCAAAGCCTCGCACCTTGTGTGATCCCATCTGACACTTAAAAGTATCTTCATCCAGCCCAGAAACTCAGCAGCCTCTCCTTCCCTCTGCCAGACACACACACAGACACACAGGCTGACTTTGACTTGACGTTGTGGAGACCAGCAGTTCTCTGTTACCTTGAGCTGCTGTTGCAGTGTGTGTGTGTGTGTGTGTGTGCTACACACCAGTGCTGGGCTGTCAGTGAGTGGCTGTCTCTGGCAAAGCCTGAGATGCAGCTGCTCCTCACTCAATGTCTGTCTCTCTGTGTCTGTCTGTGTGTCTGTCTACTACAATCCACCAGCCAGGCAGAGAGAGCGCCTGCGTGCTGCCTGCCTGCCTGCCTGCCTGCCCACTTACCTGCAAGATATTGTGTCCCACTCCAATATCACACCTTGCAGCCTCAACTCAGCTGTCAGTTGCAAGTGCACAGACCCTCCCCCCAAAAAAAACCACGACCATAAAAACTGGTCCTTTTCAACCCAAGGCTGTTTGTGTGGGGGGCAGGGGGGGGCAGGGGGGGGCAGGGGGGGGCAGGGGGGGACTGTGCCGCGCGCAATCGGCCGCCGCGTTTCGCCCACAAATATACACAGTCAATTCACTTTGCGGTACATTCTGTGAAGCGCTTTGAGACGTCGATGAGATGTGAAAAGCGCTGTCAAAAAAATGCAAGGATTAACATTATTATTCTTATTAAACCCAGAAATATTGTCAATTTGCTAGACTGAAGACCAAGGTGCCTCCCGGTTTGCCATCCCGGCAGTCACGTGGACATGTCATATTTCATATAACATATTTCATATATCATATAATAATGTTTATTAATAATAATTAATGTCATCATATTTGTGGGCAAAACATGGCAGCCAATCGCGCACAGCAGTGTCCCACCAACGGCCGTGGATTGAAGCGACCGGTTTTATCATTGCTTTGTTTTCCTGAGGGATTATTATTATCAGGCGAGTGGAGTAAGGAAACTCGCCCAAGGTTTCGCCCCTGCCGGGAATCGAACCCGGGTCTCTCGATTGCGGGGCCGGTGCTCAAAACAATGAGCTACAGGACTCCATATTTGTCAGGTCAGGGTATATATATTGAGACGCCTCAAAGACGTGATAACATGCTACACTAAATGCAACGATTCTGCTTATTATTGTATTTGTTAGGTCAGGGTATCAATGTATATGGGGTAATAAGCAGAGGTACAGGTAACAATAATAATAATAATCCTTGCATTTGATATAGCGCTTTTCACATCTTCTGGACATCTCAAAGCCGTTCACAGAGTATACTGAGTATACTGTAAATATACTGTAGATCAGCATTGATAATATAATGAAAGCAGGACAGGCTCGAGGGGCTGAATGGCCTACTTCTGTTTCTGTGTTTCGTTGTCCCAAACTATAGATTTAATCTGCAACACATAGTTAATTCACATTACAGTAGATTCTGTGAAGCGTTTTGAAACGTCTCGAAGATGTGATGAAGCGCTACATCAAACGCTGACGCTGGGTTTATAGGATTATATACACTGCAACTATATACAGTACTATGTTATTTCCTAAAATAAATCGATCTAACTTGCTTTTGAAAGATTTATCCAAATACATTGCCATCTTGCGCTCTCCATCCACTATGCCCCCCCCCCCGAGTGGAATGCACAGGTTCAGCCATACCCACTCCACCTTCAACCAAATCTTGCATCTCATTCCAGTTAGTGGGGCGATTTCAGCCACTCTTTAAACCAATTCGTTTTTCACTATCTATTCAATTTTAAAAAGGGAGGGGGGGGCGAAAAATCTCTGCGATGGTAGAGAAAGAATCCACAACTAACTGTGCATACTGTAAAATCATAGGATGTATGGTAGTATTATTGGATTACTGGATACTGGATTCAATTAACAAGTTTCTAACAGAAACGTCAACTCACTCGTTTCAAATGTAATCCTCTTAATCTTCCGTGTTTCTTTTAATAAGAATCTGCTATAGGTTTGCCTTCTGTTTCATTCGGTCTCGTGCAGATGAGAGCTCACTCGGAGTGAGGTTCTGTCAAACGCAATCAGTACAAATACTGTGATTTCACATGACATGTGGCTCCTCTGTGGGAAGCCAAGCTTCCATTCATTTCTAGTTCAGCAGTCATGATTTAGCAACACACATTTACAGCATTGTTGAGTAGCAGTACAGCGTCATGCACCAATAACCCCCCCCTTGCAGCTCGCTACTTATGTGTAAATATTTGTCCCTGATCACTTACAGTTGGTGTTTGCCATGTGCGAAGAATGCGTCGATTTTCGACAGTAAATTGGAGATGAGGAGGATCGGAAAGAAAAAAATCTCAAAAGCATTTCGCAGCTAATTATAATAACAATAATATAATAATGATCCTTGTATTTGATATAGTGCTTTCCACATCTTATCAACGTCCCAAAGCGCTTCACAGAATATACTGTAAAGTGAATTGACTGTGTATATTTGTGGGCGAATCTCGGCAGCCAATTGCGCACAGCAGTGTCCCACACACAGTCGTGGATTGAAATGACCAATTTTATTATTGTGTTTTTTTTTGAGGGATTATTATTAGGGATGTGGAGTAAGGAAACTTGCCCAAGGTTTCACCCTGACCTGCCTGGATTCGAACACAGATCTTCCCAGCTTGGTCTCCCCAAGACAAGTGCGCTCTAACCACTGAGCCACAGGAGCTCCAATTATCATCAACTGCATTGACTTTTGGTAAACCGATCCAGCAGATACGTCATAGAATCGTAGAATCTTACAGCACAGAAGGAGGCCATTTGGCCCATCATGTCTTTGAAAGAGCTTTCCAATAGGTCCCATTCCCCCACCCCATAGCGACAACAACAACTTTTCAAGCACCTATCCAATTCCTTTTTGAAACCGATATTTGCACCAATGAAGTTCCAATAAACGGCAATGAAGTGAATGACCAATTGCTAGCTTGGAAACCAAAACGTTTTTTCTCGTTCAAAATAGCACCATTCAGGTCAAAGTCCACAAGATCAGAGATGTTGCAAATACAGTCTTCCATTCAAAAATCGATTGCAAAACAGTATCTGCTTCATCAGTTTGCTTTGCAGGAAATCACATTTATTTAATGTTGTTAGTGTGTATGGTACAGTACATGATTACTAAGCATCATGTGGAAAAGGAAAGGTCATTCAGATTTTTACAAAGATTTCAATACAAGGTGCTTCGCAACATTTCATTTTCAGTGACACATCTAAGACCAGATGGCTGGAGACAGCTGCTCGTTGGTCAAAGCCAGATTGTATACATCACACAAAAGGTAGTGTCAGCTTTTTAAGAAAGCAATTCACGATGAACTGGAAAGGTTACAAATATCTATATTACAGGTACTTGGGATAGTTATTTTAAAAAGTCAGCTTCATAACCTCTCAATGATGAAAGTACAGGTTTCACAAATCAATCTTTCATTCTGGAAATATAGAAACAGAAGTAGGCTGTTCAGCCCATCCAGCCTGTTCTGCTATTTTATAAGATTATGGCTGATCTGTAATATTAATAACCATCCTTGCATTTCAAATAGCGTTTCTCACATCTTATCAATGTCTCAAAGCGCTTCATAGAATATACTGTAAAGTGAATTTGACTGTATATTTGTGGGCGAAACGCAGTAGCCAATTGCGCCAATTGCGCAGCAGTCAGTGTCCCACAAACAGTTGTGGATTGAAATGACTAATTTTCATTATTGTGGGTTTTTTTCAGTGGATTATTATTAGGCATGTGGAGTAAGGAAACTTGCCCAAGGTTTCACCCTGATCTGCCTGGATTCAAACACAGGTCTCACGCTTGTAAGGTGAGTGCTCTAACCACTGAGCTACAGGAGCTACCTCAAGTGCAGTTACTCGCCCTTGCCCCACATCCCTTAACAATCTAACAAATATCTAGCTACCTCCAAGTTGAAAATATAAATGGATCAAACATTCATAGCCTTTTGGGGGAAGTGTTCCAGGTTTCCACTATCCTTTCGAAGAAAAACTACCAGATGAAATAACTTCACAGAATCTATCCTATCGGGCCCCTTCATTATTTTAACATTGCCAAAGAATCCATACTTATCTCCCATAACAATTAGATGCCTCAAAAGCATAAGTTCTTTTTTTCCAAACTGTTTCAGATGTGTAAATTGGTACAGTGGGCCAAGTTTTTATTTAATTTTTAACATTACCTACTTCAATGAGACTAAAATCCTCATCGTCTACCTGTAGCAATGCATTTAGGATGTGTGTCCTGTATATGCATTAAATTTCCTTCCGAGGTGCTGTAGGACTGTTAGGACTGTTGTGATAGATCATTAATCTATCGCAACAGTCCTTTTCAATGGTCAATAAACAATGTTGTGGGTAACTTTGATGAGACCCTTGCTTGACAGCCAAGGAGTAATGTGGTCTCCTGCAGTGGTACAGTAACATAATTACTTTGATCTGTTTCTATTCTTTCTCTTCTTCTGAGACATGCCCTTTTAAATATTAAAAAAAACAATATATGGAACAAAGACTAAAGCAAGGATAACCCAGCATCCATAGTTTAGGCTACTCTTGCTATGTAGATCTTGGAATAGGCCATTCCCCAGTAATTATTTTATCGCTTCAACCTGATTAGAGTGGTGAATCTACTTTCAATGCAATGATTCTGTCAAAGCAGACATGAAAAACAACAAGTATTTTGCTATAAAATATCTGTCCGAATGGACTGCTGAGACTCAGCTGTGACTGTTCACGTACAGAAATTCTGTGTGTGCCCTCCCAATATCCTTAGCTATTGCCCCATCTCTCACAGATTGGTATATTTTAGTTGAGAAAATTATACCTCCTCCTCCTCAAAAAATATTAAGAATCAAAGAGGTTTACTTCGACATTGCAGAGATTAGAAACCCATTTGACCCACCAACAAACCTGGAAGCTGCCACATTGAACGAAGTAAAGCCAATCTTTCAATGAGAGACCATACTTTGTTCTGCTTTTTGAATGTCCGAGTCTGGCAATGTCACCTTAATCTTGGGGAATCATTTGATCACATCATGAAAAATATATGAAGTAGTGCTGTTTAGTAAAGCTGCATTCAGGAAATAGCGAACATTCAAACACAACTTGTTTTTAAAATGTCTTAAGAGGCGTTCCTTTCTTGACGTTAGGATTTTAGTGTTTTTTTGTAATAACTTAAGTCAGATATTCCCTTTTAATGCTCACTGTTGTCATTAGTGGAAACTGACAATCAGTCAGAACTTTATCAGTCGGTTAACCACACTCGTGAGCTGGTAATGTATTATACTGTGTGATTTCAAAATGAAGGACTGTAGAGAAACTGACCAAATCAATGATTTTATCCCCTTTGTGGATGACCTCAAGAAGAGTTTCTACTGTATCTTAAATACTTGTTCAAACACAAATTTACTTCCATTAGGTTACAACGGAATTAATTCTGCCTTATAATAATAATCCTTGCATTTGATACAGCCATTTTCACATCTTATCGACGTCTCAAAGCGCTTCACAGAATATGCTGTAAAGTGAATTGACTGTATATTGGTGGGCTTGGACTAAGTTTAGACTCAGTTTGCAACTTTATATGCCAGTAATAAAAACAGGACACTTACCGAACCCCACACATCCCTAGATGCTTCAAATAATTGGTAGGTTTTTGAAAAAAATATATGTATAGCCTGCATCACCGAGCAAATTTTACATAAACTTTTGAACTTGCATAAATGGGACTTTTAAGAAGCCAAATGGGACAATTGGTCTAAAATGCAGTCAGGTCCCCCAATAACGCAGTGCGTTTGGTACAGGGTTACAAATTCAGCTCTTGACATATTAATGCAGACAGCAATAGTCTTTATGGCTTTTTATTTACCAAAACAGAAGGAATAATGTGTACATCTGGGTTGCCACAGGGGTATTCTTAGTATACTGCAATGTTTAAAATTTGCATAACACATCTGTAAGTAAGTGGTCTTAAAATTCTGGCAAAGGAAAAAAGTGAGTTGCTTCACATCTGTTACAGTATCAATGTCATTTCAGGAAACACTCATCAGAATGTTTAAATGTCATGCAATTTGAATTTGAAATTGTCTCATGCCAAAGAATAACCCACCCACCATTAAACACCAGTGACATGGGACTTTTGGTACCTGTACACTTTAGGTAATGGATGTTAATGTGTTATACCAAATTGCAATCCCACTGTGTGCATTGCAATTTTTTTTACTGGACTGAACATTTCTGTGGAATCATATGTGCATTTGTTTTTCTTTCTATGTCTTAAATGGATGGGATAAACATTTCCTGCCACTTTTGAACCTCAGATGCATTAAGAGTTTATTTTAAAAATCAACAAAAGAAATGATGTAAATATCATTGGTCCATTTGAAAAAAAACTTGATTTTCACCCGACTGATTAATTAAAGCGTGGATATATTCTCAACCAAACCCCAAATGTATAAAGAAACAAAACTATACTGTCATTTAATATAAATCTTTCAAAAAGAAGTGGCCATATATCTGCACGATTTTTATTTCTGAAGTGACAAACAAAACATTTACATGAAACAAGAGGATGTCAAATCCTCTATAAATGCATCATTATCAAAGTTATCACTGTCCACAAAATAAATCTGCACCCCCTTCAGATTTGTCCAAAAGGAAAAGTTGCCTGAAGGTATTTCTTCAGAATTTGTTTTAAATGCAGAATTCAGTAATTACAAAAGATGACATGTCTGGAATAAGCAGTCTGTAAGATTTCAGTAGAAGCTACATACACATATCAGCAGTTCTATTCAAGACTTGGCTTGAGCCCCTTCAATGGATGCATTTGTACTGCTCCAAGATTTTGGCAAAGCAGTCCTTCTCAATAATAACACATCATTCATCGTCTTCTTGGGGAGTTTTCCCTCCACCGATCCTCATTCTTTCTGCAATCCTTTGAACGCTCTGAATGTCTGCTGTCCTGACGATCGTGCTTCGTGGATTGCTTATCTACACCGTTTTTTGGATGGTCCTCCTCACCATTCCTAGAGGCGATTTCCTTACGACTTTTTTCTCTGGATTTTGACTTATCTCTTCTCCGGTTGTAGTGATCTTCGCTGTCTTTGTTCCTGTACCTGGTTCTGTCATTTTCAGAACGAGAATGGTTCCTCACATCATCTTTCCTGTGTTCAGTGTATTTATCCGAAAAGTCTCGATACCTATCACGCTCCTTGTCCCTGTCGCTTCGTTTGCGATCTCGCTCATATGCATCATCGCGATTGTACCTGGCTGCTTCATCTCTCCTCTCTCCAGTTTGTCTGTAAATTTTGCCACTATTTCTATCTGATTTCCTTTCTTGCTCCTCACTGCTGTTTCGGTACTTGCTTTCCTGTTGCTTTTCAGATCGCTCTTTTTCATTAGGCCGTTGTTTGTCATCCAACTTCGCCTGATCTTTGTCTTTATTGTGTTGCAATTTTTTCCTCTTTGAATTTAAACCACCTGTAAAAGAAACAAAAGCACAAATCCTTACCAGTTAGAAACGCAAAGGGCTTCTCCAACCTGTTTGTTGGCCGCCATGTTGGCATGGGTGCAGACATCTATCTTGACGTATATTGGTAGAGATAAAATTTTGTAAAAGAATTGAATTGCACAATTCTTATTGTTAAAAATGGTAACACATTTATTTCCAATTTGTAATCATAAAATGGATGTCACATTTAAGTGTTAAATGGGAATAATTTGTACTGAAACTAAACTCAGCATACATTGTCATCCGATTCACCTCATTCTATTCTGTACATTTTGCTACAAAATAATTTAAACTAGACAAGCTAGATTGGATCACTGAAATATTCTCCACTATAAATAATGAAAGGACAAAGAACAGATTATTTGGACAGGGTTATTGCATGAAAACTCTGCAACAAATCTAGTGCAATATCTGACCTGCTGGTGCTCAATAATGCAATATAATCAGAGGTGAAAGCTGTAATAAATGTTCAAATGTCATCACCTTCAGGAGTGTACAATAATGTTAAAATCGCACACAATCTTAGTGCTAGGTTTCATCTATTAACTACAAAATGATCAAAGTAATTACAGCCAGAAAGATGACAAAAATTCTACGGAAGAACAAATACGCTTAGATTTGAAAAGGAAATCAATGCTTTATGACTGAGAGTGCCCTTTGCATAACATCGCTTGAATCTGAGTTTTGTAGTCCAGCAGAAAAAAAAGCTTTCACGCATTTATAAAAATAGATGGAATTTGCACTATGCGAGAATAGGATGATGTGTATTAAGGGAAGGAATGAAAAATGAAATTGTGCATTAAGTCGTTTTCTCCCAGTGCAGTACTTTTTGAGAGACATTAGTAGCAGGTTGCACAGATGGCTTGCAATCGCTCAGAAACACTGAGTAATCTCACGTGCAAATTTAACATTTCTTCTTGCTATCCTGAGCTCCTATTTTACCTCAAACCCTCCCCCCCCCCCCCATAAGAGGAATTAGAAATGCATGTGCAGTTTCATTGAACCACAAATGTGTTAAGTTTATTGGTTGAGAATATTTTTTATGCCTTGTAATACATTTTCTTACTGTTTCTTATTTGCATTATTAATATAATGACATGCGCATGAATTTTGAAATACTGTATAAATCCAGAGGTCTCCAATCACCATTTAAGAAATTAAAAAGAGAATCAGAAAATAATTAAACAGCACATTACAAAATTGATTGAATTCAGTGACGATACCAACGCAAAGGCAGGCTATCCAGAATAAAAAATACTCAACCTGGCAAGCGACAGAATCAGTTGGACTCGTCAATAAAGACCTTTTTTTCCAGGTCATATCAAGAGGCTCAACAGAGCTGCAGCTGTCTATACAGCAACCATCTGGCTCTTTGCTGAAGTGACACCTTACGAATCCCTTCTACTCATCCGTATTTTAATGGCTCAACCTTTGTCAACTATTAAGTATTATACAAGATGAATAAGTCAAGATGAGGCTATTCTGGTTAGACCACTGTTTTGAAAGTGGCAAAAATATAGATGAATTGATAACTCCACGCATAAAAAATACAGGGTGGAGAAGAGATTGTATTTGCTGAGTAAACTGTACACCAATCCATAATTTCTCAAAATTGCATGGATCTTACAGCAGTGATTCACACTGCAAATGATTCCTCTTAAGATGGAGCAAAAATGTAAAATTTTTCAAAATTTTATGCAAACACTGGAGATACCTGTTGTGTTGGAACATACGCTCCATGAATACTAAATGTTGAAAATCATTGCATTAAGTCCAACTTTGCTAATTTGAACAGGAGAGGTATACTATACTGCGCATGTGGTTAAACATATTCTGACTTCATAAGAACTGTTATGATTTAGTGATCTGGTGTCTGGAGCATCCAGACACCAGATCACTAAATCACTAAATATATGCGGTATTCCTTTCTTCATATACTGCAAGACCATAGAGGGTATATGAATGTGGCTTAGTTCCAAATTATTTCATGCCCTTTTTAAAAATTCTATCCATGTTGCACATTGGCAATACAGAATGTTTAGTTGAACTCATCAACCTGTGCCAATTCACTTCACAGTATATTCTGTGAAGCGCTTTGAAACGTCTCAAAAGACATGATAAGTATCGAGTGCAGGGTTTATTATTATTATTTTACAGATTCAACTTATTTTGATCGTTTAAAAATGTGTCATATAAAAACTGGTGAATTAAGGGCAGAGAACTTAAGGAAAGAAGAAAAATGAGTTTGTATTGTTTGCATGTATGATGTATGTATGTGAATGGCTTGGGTGGGAGGTGATCGTAGGCACAGTCAAAGAAGAAGGTCTTTAAATGCGAGCTGAAAATGGACAGAGAGAGAGAGAGAGAGAGAGAGAGAGAAGGGGGGGTGGGGGAGGCAAGACAAAGGGATTGAGGGAGAGATCCACAGCTTTGAGGCCTAGTGGCTGCCGATGGTGGAACTGAGATTCCGGGGGAGGGAGGGAGAGAGAGAGGGAAAAAAGCACTGAAGTATTTACCTGAGCCGCTACTGCTGCTGGAGGATGAGGAATCGCTGTCACTTGATGATCCAGAGCTGCTGTTGCTGTCAGTCCCACTGCTGCTGCTGCTACTACTGCTGCCACTTCCAGAACCTGAATCAGAGGATGAGTCTGAAGAGGAGGAGGAGGAAGAGGAGGAGGAAGAATCTGATGATTCGACATCTTGTCGTTGGGTCATAATGATTTTTGGTGCGTTTTTCAAGTGTTCTCGCAATTCATCCCTGGGGAGGGGGTGGGGGAAGAGGCCAAGATTATCACAGCAGTTCACAAATAAGATTAAAAATAAGTAATGATAATAATAATCGATAATAATAAACCACAAATATAAAGAGCATACATACGTTAAACCTCCAAGACCAATCGAGGTGAAGAAATTAATGGCAAATCGAGTATTGCGAGGATTATCCCTGGGGAAGAGACCTTCAAAGAAAGGCTGGAGTGTCCTGTACAAAGATATTTAAAACAACTTGACAAAATAGTCACAATCAAAAGGGATAAAAAAGTCTGATTTACATTTTACACTTGCTCAGGGACTAATTCAACTAAGGCTTTTGTTAAAACTTTAATGCTCGCAAATCTTCACAGGAATATCAGACGCAGAAAAGATTAGCACACTGTAATTACTCATGTTTTCAGACCAAAACATCTGAGATGACAAAAGAAACAGGCTATCACAATATGTTTGTTGTAGAACTGCAATTAAGCCCTTCGGAAACATATATCGTATTTCTGCACCAAAATAAAACATAAATGGAACAGCTACAGGTGTATTTGAATAATATTGCAAATTAAATGTCTAAAGGTTAAGGCAAGATTGATTTTGCTGAAAGAATCATTCGAAATTTACACAATCTCATTTTTCTGTAACAATAAAATGTGGATCGCTAAGGATTCTAACTTGTGAAAACATGAATTAATGAGTACATGTTTTATGATATCATCCAAATTGTTTTCCACTTACTCATCCTGTAGCCTTTGATTTAGTTTGGGAAGTCCCATATATTCACAAAGCTCTTGGAAAAGAATCTTCACAAAGATTCTACTGGAGGATGTAGTTGTTTCTTCACTCAGTTGGATACAGTAAAGCACCTAGAAACAAGGAAAGAAAATGGATGAATTTCAATGAACTGATGCACTTTTAACCCTAGAAATAAATTCTCAGCCTAGAATAATTAAATAAATATATAATAAACATGTAGGCATATTCAAAAAGCCGGAAACATTATTGCAACCCACAGCCTGGCATCCCGAAGCCTTGACTCTTGCCAACTTGTGACAAATACTTTCCAGGAATAGGCAAACAGGGCTTGGTCCTTTGGGAAGAGTGTGCACTCAATTACTAAGAAAGGAAAAATTCATGGTTACAGGGAACAGAGGTAGTGACGTTTCTTTTGCTTACAATGCAGCCTCTAAGGATTAACAGTAAATTTCATTTATAACCTATTTCACGAAGGATAATGTGTCAGGGCTAAAACAAGAAGACTGCATGACATATTTCCCCTGTACTATTTTCTTGTTAAAGTTCAAAGTGGTGAACTTTAACTTCCTTGCTTGCTCAACTAATTAAAATAGTACTTGGGCCAAACATTTTTTTAAACAAAAAAATTATTTCCAAACATAGCAAGACTGCCTAAGTGAAAACAAAAAACATATATACTATATATATATATACACACACACATTGTGCCTTTCACATGCTAAAAAGATGGTTCTGACTTACACTCCATGGAATCGAATCTGTGTACAAGAGATGTGCAAACATTTTGGCTACATTTCTGAGTTTATTTGTCTCCAAACGATGAATGGTTTCATATTGTTCTTTAAAAATTCCTTCAAAAGCCTCCATGTAGTCCTTCTTCAACATGCAAAAACGCTGCAAGGAAATTGATAAGAGATCCCAAACAATCAGCAATGTAATAATGCTAAGAAAATTATATGCATTCATACAGCATGTACCAGGCAAATAGCGACTCAAAGCTTTGAAAGTTTGTGAACAGTGAACTCTTAAACAGGAAACAACAACAACAACAACTAAATTGCATTTATAAAGCGCCTTTCACGTCGGGAGGACGTCCCAAAGTGCTGAACAGTCAGGTCGGGACCCGAGCAGGGGTGCGGGAGGTTCGGGGTAAGGGGAAGGAGAGGGTAAAGAGTTATTGGGGGGAGTCGAAGACCTTGAAGGAGGAAAGGGAGGAAGCGAGGCGGAGGGGCTGCGGGATGGAGTTCCACAGTGTGGGAGCAGAGGGGCTGAAAGCCTGGCTGCCGATGGTTGGGTGGTTAGGGCGGTGGACACGGAGCTGGCCTGAGTCTGCCGAACAGAGGGGGCGGGCAAGCTGATGGGAGACAGCAGGTCAGAGAGATAGACGGGGGAAGGCCGTGAATGGCCTTGAAAGTGAGGACGAGGATCTTGAGTTCGAAAAAGCAAATTGTTCTACAATTCTGAGAAATCTTCCATTCAACAATATGGAGCAGCAAATCCAGTCACAAAAATTCTAATGCAACAATGGGAGACTCACCCCAGCCAGAAGACCAAAAAATTTCTCGTACGTCCTCTGTTGTGCACAACAATCCAGGATCATATTGCATAGTTCTTTCTGTGGAAGAATAGAAAATTGGTTTTGAATGAAAGATAACTATCATACTTGAGCTTTTGTGACATCATTTGGATTTGGGGCTAGTGGAACAAACATTGTTGGCACAGCACACAGAGCCAATGAATGCAGCATTAATGGAACCAGTAAGGAACGGGTCACCACTCTGGTGAGCTTCTGATTAGCAGAAAGCAAATGCCCAACTGCAGAGGGAAACATCTAACGGAAATCAAATCCATACCCAAGATGTGTGTGTAAACATCCTGACTATATTATTAGATTTGTTTCTAAATGCTTGTTGATTTGGGATACTCTTAGGTGCTGTCAGCTGTTCAATAAAATCACTTGGTGGGTGACAATAAGCAGCTTTGTCTTACCTCCCTCCTACCCTACTTCAAGTAGGATTGGCTCAGTGAGTCAGGCCACTGTCAAACCTTAAACAGTCCTCGGAACTGGAATACCATTCTGGCTAAAATCCCAAGATTTGGATGGGGGTGGTCTGTCAGCATTTGTTGGCACTCATAGAACAAATTCATCTAGCTTTTGTTGAAAACAAATTGCAATAAAATACAATACATTGTGAGAAAACTACCAACATAAAACCTTTTCTCACACTAACAGAGAGTTAGAGCCAAGCACAAAGAAACAAGAGGATCGTTTTGAAACCTAATTAAAAACTTAGCACAAGCTTAAATCGTTTAACATTCAAGCTCCACTGTGAACAAACAATCGGAAGATTAAAAATATGTAAATATAAATGGAAGCCCTGTAGCTCAGTGGTTAAGAGCACTCGCAAGCGAGCGACCTCGGTTCAATTCCCGGCAGAGCGAAACCTTGGGCAAATCTCCTTACTCCACACGCCTGATAATAGCCCCTCAAGAAAAAAACAATGATAATTTGGTTCCTCAATCCATGACTGTTTGTAGGATATTGATGTGTGAAATTGGCTGGCGCATTTCACCCACAAACTTACAGTCAATTCACCTTACAGTATATTCTGTGAAGCTCTTTGAGACATCTAGAAGAGGTGAAAAGCGTTATATCAAATGCAATGATTATGTTATATTTATTACAATGTCAACTTGTATAAAACAACCAACACTTCACTTTCCCACTGAGGCTTTCAACTTAAATGCAACACTGATTGACCTCAACAATCCTTAAATTTGATATAATGCCATAATGCTTTGAAAACGACACAAATGCTTCATCATTTTTCTTATAAGTGATGTGATGGTTTACTTGTAGACAAAATATTAAAATATTTGTTTCCCCCCAATTGATTCTCTATAAATATATATTCAGTATTCACCTTTAATTAAATTAATTTATATATTTTCCCAAAGTGATTTCTTGGTAATACTTCAGTAATGCTGTTGGTGCACAACACATAGGAATTCCCTCTTCTTTTTAGACACTCCATATAGACCAAACAACTAAAATCTGCAATTTTATTATTATTAATACCAGTCTTCTGGAGAACCGATCCTTAGATCAAGTACAAATGCACAGAATTGCAGCTTTCTACCGAAAACTGTTCACAGTTAGCAATTCCAATGCCCAGATGATTAAGTGTAGCTTATTTACCAAGAACAGCTGGTTACACACCAGGCATCTATTTGAGAAAAGCTTACTCAAATGTTTCAGGAATGACCACCATAGTGCACTGGTGCACGAACCACGGCACTGCAGAGAAGGGCATGATAGTTTGTGACCTCAAGCCTCAACAGGATTCATTTCCACGAGAGAGAAAAAAACTTATCAGAGATCCACTCCGCCATTTTTGTGCACATCTTGTAGCTGTCTAAGGAGCAGCATAGGCCTGGGAATGGCAGCCCGCTCGTACTATCAGCCAGTGAATGAATAGCCCAGTTTGAAGATGTGCTATTTTTAACGTTATTACTGGGGTGGGGTGGTGGAATTACTGCTGTTAATACACCAGACAGCCTGGCTTGTCAGCATGATTTGAAGAAGACCAGTCACTGGAGGCAAGGAACTGAAGAATTTTAAGACTGATACTCAGTTTTAAATTTTAAGACAAAATGGTCTTTCTGGCTAAGACTCAATGGAATTATCAGCCTGATACCCATCAGAATTCCTAACTGATGTTCTTTCTTGCCTTTGCATGTTTGGGTGGATCTGGGAGCACTCGTCTGGTACTGGACAGCTATAATCATATATGAACATGGATCTAGGCAGAACACATACCAATACACGGTAGCTATGACAAATTCAGAACAGGTGGTGTTTTACTGTGTGTTGGTGCAGATATAGATTCCTCTTTAAGTCAATTTCATGTCAGAAAAAGATTTTTCAAATAGGAAGTAGAATCCATTTTCTAGAGACGAGTATACCCTAGGCAGAGTACTGTGTGCTCTTGTCATTCATCATTTCCGCTCTGAACACTGACCTACTTTTCTTTGTTTGTCTACTGGGATTCTAGGATAGAACAGCTCTACCTGAATATTACTTTTTTTGCCATCCAGCTCCACTATACATATAATATAGATAATCCTGGCCTTTCAATTTAGCCTGTAGAGAAATATTTCACTGCCTCCCCCCAAATAATTCCAGTCTTTAACCTAAAAAATGTACTTCAAAGAAAGGAACTGATGTAACATTTTTCAGAATAAAAGTTTACTGAAACTGTGGACCTGGTAGTATGAGTACAGCAAAAATACTGCTGTAATTTCCACTTGGGGGGGTGGAGGATACCAGAAATCAGATCCAGGTGCAACGTGTTGATATTCACTGTCAGGTGCAAGATACACCCAATCATTCTGTGTGTTTCTATTTTAAAGCACTCCAAACATACAGCACAATTTGCAAACATACAGCACAATTTGCACCAAAACAAATTTAAACATCAGGTTGTCATGACTGGAGCAAACAAATGGCACAGGGGGAACATTGCCTGTAAACCAATGGGCAGAAATAGAACAGCATGAACTTGGAACAAACTTGAAATGAATCTCTGATTGCAAATGGGATGGAATTGCTGCATATCATATTTCCTCCATGGTCTTCACACCCGAACATGAAATGCTTGAACTCTGTATTCTAAGCTAACAAAAGTAGATGCCTTCCTGGATGTCGGTAAGATTGACATGGTGTCAATGTGCCTGACCCGAAACGCAATCGAGACCTTGCACAAACTAAGCATTGTGCGGATGACTCAGAACAAAGCAGGCAATGTAGATTTCCCTTTCCTGCTCGCTTGCCAGTGGAGTGACTGTATTTTGTGGGCAAACACGACAGCTAATTGCGCACAGCAAGTGTCCCACAAACAGTTGTGGATTGAGGGAACAAATTATCATTATTTTTATATCATGCCTAACTATTGTCAATTTTAGTCTGCCAAAAGTAAAACCGTGTCTTAACCTAATTTCCACCGATACAAGCCTTTCTTTTCTAAAGTAATTTAACACAATGTACTGCAGAAAGACAAAGCTATTCCACTTGCTTCAAACTGAAGATCCAATGACAGCCTCTGCACCAAGCCATGACTCTATTCATGTCAGTGTAAGATGAAAGAAAAAAGCAAAATTGTTTCATTTCTGTACCATCCCAGTAAGTCATATCTACAAAATGTTTAAACAACACCTACTTAATCGGCCGAAACTCTCATACATTCCTTCATAACACCCAGGCTTGACTACGCAAACTCCTTGCTTGTCGGCCTCCTCCACGGGTTGAAGAGCATCCAGAACTCTGCAGCCAGTGTCGTCTCTCACATTAGGCTCCATGACCATATGACTTCCACCCTCGCCCGACTCCACTGGCTTCTCATCAAACATAGGATACCAGTTCAACATCCTGGTCCTCACCTCTATGGCCTTATTCCCCATACCTTTATGACCTCCTGACACCCGTCTACTCAGCAGGCTCCTGCTTGCTTCACGCCTCCCTACCCCACCATGTTTGGCAGATAGTCAGCTACTCTGCCCCATCCTCTGGAACTCCATCCAGCAGTCCCTCTACCTTGCCCTTCCCTCCTTCAAGACCCACCTCAAGGCCCTCTTCGATTGTGCTTTTGATCAACCTCCTTCCCCCCTGCTCCCCACCTTTCCCAATCCCGACCCCCAGCTGGGATACTAAATACTGACTTTTCTTCACCTTGGGGCGTTCTCCCGACATGAAAAGTGCTCCACAAATATAATTTTGTTGTTGTTGTTAATCCTTTCTCAGAAGATAACTATCCAGGACTGTTTGCCAATGAGAAATCCCAAATTCAATTTAAAGTGATTGTTGTACTGTCAGAATTTATATTAAGAAACAAATTCCACATACAATAAAGTTTCCACCTGTTAAGTTTAGATCACCATTTCAAGATAAATTTTCAAAAAGCATGCAATTTTGCCTATATATGAAACAGCGAGGATCAGCAAACAGTGCGGCAATTATCCTCTGAGCTTAGTTACAATCACTGATCTGCTTTCTGGACTTATTTTTAAAGCCACTTCAGAAGCATCTAGAGATTTGCGTCTGCCAAGGTCATTAGCAACATACGTTCTTCATGATAGTCTGCATTGAGACACAACCAGAAACAGAACATTTGCTTGCACATTTAGTAGTGTTTTCGCAAAGAGGACATACTCAAAATATTAATCTCTATGAATTTTATACTCAAAAGGAAGTTTTGAGGTAAATTCATATTCACCTTCATCCATAGAAACACGCCCTCTGCTTAAGGTATTACTGCAGGAACCTCCCTTCACCTTGTAACTAGTAACACCATTGGAATTTGCCACAAAAAAATGTATATTCTAAAGTTACAAATGCAGAAATTTAAAAGCACATAAAAGAAAAAACCTTTGATACAGTATAAAGGTTGAAAGATTTACCTAAAAATACCAGAAGAATTTCAGAGCTACTTTGATTAACTTTTTATTGTTCACTTTTCTGCACAACGGTGTTGAGCTGGGTTCATTACAAATTGGATGAATAAGGTGAGCATTATTTCCTCCTCCCACTCCCCCACATGTATAAATTGAATTCAGGGAAATCAATACTCAACTGTTTCACTTTCAGGAAACTCCATCTTCAACAATTTGTGAGCACATTCTTCAAAATCCAAGCTGTAATAAAAAATACAAAGGTAAACATTAAAACTCACTTTTTTTAAAAATCGCGTTATGTAAATATTTTCCCTAACCAAATCCCTTAAATTCAAACAGTAAATCTAGCAATAAAATGAACAAATGTGCAGCAAAGAGTTAACCCACATGGGATTACTGCCTTGAACAACTCACTGATTTGATTTAGTGAAGATAAAACATTCCTCACTGCATAAACGATAACGACAAATAAAACCCTTTATTACCAGCAGTAAAGCAACAAGATTGGCTATAGTGTCCCCAGACTTCAGTAAGCATGGGAATAAGAAATCAGTATTTCAATTCCTGATCACTATCCATTGACCACTGCTACAAAACATGGGGAAAATGAGGCTAGGCTATCATATTTTCTCAATATTATCTGTGGTGGGTGCTTGGTTTAATGGTGCCTGGTGGTGTTCCTAAAAGCTTTCCACAAAGAAGATTTGAACAGATTAGGAATGCTGCAAATTTTACCTGTCTATTTCAAAAGTCCCTGCAACAATAATTGTCATTATGTTGGAATCCTGATTTGATTTTACAGGCAATTTTTTTAGATGAATCCCAGCATTTACTGTATTTAGATGACTTGGCTCTCATATGATCCTTTACCTAAAAATGCACCTAATTTCACAAGTATCAAAGCAATGGAAAGAAATTGCCAGGAATGGTTGGTATTTTTGTATTAATTTACTAGGTATGAAGGTAAACATCTTTTCACATAAAAAGTTAATTTGTAAGGATGGAAACACTTCACAACCAAATCCTGATCATTTAAAATTTAGTAAATGTTGCATTCATTCCTTTTTTAAAAAAATCTTTCAGGAACACCAGCCAGGAATTACTGCAACAGAACAGTTCTTGAGAAGGTCCAGACGGAGAAACAAAAAGCTCTTTTCAGTCAAAGGTTGAAAAAGGACATTACTTCTGAGGTAGTAAAGCAAAATCACTCCTTACCAAATATCATTCACTTAAAATTCCTTTAAATCACTTAAAGGATCCATTTACTTTGCCTAAATGGGTATTTATTGAAACGTTGAAATTATCTAGTTCAGGCTGTGATAAAAACATTTCTCTGAAACAAACAGGACAAGCATTTTAACTGAACTTCAGCCAGCAAATAAATCCAATGAGAGGCATCAATCTATATTTCATTTGAAGCACATAAGCATTAGGCTCGACAATGGATTTCTAGATCCTCTATGGAATAGCATAAATATTCAGAATGCTGAGGGGAATGAATAATGTAGATTTAAACTATTTAACCAGGATTGAGCGAATAGCTAGACAAGTATAAAATTAGCAGATCTCAGTATAGCAAATAAAGACTTCAGTAGAAGATTCAAGAAGTTGCACATATCACAAGAATGTTACAATTAACAGATCCTTGCTGTTTTCCCCATGGTTGTAACACTGTTTTGCGAAGTTTTGAATGTTATTGAAAAGGTCATTCTAGACCCTATGTTCTAATTACTATCAGTGCTGCAGGTATTCACAAAATTACATGAAGATCAACAAATTAGTTTGATGACACATGAATGCAATAAAATGCAAAGATATCTATTTTTGAACTAAATGGCAAGAGTAATGCATTACATCTGCAAAAAGGACAACCCACTCAATATCCCTAACTTACACTGCTTTCACATCTTACACCATTTTATCTTTTAAAAAATATTGTTCATTGGATGAAATGGTGATTTGCTTTGTTAACAATTTTCAATATCACTCAGAAGTTGATTTTCATAAAAGAAAATGTAGGCTAAAGGGAATTTAGATGTAAATCAAACAAGTTATCAAAAATGTCGAATAGATAAAAAGTACAGTAAAAGCCCTTTATCTGTCACCCTCGGGACCCGGCCAACGCCGATTAAAGCATGTGCCGGATATTTGGCCGAAAACACACGAAAAGAAAATGTATTGTGCCAGATAAATTCCGGTTAATCGAATGTGGACCTTTTTTTTGAGGTGCCGGTTATATGGAAGTTACGGTTGAGTGGGTCATGGATAAACGGGCTTTTACTGTACTTAGTTTTCTGTCCAATCAACAATGCACCTAACCACTACTTAACATTAAGCTTCTTCTCATCCCTACCTTCAGTCTATAACCATCATATAATTAGATAAACATCAACAGGCAACACATTAGTGTGCTTAGTTTACGCAGTATTTCGACACAGAATATCAGAATTGAAAACAAATTGCACTGATATTTAGCTTTCAGTGCATCATAAAATTAACTAGCTTTTGGCTCGTTTTACGAAGGAGATAGAATGACATTACCAAAACATTTAAATGGTTCAATCACTTCAATCTTTTAATCCTTTAAGCGTGTATTCTTTGAATGGTGTTGGAAAATTATGACTTTTTTTTAAAAAGGGTGTAATATTATGTTTATTCCTTGAAAATAGACACATTAACAGAGAAACAGTCAATTCATTAGTTTTACCATAGCTGATACTTGCAGGATCTCTTACAATTCACCTAGTCTAGTACAGTAAAAGCCGTTTATCCGGCACCCTCGGGATCTGGCCAGTGCTGGTTGAAGCGCCTGCTGGATATTCGGCCGAAAACCCGACATAATTTTTTTTTTTTTTTAATTACATTTTTTAAAACATAACATAACAGTCTAATAATAGACTAAATAATCATTTATATAATATATAAATGATAATAATCATCTTACACACAGCGACCAGGCAGTTCAGAGAGATCTTTAAACTGGTGCAAAAGTTACACGTCTGAATGACACTGTTTTCATTGGGGGCAGGAGAGGAAAGCAAACATGTTATTGAGAAAGCAGCAGCCGCCGCTGTCACTGTTCAGTTAACTTTCCTTCCACACGATCCAAGGATCGACATTGAAAGCAAACGTTTCATTTCACTTTTAAAGTTGGATTTGTTTTTAACATCAGACTGGGGTAAGGGGAGGCGCTGAGTATGTTTCTGATATACAATGCAGCTTCCCAGGCTTAAAGGTATTTGTAAAATAAACCAGACTTGAGAGGTGTTGCAGGGGTTTGTGTTTTTTATTTAAAAGCTGTGATATGCATTGATCTGCAAGCTTTGCTCAGGGTGTGTGTGTGTTTTGCTGCTTTGTGGCTAAATTAATGAACTCACCCTTGCTCTCTTCCTCCTCTCTCAAACCCAGAGTGTACCTCTGTACTGGCAGCATTCTGAGCTAGCGCCACCTTCAGGCACCTAGTAACAGCATTCCAAAATACTGACGCGAAGGGATATTTTACCGCATAACTTCCGGTTATTCAAATGAAAACCTTTTTTCTGCGGCGCCGGCTATACGGGAGTTAAGGTTGATCGGGTCACGGATAAACAGGCTTTTACTGTATCTGAGTAGTGATTTTCGAAAAAATCCAAACTGGTCACTGTCGATGCCAGGAGAGTGGGGCCATGAGAAGGCTTTGGGATACGCCACAAGTGCAGAGGCTCGCTCTGCCTAAAGAGAGGATATGAAAGACACTTTCACGTGGTTCTAGTGCAAGGTATTTCGGGGCAGCCTTTTGTGGAGGTTGTGGGAGGGTTGGAGGCCTTGCCGGGGGGCCTCAATTAGGATACCTAATATCCTGGGGGTTCTTGAGTCCAGAAGCTTGGGAATCTCTGCTTTAATTGATGTCATTTAACTTTAAAAGTACTTTCTTAAATGTGCTTTGATAAACCCATTACAATAAATGATCATGTTTTATCTCCATTGGCTTCTGCACTCAGCCCAAATTAAGCAATTTAAATCTACACTATTCATGCCATGGGCTTGCAATTCTTTCATATCTCAATCTGTACTTAAATTCTGAACAGAATAAACGGGTGAAGTGCCCTCACCTCGACTGTATGGCCAGATAAATCGTACGACGAAACGAAACCAGATTTACTTCAGTCTTGTCGATTATTACCAGTTTCTTTTCTCCTAAAACAAAAATGGAACAGTTAAGAGTTAATAAATGATCAAACTGTGATAAATTTCCTCTGTAAATCATTTAAATACTGTATAAATTAAATGTCATCAAATTAACCTTGAGACTGTATCAGTGCAATCAGTACTTCTGAATACTAAATTGTAACATCAAGGCATTAATTTCATTTGGGGTGATGGATAAAGGGATACCTCCATGTAGCTTAACAGAGTAGCATTTATCAGCTTCCTAAAAACATCATTTTCCATCAACTGAAAAGAGCTAACTGTCTGGTCAACACCTTTTGATAATTTTAAAAAAGAGATTCTCAGGCTCCCCTAAAATTCAACAAGCAGATACATTGCAACAAAATAAATTAAAGCTCATTTAATAATAAGCCATAAGATTTGATCTAACATCTATCATGTCAGAAGGACATTACAAAGGGCTTCACAGGATCTGGAAATGCTGTGTGGGAGAATATTTTAAGGTTATGGAATCCTCACTGGTACAAGCCACTTTACCAGCTGCAACTGTAATTCATGTAGGAAATTAAAACTTGCCTTCTTCTCCAGCATCATCATCACTGCCTTCCGCATCATCGTCATCTTCATCATCATCACCACCGTCCTCACCACCTGCATCATCACCAGATTCACTGCTACCTTCATCAAGGATTTCTGCAGATTATTTAAAAAGTAATAAGCAATGTAAATGTGAAGTCAAAGGCACACAGAACCAATGCTCAATACCTTTGGTCCCAGTTCTCAGTTGACATGCTACAAAAATATGGTTTATAGCTTTGGAAAGATTAAAGATTCAATGCGATAAACATAAACTCAAATACATCAACATTTCACAAAGCTAAAGGTCATTGGATTTTTTGTCATTAATTATTATTAAATCACAAATTATGAAAACTTACCTTTCTTAAGGTCTTTGTACTTCTGCTCATTGTCAAGAAACTCTGGATCCATCTTGAAGATATCTGCAATTTTTACAAAAGTTGCACAATTTTACCTTAAATGAGATGGTTTATGGCGTTGAAGATTGTTCCTTTAACAATTATACTGCGGTAGCGATTGAAAAATGGTCACCCTTATCATATAAGCAATGAGGTTACTTGTATCCTGCACTGAATTTATATATAATTAAATGGACATGGAAAACCTGAATTTAAAGAGTTTAGGATATTTTCGTTAAAGCTGCTGAAATTGTGTAGATTAACTTTACTTGGATACATACTTAGGAGATCCTCTGGGCTATATTCATCCTCCAAAGGAAGCATGTGAGTGAACTGATCCTCTTCCTCGACTAGATCAAGACCTTCAGTTATAATAGGATGATCCTTGAATCCATCTTTTCGAATAGCAAACATCACTTCTATCATGTACTGCACACGCTTGTCAATCTGAGATTCATGCAGGATATTGCGAAGGCGTTCAAAGATCGCTGTGGCAGAAATACAAAGTTTAGTAGGTAGGAAACATCTAGCTGCTTGCCTTAAAATGACACAATAATTCAGCTCAACAATTACCATTTATTCCTCGGGGAGAAACCTCTGTCAGCTTCATTCCACACTCCTTCAGAAATGCAATCGCCACCTCAACACTATCATCTGTGGGTCGCTCAAGGAGTAAAGTGAGCATTTCCAAAGATAACACTTCATGAGCCTGCACAGAAGAAAGGAAAACAAGGATCTCTGATAAATAGTCATTTTAAATTACAGCAAGAAGTTTTCAATGTGGGCCTCACCTCCAAAATGGATGATGTTCTCACCAAACAAAACCCGAAATTGACATTGCTTTGTAATTTGCATTGAGAACTACAACTATATTTCTGTAAAACCCCATTTCCATTTTATTCCAAGATTCTAAATTACAGTTTAGGTATGCAAGAGGTTTTATATTAGCTTAACATTACAGTTGCTGTATAATAAGAATTCATACGATAGAACTGTGATTTACTCTTGTTGCCATTGCCCAGTGCAGCAACATTACTCAATTTGTTAGCTTGTACTGCTCTAAAGCAGTGAAGAACCAATACACAAATAAATGAGGATGGAGTATACACATCCACAAGCACCCTGGACAAAATTATTGATGAGCAGGTAAACTTAGAAAACCATTTATTAGAAATGTATTTTTGTGTTTACTGAGACAACTGCAGAAATTAAGATTCTAGATAAACTTATCGTTTCTAGATAAATTTGGCTTCAGATAAAATTTTGTCTTAAAACCACATAATCAGCACAATTTCAGTTCTCTAAAGCTGGACTGCAAACGAACTGGAAGCTACATATCTCTCCCTACAATTATTTTGAATTAACTGATGGGAAAATGAATATGAGCCCATACTTACCACATTTTGATTAACAAGATGACCTACAAACTTGGAGGCTGAAAGGCACAGTTGCTGGAAAGATTTAAAAAAATTAGCATCAGGTTATCTGCATGATTTTTTCATTATCAATTGACACACTCTTGAAACAGTCCACCACTCCCGTACCCACACATAACCACACATCTCAATGCTTTGCCTTAAACAAAAATCATGTTTGCTCACCTTATCATTCCTGCGATAACCTTTGCGGAAATTTAGTATCAATCTCTTGAGAATGAGCTCCCCTATATGAGGGAACTTTGAGTTTATAATTGCTACAACAGCAGCATAAACATGTGTAAATATGGGAGAAGCTGTCTGTGCCTGTATAACTGATCGAGACAACAAGCCCCTGGATGGAAAGAGCACATTGTTATTATAGAAAGGAAAAGCACAACAACATTCTGGTGAAACCTATAACCAATCAGTAACAATTCCTGCACAGAAAATTGTGCACAATTGATTTAGGAAACATCTTAGATTCTAACAGAAATGACTGTATTTGACTTTCTTGTATGTGCTCATTTTAATTCTTTGTTTGTTGAGATTTATTTTCATTCTTTCCTGAAAATAACACCATCAAGTTATCAATGCTTTGAACATAGATAACACAATAACAAACTACATTTCTAAGGACAATTTTCCCCAATCAATATTAAGATAAACACATACCTTCCTCGAACAATATTTTCTTGAAGGAGTTCATGAATGATGTTAGCTATATTAGAGACATTCACTTTGTTGATGAGACCATTAATTGATTTCTTTAGAGCTTCCCAACTCATGCGCTGATATGCCAAGCTAAAATAAAAGAGGAATCATTTGAGTATTGGTTTGTGACAAATATTACAAATGTTCAAATTATGCATCATTAAGAAACAAAAAATACCAGAAAGAATGCAAATAAATTACTGAAAATTGCAATCATAAAATTCTATTTCATAGTTTGTAAAAGTTTTGCTGGAACCAGAGCTACAATGGTCTAAAAAAAATTTGAACCTTAATGTCTTCAGATGAGGTGTTAAACTGAGGTTCCGTCTGACTGTTCAGGTGAATGTTAAAAGATCCTGTGGCACTAAATGTAGAGAAGGACATTTCTCTTGGTGTCCTGGCCAACAATCCTCCAAATAAAATTGATCACCCCACCATGGCTGTTTGTCGGAGACTGCCATGTACAAAACTGGCTTCCGAGTTTCAACCACAAAATACAGTCAATCCACTTCAAATGTATCCTGTGAAGCGCTTTGAGACTATCAAAGACCACCCTTTTTCTGCTTTAGTACTGTTCTTCCTTCTTCGAAACCAGATTTAAATGAACCTCGACAATTGCTTTATAAATTTATAAATAACTTACGCTCTATAAATAACTTTATAAATTTAACAAATTCTAGCACAGCTACCAGTGGGCACAAGTCCACAGCACAAGATAATTTTCCAAGGATTACAGCAGCATTTAGGGAATTTCCATGTATCATAAATAGTGTCTGAGAAATTTGAAAGATCATGCAGAATATGGAAGCATATGCTTGAGAGTGAATGACTAAGATTACTAAGGGAGAAACTGCATCAAATCAGTCAACTGATACCAATGTTGGTGCAAAGTAGAAACCTGATACAGTAGTAGGAATCCCAAACCAATGAATGCTTATTTATTGTTGATGAGAACCTTCTTCTGTACCTTATAAATTAACCAAAGAAAGACTAGCTCTGGCTAATTTTTCACCTACCTGCTTTTGTCAGCAATTTGATCTTGCATCATTCTTAGCCTTGCAGGGGGAATGTAAGCTCCACCCGTTCGTGTCAGAATAGGATCCAACTCTGCTTTCTTTTTCTTAGTTGGTGGTTCAACAGAGGAACTCTGAGTGACAGCTTCTTCCTCATTTCTCACTATAGGCGAAGGAGATTTTGTTCTCTTCCTGCGATCTGAGTCACCGTCTCTGTCTCTCCCCCTAATTGGAAATAATTTTTCTCAAGTAAATAAAACATAGCAGATTTTAAATGAACTTCTGTCGAAGTTCTTAATGCTTTAAAATGGCTTTTTTTTTTCTTATTTCATCTTTAAGTTCTTTTAAAGATCCCAACAGTACAAATGTAATGCCAGCGCCTTGGGACGTCCTCCTGACGCGAAAGGCACTTTATAAATGTAATTTTGTTGTTGTTGTAGTCGGGCTGCAACAGTTCAAAAAAATACCTTGAATGGAAATCCCTGTCGTTGTATCTTCCATTGCTCGACTGTCTTCTGTCGTACTTACTCCTATCGGAATAATCTCTTGGGGATCTTGATCGATCATGATCTTTATGTCTGAAGAAGCAGAAGACGATTATACACATTCTTTTAATGAATTATTAAAGATAAAAGATTCATGATTCGCCTTTATAAAAGAAACAATATATATAATCATATATATATATAAATAAAGTGAGGGTACAGCACTTCATATCAACGTAGAAATCAATGAGCTCAGCAAAAATATAGGCAAACCAATTTGTAAAGTATAATGTGATTTCTCACACAAAAACAGAGCCAACATTTTAATGAGTCTAATCGGTGTTTATCTAGGTTTCTTGATGCACTGGATAATTTTAAATATGCAAATCTGATATGCAAGAATATGATAACTTAAGACATTCAGTGGTATCAGGTGGCACAAAGGTTTAAAAAGAAAATGTCATTTAAAGCAAATTGTATTTCCTTAACAATGGATACAGTATTTATAGTGCACTAGTGGTAGACATTTACTGCTGTGCTAAACCAATGTGAAAACAAATGTGGTACAGAATTTTAAATCACCAAAACAAATCAAAGTTTTCACTTGGCGATAAATTAGCAGAAAGCTTACATAGTTTGGGAAATAGATTAAATATTATTTATAATGGGCATTGACAAATGAGGAAATCATTTCCATATCAGTTTAGCCATGTAAAACAAGCTTATTTTTACCTATAGTCAGGAGAAGAGCTTCTCTGACGAGGACTGTGACCTCTCCTCTCATGGCTTGAACTGAGCTGAGAAGAAAAGACAATACAGATACAAAGTTATTGTGCTTTTAAAACCAGACAGATCTAATTTACCCAAAGTGTAAATAAAAGGTCATTTGAACTACCCGTAACTTTTTGAAGCATGTAGTTCTACTGCCAGATTTGATGTTATAAAATGACAATGACAAGTGACAATTGTCTCACAAAACCACTCAATATATTTATTTCACCTAGCGATGTAAACATTGTTTGAAACACTGAAATGCATTATTATTTGAAGAGAAGAATATGGATGGGTGTTGAGCAGATGATATTACTTCACAATGCTACATTTGCTCCAATGCCAACAAAAGGTAAACTAAAACTTCCACCAAATCCTTATCTTAAGCCAAAGGACTCAAAATAGACTCCAGTACTATAAATTCCATTCCTCCAAACACTGGCCTTTTTATAATTAAGTTCAGCGATCATTGGAAACATTTTAAAGTATATGTGAGCAAAGCAACCCCAATGTACAATTCATGTGTTCACAAAACTATTGATTAAGAACACGCCACTAACTGTAGCGCCCTTTGTGTGAGTTATCGTCTCACAGTATTGAACACAAGCTGTGTAAACACAACCATTTGTCTTGTTGAAGTCAACCATTCATTTATTGCGAATTATTTGGGTGTTTCCAAAAACAAATACCTGCTCACCACTGCTGACTTTTCATTTGTATCCTACAACTGATGAATAAATTGCTTTGGATCTAGGACTGAACATGTAACAATTTTTAAAGACATTAAATTACACATTAAGATACTTTGGAATATTACTGAACTAGGAAGAATAGCAATGTCAAGAGAGGGTAGGCGCTCAGTTCATGCTCATAATCTCAGGGTGCTGAGTTCCCAATTTCAGGATGTATTGCTGTCAGGAAACCTCTTAAGTGGTTTCCCAGAGGGCTGGAAGGGTAACTGTAGGCATCATCAGAGCAACCTTGCTGTCCTGTTGTCCAGTTCAAGATGATATTAATGGAGACCTTGGATCGGGTCCATTTCCCTTTGTGGGGAGTGATCAGAATGCTCAAGGACAGTGGAGAAAGGGTATTTGAAGTGAAGAGTGACAGAGTGCTAGCTAGATTAGCAGCAAGGTTAAAAAAAAAGTTCTGTATAGACATACTATTAACACATTTCTATGAATAACACGTCAGAATCCTGATAATCAATCAATGTTGGTTTACCGGTGATTTTGCTTTGATCTGTACTACACTACTTTTCATTTTCTGGACGGCTGCACCGCTGCTTGCTGCACTCTTCTCACTGTCGGAGCCGCTTGAACTCTCCCCGTCTCCTGTATTCGCAGACTCCACCAAACCGGTGAGGGCTTCTCGGACAGGACTTTTTGCAGGACTTCTTCCTGGATCATTGTCTTCAAGGGGTTTCTCTTCAGTTACCACAACTGTACATAATCAGAAAATATATATTTTTTTCACATCACAACCAACACACTCCTTAATTGATTTAGATTTGAAGCTAGAATGGGTTGATATGACTGATATACAATTATTAGCTATAGGCAAAAACTGTAATATTTGACAGCTTGCTGAGCTCAGTCTACACTGACATTACGATGATACAATGCTCCCCCAGTATAGTGCTGGAGGTGCTGTTCAGATTGGATATTAACTCAATGTTCAGTCTGTTTGCCTGTTCATATGCATGTTAAATTACACTTTTCAAAAAACAGAAGTGGGACATTGTCGGTAAACTTAGAAACATAACAATTCTGTCAGTCGTCAACAGTCAATAATTAGTTGTTGTGAATGAATAAAGTACCCATCAAATATTTTGTGATTCATTTGTCACTAGTCACTATATCAATACAAGGAATTATTATTGTTAATGTTGAGTACAGCTGGATTAATCTCTGATGTTCTTAATGATTTTTCGCATCAAATGTCCTATACTTTATTATAAATAAATAAATTACAGTATAAGCTAATGGTGGAAGTTTTGGGGGATAAAAATATTGATTTGGAAGTCCTTTAAACGATCAGAAGTGTCAAGCTACCAGGATTTAGATAACTTAAAATGTATTAAACAAATGAAGGCATTATAAAATCAAAAAATGAGCAGGAGATATTAAGATTGAATTATATACCCTTATTTTAATACTAATAATGGCAATGCTTCACTTTAGACACACACAACAGCAGCATAGGAAACAATACCAATATTCTCAAACTGTAGTATTTTAAAATTATGGGCACTATTCAGGTATTTGCAAAAGATGTTTCATATGTTTTTAAGCAAGCATTGAGCTTCTGAACAGCAATCAACTTGTGGTCTTTGTGGCCACCTTGTGGAAGGACAGAACAACTGCTTTGTCTCAACTGTTTCCCACCTCAATGGACAGCTCACAAGTTAGATACATTCTGCTGGTATTTCTGTGGGAAATGGCGCAACCGCATATCAAAAAAAGTACTTTGAATCGTAATTTGCCAATAGACAGTTCAAAAATGCTTATATTCCCTTCACCCTCACCAAACTTCACACCAGACTATGAAAGCAGATCGAAATCAATATAGAAGGCCACTTCTGATGATGCTCCAAGATCTACTCTTGCTTAATCGCTTGATATTTTCCCTTTCTTTCTTCCTTAAGCGAAGCACCTGGCCTGCACATTATGAAATTCATATATGAAATTCACTAAGATGTGACTTAGGGTTTTGTCATACCATCAAACTGCCACAATATCACAATATAACAAATCTATGTTGATTATCTGATTGCACTTACTACTTTCCCAAAGTAATGTTCAAAGTTTTAAATCTCCAAACCACCAAATAGTTAAATTTAGGAAAAACAACTTTGAAAAAATGACAGGTCTACGGTACTATTTGGCTGGAATACCAAAGTATTATATAGGGACTAGGGAAGGATACTAACTCCTAACTAACATCACTTCAAACGTGTCTCTCAGCCACCTACAGTTGGTAACACTCTTTGGGATTATAGCAGGCTAGCTAACTTTTGTCTTGAACCAAGCGACTTCAATGAATGAGAATTGTAATTTTTTTTAAAAAAACAGCACTCATTGAACTAGCAACACAATAGAAAAAACATTATACCTGTCCCTTCTTTTGATGTTTGCATTTCTTCTTCCGCCTCTTGCTGCTGCTTCTCTTCTGATGAAGGCGAGTGAGGACTACCTGGTCCCTTTCTCAAACTAGGATCAGGGCTATAACACTTGGGTGCCATTTTGTGAGGTGGTTCTCCGCAACTTTCAGAACCAGACCTATAACCATCACCTGTTTCAGAGGTAGATCTTTGCCTTTTTTTGTGAACGTAGCTTTGTTCCTTATCCTCTCTACTGTCGGAAACAGGACTTTGTGGTCTCTGACTGGATACATGTGGGCTCTGGATATTGGAAATTTCCACTTCAGAACTTTCTGCAGTTTGCAGGTTCCTTTTGTCTACAGATGGATCAGATGACAATGTACTGTCTGGCTCCTTATTTTCAGGACTTACTTTCTGGCTAGTCCTTTCATCAACTCTTTCTGTATCAGACCCAGATTTTCTGCTTTTTTGAGAACTTGGCGTAACCCTAACTGGGGAAGATTCTGAAGCCTCAGAATCTGTTTTAAAATCATGTTTTCTTTCACTGGAAGATACGCCATCAGGACTTGGTATCTTAGAAGATATTTCACTCCCGTATATCATACCATACGATGGTGGGCTTTGAGAGGGCTCTTGCAAAGGGCTATGGCTCCGAGAAGATATCTTTCCTGAGCTGTCTGCAGGGCAAAGTGTCCTTGTTTCACTTGACGACTCGATATCTTCTGTTCTGTCCTCTTTACCATCTGGACTCCCTCTCACACTGCTGGCATTCTTGTGTAGGGGTGAAGTTTCTGAATTCGACACTCCCTTCTCCTGTCTGGTTCGTGATGTTGGTCGTTCTAATCCACCAGCTGCCTTATCATTGTCCTCCTCATCACTGGACGATGAGGATGAGGAGGAGGATGAGGATGATGATGAAGAGGAGGAGGAAGAGCCTGAAGTGGAGGATGATGAAGATGAGGATGAGGAAGAGGATGAGGAAGAGGATGATGTACTTGCTGACCTTTGTCTTGGACTCTTAGAAGAGCTTCCACTCTTACCATCTCGTTTGCCACCTCCTGAAGTAGGATCTTTATGTTTTGATCCATCATGAGTCTGGCTTGTGGAAACATCTTTGCCAGAACTTGTTGCAGAACAGGATACACTTTTGCTACTTGTCGAATGAATATTTTCAGACCAATCTTGTTCGCCTTGGTCAGGACTTTGATCCTGACTGTCTTTCTCCTGTCCAGTCGGGGTTTTACTTTTTTCTTGATGATCTGGTGTTACTATTCTGCTTTTTTGAGAATCAGCAGCATCTTTCTTGGATGACCGGGGACTTTCTGACCCCGATCTATGAGCCTCTCTTTCGCAGGAAGTACCACTTGATTTCTGTTGCCATATAAGAGGAGTACATTCACGTTCATCATCTCTGCTCCTTGAAGATGGACTTGGAGATTTTTGCTTTGTACTTTCAGGGCTGTTATTGCGGGAACATTCTCTGACAGAACTCACTGAAGGCTGTGGTTCCCGTCGATAACTTGGTGACAGAGTGCTTGGTTCATTACTGTCTGGACTTCCTGAAGTATTCCTACTGCCTTGAGTAACAGTACATTCTTCTCCGTTTCTCCCTGAATCTGACTCGACTACTTTAAGCATTTTCTCAGAGTCTTGCTTTACGTACGAAGAAAGTGAATCAGGGCTCTTCGAGCTTTTAACATCTTCCCTGCGAGGACTACAAGATGAACTTGCTGATCTATTATCCCTATCGTCTCTCGGTTTCTCCCTGGATCCAACACTAGGATTGATTGGCCTTGATCTTGGAGGGCTGTAACTTCTGGATTGCCCTTGACGAGAATTTTCTTCTGGCAGTGAAGAACTTTTGTTGCTGGATGGATTAATGTCCCGAGATCTCACCTTGTCCTTGCGCTCTGGACTTCTTTTCTGGCTATCAGCTTTCTCTAGTCTACTGCTTGATTTTGAAGTAGAGGCCTCGATTTTCGATGGTCTATAAGGACTTTTGGAACTGGACCTGTACTCCCTCCTTTGCGATCTTGGAGAAGAACTGCAAGACTTTCTCCTATACCTTTTATCTCTATCAGCCCCAATTTTACTCCTTGAATCCGGACTATGTTGCCTTCGACCTGTTTCTTTAGGACTATGACTTCTTGAAGGCTCTCTCCGAGAACTCTCTGGAGAGCGCCATCTCTTACTTTCAGATGGTTTGTCCTTCGACCGTCCTGCGTCTCTAACGTGCAACCGTCTTTCGTCTTTAACAGGAAATTTCTCATCTCTTCTTTCTCTGTCAGGCCTCTTCATCCGATAGTCCCCACGGGAGAAACCTCGGCCTCTTCTCTCATCATGCCTTTCATCTTTTCGCCCACTGGTATTCTTCGGTGATCTGCCCCTCTTTTTTTGTGGACTTGAAGCGGAACTTCTGCTGCTGCTGCTGCTGCCACTGCTGCTGCTACTGCTGGAACTGCCACTTCCACTTGAGCTGCTTGAGCTGCTGCCGCTAGAGCTACTACTGCTGCCGCTGGATGAGCTGGAATCACTGTCACTGCTGCTCTCCCTGAAGAAAACAGAAACACGTCAGTACATTTAATAAATCCCCAACTCAATTCAAATTTTGAAACGGCTTTCTTCATAATAATCCCTGCATTTGATGTTGTCGAGACATCTCAAATCGCTTCACAGGATTTATTGTAAAGTCAATTGACTGCGTATTTGTGTACGTGATTCGTGGCAGCCAGCTATCCACAGCAATATCCCACAAACAGCCATGAAGTGAGTTACCAATTTTATTTGGGGGTGGCTGGCGAGGACACTTGGGCCCTTTTCCAATAGTGCGACGTAACCTTTAACATCCACCTGAACAGGCAGATGGACCTTAGTTAACTTCCCATCCAAAGGACTTTAAAATGGGTTTCTCTTTTTTGGTCCATTGTGTTATTAAAACATCAGTAAATTTTGTTTGAATAAGAGACAATTACACCAGCTCTGTGGTATGTTTGTGCAGTTGGCCCTTGTCTTTTGAGAACTGGATTGATACTGCCCGGCTTCATTCACTTTTCAAGCTTAAATCAATAAATACTGTGCAACATCACCCTGGTTTAGAGTGAATGCCTGATTCCAATTGTATGTGTAAAATACTTTGCATGCGTAAAATAGTCATAAGTCAGTCACGGTCAGAAGTTTACCAACGTCCATGAGTATCGGAACAGTTTTGATATTTTGCAGAATACATATATAGACGAGAGAGACGAGAATGTTAAGTACAGTACTATGTAGAATTTTATCACCTGCTAAAAATATTCGATACACAAGACTTTTTTGTAGTTCTCCACCACACCAGAGTTTCAATTCCCTAATGTTAATAGCACCAGGTTAGTTTTATACAGTACATGCTATTTTTAAACTCAGTATCTTTCATTTTGGCGAAGGGCAAAAACAGCGAACGATCTTATAAATTGTGTCACTGGTATTTCCAAAATGTCTTTTTATTTATACAATCGAAACAGAAATACAGTACTGTATTTTATAAATTTTAAAAAATATACAAGCATTTAAAATAATATTGACTCAGTATTCCATTAAACTCATAAAGGAACCTAGGTGTCTTGTTCTAAAACTGGGCAGCTCGTGTCCTCTCCCTCACTTAGCTCAGCGACCCCATCACTCCCACCCTTGCCCTACTTCATTGGCTCCCCACCCCCCAGAAGATCGAATTCAAGATCCTCGCCCTTACTTTCAAGGCCATCCACGGACTTAGTCCTTCCCATCTCTCCGAACTGTTGACTCCCTACTAGGGTCCGGCGATATATCGATATATCGCTAAAACCCGATATAATTTTCATATCGATACGCCGATATAGGCATTTCAAAAATATCGATATATCGAAAAAGGGGAGAGACAAGGTGGATGTGATAATATATAGATGGAGGGGATGTGAGAGAGGAGAGACACAGACAGAAAAACACAGAGATGGAGAGAGTGAGTGTGAGAGACAGAGAAAGATATTTACCTCCTGAGGAGATAGGCCCCGAATGCGCGCACCGCGCACACATGCGCAGTATGAAAACCCCGAAAATATCGATATTTCGGTATATCTCGATATGAGCCCATCGATATATCTAAATCTGAAAATTTCCATATCGACGGACCCTACTCCCTACTAACCTGCCCAACCCCTCTGTTCAGCGGACTCCGGTCTGCTCCATGTCTCCCGCCCAACCATCAGTGGTCGGGCTTCCAGCCTCTTTGCCCCCACTCTGGAACTCCATCCCAGTCCCTTCACCTCACTTTGTCTCTTGCCTCCTTCAAGGCCGGTCTCAAGATCCTCCTTTTCGTTTGTGCCTTCTGTCGCCCTACCAGAAGTCTCTCACTCCCTTCCCCCCTACCTTGCCTCTCCCCATGCTTCAGTCCTCACCCCAACTGTTCAACGACTTGGGACGACCTACCAACGTAAAAGGCGCTCTATAAAAGTAATTTTGTTGTTGTTCAATCCCCAACCGTCTTTTCTCCCTCGGATCCATGCCATGACCCGCTCTGCCTTTCCTCACTTCGCAACATTGCCCAACTCCGCTACAACCTTACCCTTCAGACTACTTAAAACTCTCATCTCATCTACATCTAGTGTAGACTAGATCCAAGCTTGACTATGCCAACGCCCTGCTCTGAGATGCCGTCCGGCGTGGAGGGCGCTATATAGATCGACGTTGTTGTTGTTGTTGTTGTCAGACTCTCCAATTTGTCCCTTGATAGGCTGCAGATCATCCAGAACAGTCCTCTCCTACACCAGGCTCCGCAAACCTATCATTCCCACCCTCGCCTGACTCCAATGACTTCTTATCACGGAGAAAATTCAAGATTCTGGTTCCCACCTTCAAAGCCCTCCTTGGCCTTGCTCCCTTACCTCTGCAACTCCGTAAGACCCTATCAACCTGTCAGTTCCCTCTGCTCAACGGGATCCTGTCTGCTCCTCGTCCTCCAACCCACCCAATCCACCATTGACGGCGAATCCATCCTCCAATCCCTCCATCTCACCCCCTCCCTCGCGTCCTCCAAGTCCCACCTCGAGACCCTCCTCTTCGACCAGCTCCCTCCACAATTGCGACCCCAGCTTGGGTCCAAAGCACTACTGTCCAGCGCCTTGGGACGTCCTCCTGAGGTGAAAGGCACTATACAAGTGTAATTTTGTTGTTGTTATTGTTATCGTAAAGCAGCCATTTGTGTATGCCCAAACGCTGAGTCTTAGTAATGAGTATGGTGTATAATGCCTTAATGCCTCCACTTTCTTCTAATTTTGGGGGGGAAGAGGGGAGGTGGTGATAAGCAAGCTGAGCCAATCACTCAACAATGTCAGATTTTAAAGATATATTTGTTCACAAGTATACTGAAGCAGTATCTTCCCAGCGCCCTGGGATGTCCTCCTGACACAAAACGTGCAATACAAATGTAATTTTGTTGTTGTTGTTACTTCATAGTTGAATCACTTTTAAAGATACAATACACAAAATATTTGTACAGCATCTTTCACGTCAGGAGGACCTCCGTACAATTATTGCAAAAATGGAACTCTGAATGAAACAAATTAATCCGAATTCAGAGATTTAGAACAAGGTAGTCTATGTTGACTTTCAGCTGCAAGTGGTTGTTTTAAAACAATCTCGTCAAAAAAGCTAAAAAAAAATGTTGCCAGTTGAGATGCAGCTAGGTGAGGACACATCTTTTCAGTAAATAAGCTGGATGGTGTCAGGAAACTATAAGAAATAAAATTGAAGAGAAAACGTGCATCTAAAAACATCATTTAAACTATGTTTTACTACTGGTAAATGATTCTGGGCTCTGCCTCTCTGCAATACTTGTTTTCCCAATTCAAATTGTAAATTAGATTCCAAAATATCTTCATGCTACCTGCATTACTGAGAGGTGGAAAATCACTTTAGAATAATTTTTAGCAAGAACACAATATGATTCCGGTTGAGCTGCTTGAGTATAGAACTGTATCAAATGCAGAGGAATGTACAATACAAGTGTCTGCTAATATAGAAATTACAATTTTTTCTATTTGTGGCAAACTAAATTATTTTTGTCTTCAAGTGATTTTGTTCCACAGCAGACCCCCCACATACAGATACACTTCCAGGAACTGGTTTTAAATTTTGAGATGCATATTTTCATATAATATACATTAGTTTCTGTTATGACACCACAGGATCTTCCAGAAAGAACTATAGAAAACCAAAGGAATTTACAATTCAATATTGTTAATTAATATTAACATCGCAATCAACAACAACAAAATTACACTCGTACAGCGCCTTTCACGTCAGGAGGCACAGTAAAATAAATCAACATTTCATCTGACAAACAATAAATCAAAGTTCTTGTGCAAAATCCTGATAATTAAGTTTAATGTAGACAGAATAGAAGGAATAGATTGTAATTATGTAATGCAAGAAAAAAATATTGCTAAGCTCTATTCATTGTGCATATAATTTCAGATGCAATAGCCGTTGGAAAGATCATAAAAGTCCAGGGTACCAACCAGTTTCTAGATTGTTTAATATTTTAAAACCTGGATATTAAAAATATCAACTAATTGTGTTTATTACATTAAATTACACATTAGTAAATCATCCCAGGAGATGCTTCTAACTTGCTACATGGTAAATGGATGAGCGTTCATATAGGGAGCTCTCTGAGACGCTATCCTTGCTATGTAAATGCAAATTGTTTATTATACAAACGTTGTATATTGCAGTTCCTTTACTCAGGGAATCACAACAAAGTGACTAATACTGTACTAATTATGGTTCATGGGACTCAATATGCATCATTTCTTTTTCAAATTCTCCAGCGGTAACATTCCAGTATTTGTTAGAAAGCAACAGGCTTGTTTGTTACCAAATGGTGTGGTTGTCTCAATAATATTGAACTGAAACTTTTTAATGTTTTCATTCAAGCAAAAAACACAACTTTAACTATGTTCACTGTGAATCTTGTAGTCATTTTATTACATTGTGTAAACATACTGAATGCCAGTTCGCTTTGGCTTATACAGTATTCTACTTGTGTTTTGACACACCACCCACTCCAACTACATTCCATGCCACCATTTGCTATTTTCCGGTTTAAGACGAGCTTCAGATCCATGGAGTCTTATTACAAAACATAATTTTAACTAAAATCATACAGCTCTACACCTCCAAGGAACACTGATGTACCAGGCAAGCTGGTCAATCATTAACAATGCCTGCGTTATTGTGAACTCCCTGATTTTGCCAGCATCTCTACTCAAGGAAGACCTTGCTTAACTTATTTCCTCCACAACCCATTCTATTGACCTCAATGAGTGAAAGGCTGATTTGACACTGGGATTCTGCAAAATATTGTAATCTTATTAAAAGCAGTATGATCAGACCATTGAAAGTGGTGCTGTTTTCAAAATGGCAGCCTGGTTCAAAACAAATTCTTCATTAGAACATGCATTCACAGATAATGTTGTGCACTTTTTTCAAGAAGTTGCTAAACATACCACAACTATCCACACTCTGCATTACTGCATACAAATACTTCAACCACCCAATCCCAATGTGAGAATACACATTGTTAGGATAATTATTTTTATAAAAAAGTAGAGAATTACCTAATGAGAAAGAAGTCCCTTTTTGATACACTATTGTATGTATTGCAAAATAGAAATTTGGTTGTGAATGGCTCTTGAAAAGAACATGCATTTGTTTCTTGTGCCATTTATATCACAATGTCTCAAAGTGATTCACCAGTTTGGGTTCAGTATAATGAGTTGCAAGCAAATCCTTCAGTCAGTTATAACAAAGTTCCATAAACAGCCATGACATAAAGGACCGAACACTTTGGAGAACATGGAAAATGGATGAAATTACTTTCACCACCAGTGGCTGATAAATTGGGGAGGGGGGGGGAGAGAGAAGTAATATTTACTTAGCACAATGTATTATTGTAATAAATACATTTCACAATAAAGCTAATGTATTGCGACCTTGAAACAAATGTATGTGTTGAAAAAAAACGAAACTTTGCAGATATTTTTAATCAACCCGGCAAAGTTGGGTTTTGGAACTGCCAATAACTGTTTGATAACAGACATGTTTAGTAGTTTGATATGCAATCTCAAAATGCAAGATGTATTATGTGACATTAATTTTCAATGTCTGCTCTTCTGATTTGTGTTGCAAGAAGCTTTTTTAACCACTGGGAGACACAAGGACGGATGATAGAACAGAGAATCAAGCAAATATAGGGCAGGGCAATGGAACAAGCAGAATTTATGTGCATTTTTCAAAATGCATCTTCAGAGATTGTGCAGGTTTACTACCATAAAAACTACTCCCCAAATGAGAGTATCTTCATTATTTTCACCAAAAAAAGATAATAAATGTTAAAAGAGCCAGTTTACATACAGCAATGTCCCCAAAACAGCCATGGAATGAGTGACCAATTTTATTTAGGCGGTGGGTGTTTCTGGCTAGAATCACTGGGAGAAACTCTCTTTGTTCCAAAACTGCCATGGGATCTTTAACATCCACCTGAACAAGCAGACCTCAGTTTAATATCTTATCCGAAGAACAGCTCTCCGATAATGGAACACAGCCATAGCACTGCATTGGAGTGTCATCTTAAGAATAGAGTTCCAAGTCCCGATATAGGACTTGAACCCATAATCTTCTGCCTCAGAGGCGAGAGTATTCACTGGCTAACACACTGAAGTGCAATATGAAACACAAGGATTATCATTAAAAAATTGTCAAACACAATTGTGCTGTCTGACATGTGCTAACTAATCAGGACATTTTTATAAATTGCAACGAGAGAATCTTAAAACTAATTTGGAAATAAGTCAGGTGCAATTAGGTTGTGCTTTCTACACATAACCGGCATGGCAATCTGTACAAAATCAGGCTTATCTGGACAAACACTAGATCAAATCAACTGGTAAATTGCACGGCCTAACCATTACAATGAATTGAGCAAACATAAGACAAAAGGGTTGGATCTCACACATTATATACAGCCACATTTTAATTTAGATCAAATCTTAGTACTTTATAAATCACAAACAGAACAGCAGATAAAATGTAGTGTGGGGGAGGGGGGGGCGGTGCCTGTTTTTACGGAGGGTATAATCTGCAAAACATTGAATATTATGATTCAAATAATCTATTTACCCAGGGATCAGTAGAGTACGTGGTTTGGGACACCACATGCGCAGCAAAACCAACGGATTAAAAGTTAGTGAATAAGTTCAAAATGAATCCCTCTCTCTGACTGCCTGCCTCCCCACCCCACCCCCATTGTAACTTAACTCATCACAGATTCCCTCACATTTCCGGCTTATAAAGAAAAGCTGTCAAACCCAACCATTCGACACAACCAGGGAGGTTTCATTTAATCAAATAAAACTGCGGGGGGGGGGGGGAGAAGATAGTTTCTTCCCAGAGTAAATTGGGCGGGGATAAGAAGAGATGGGGGGAGAGAAGCTAAGAGGGGGAGGGGGAGAGAAAATGAGGGGGGGAAGAGAGAGAAAGAAAACATCGTTTGAACCGACCATCGTCACTTGAGGGTGGGGGGGAAAGGGAGACAATAACTAAAGGGTCGGCAACAGCGGCCATGGCTATATTGAGGCCGACTTTGCCTGGTCTGTGCCGGGCCTGGGTGCCGGGGAGCGACAACGGCCGGTTAAAGAACCTGAAACGGGAGGGGAGAGAGGATCCACTCGCTCCGGGAGCCATCGATAGCGCGAGCCCGCGGCTCCTCCTCCCAGGCCCCGCCACACACACACACACACACGAGCCGGACCCCAGGGTCTCGCCTGGACTTGCACACGGCGCTATCTCGCTTTCCCGTTCCCGGGGTCGGGAGCATGTGCAGGCCGCGGCCTCAGGCCTCCCCTCCCCGCCAGGGTGACGGCCGACCCGACCCTCGGCGCCGGCCTCGCGCCAGCCCGAGCCCCAGGGTCCAGGCCCCACGGGGCCTGCGCGCGCTTACTCGCTCCGTCAGCCTCACCTCCTGGGCATGTTGCTGAAGGAGGCCAGATGCTTTCGAGCGTCGCTTCGGGCCGCCGCCACCGGATCTCCCTCTCTCTCTCTCTCTCCCTCACGTCCGCCCTGGCCGAGTAAAGTTTGCCGCCGCCGAGGAACTGGGATGTTTCACTTTTGGCAAATGGCGAGGCCTCGACTTGCGATTCCCTCGCCACCCACCGAGGACGCGCGCAGTCAGAGCGCTGCCCGTCGGGAAGCCCGAGCAGCTTCAGCGCGCCCCCTGCAGGCCGGAGGAATCAATACGAGGGTGGGTGGGGCATGGGGGCCAGCGCGCCCCCTGCAGGCTGGAGGAATCAATGGCAGCAACGCTTCAGGCTCGGGCAGTGGTTTTCAAACTGGGTGGGGGGGGGGGGGAGTGCGCGGGATGATCGCGTTGATGGTTTGACTGATCTTTGTGAGATGATACACTTTGTTGTATTTATGGATGAATTTCTCACACTCTGTTTCAACATTTGGAGGTGTGAGGAGGAGGCTGCTTTCTGTTGGGCTGGGATCTCCTCGGTGACTCAGAGGTTGACCTGGAGCCCGTCCAGACCCGCGACCTTGTTCACCTCTGGGCTCCACCTCGAAGGTGCGTCTGAACCCGGCGCCATTTTTCTTTCGCGGTAGTTCCAGCAGCTCGGGATTGGCGGAACGTCGGGTAAGTGGAACCGTGGAAACCTTATGGTGGCAATTAAAGCTATTACACTCTCTCTCTCTCTCTCTCTCTCGTTGGCATTTTTCTACACTCCGGAGGTTTGGCAACACCACGTGGACTCTATGCAGGATGTCCGACATCCAAACGCATATGATCCAATCTCTGGATCAAGTTGTAGGTCGAGACGGGAAGTTGTTCGGGACAGAGGCTGGGGTTTGATGGGGGAGAGGACGAGGGGGGAGGTTGAGGAGCTCACAGAGCGGGTTGAGGATAGAGTTGGTGAACACGGAATGCAGGAACGCAGAGATTGAGGCTATCCACTGTAGTAGGGACTGTAAGATGAGGTTTTAATCATTTGTGTTACAATAGTTTGAGCTGAGATCAGAGAGTGAAGTTGTTTGGACTTGGGGAACGTCGAGTGGCCGTGTGAAGGTTGGTTGAGTTCATTTACCCAGAGGCAGTGCCGGCAAAGGTTGGTTCAGTTCGGGGCCGGTTAATCTGTGGGCAAGTTTGTTTGGTCGGTCGGTCGGTCGGTTGGTTACCTCCACCCCTACTCGCGGGCCTCCCGACCCGGCGGCCAGGTCACACTGGTCTGCGCAATTGGAATTGCAATCAAAAGTGAATTGCCATCAGTTCACTTTACAGTATATTCTGTGAAGTGCTTTGAGATGTTTCGAAGACGTGATAAGGCACGATATCGAATACAAGGATTTTGTTTGGAAGGGATTATTACCCCCTATTTATAACTTGTGGGATCTGTTTTTCGCAGAATTTACAGCTGGAAGGGTGAAAACAAATGCTGGGTGCAATTGTTTTGAAAGGATAGTGAAAATCGTATTCTGTCTTTGAACTGTTAACATCAGCGTAGCTAGTAACTGACACCTCGCAGCCAATCAGGAATGTTTCTGGCTTGACCCAAGTAAATCCTCTTGTCTATAACCATGCTGTACTTGTAACAACATATTTCTTCCTGACACACAAATTGGATCAAATATATCCTGCCTTTAAAATTTAATAACAATAACAACTCTAGCATTTGATATAATGCCTGTCACAGCGGGAGGATTTCTCAAAGCGTTTCACAGGATTTACTGTTAAGTGTAGCAACTGTATTCTGTTAGCAGTTGTGGCAGCCAATTTGCCTGCAGCAATGTCCCACAAACAGCCAAACTATGCTTAGTTAAATTACCAATTAACCGAGCATACTTGTTCCAAGATGTTTGCCCCCCAACGCCACTCATGATAACTTGTTAACAATGTAATGTTATTTAATCCACAGAACGCAATGTAGATTCACTCAAATCTTCCATGCAAATTTTACAAGTCAACTTGTTTCAGATCAATCTCTTTCACTCGCTCTTTCAAATCCGCAAGTCACTCTTATAATAATCCTTGCATTTGATGCAGCACTTTTCACATCTTATCGATGTCTCAAAGAGCTTCACAGAATATTGTGCGGTAAAACGCGGAAGCCAATTGCACACAGCAGTGTCCCACAAACAGTCGTGGATTGAAATGACCAATTTTTATTATTGTTTTTTTGGGGGGACGGATTATGATTAGGTGTGTGGAGTAAGGAAACTTGCCCAAGGTTTTGCCCTGATCTGCCTGGATTCGAACATAGGTCTCACGCTTGTAAGCCGAGTGCTCTAACCACTGAGCTACAGAAGCTCCACTCTTCCCAGAATTCTTTTATACTTAACCATCCACAATCAATTACCACTTATAATAATCCTTGCATGTGATATAGCACATTATGTCTTCTAAACATCTCAAAGCACTTCACAGAATATACTGTAAAGTAAATTGACAATAATATTTGTGGGCGAAATGCAGCAGCCAATTGCGCACAACAGTGTCCCACAAACAGTCGGAGATTGGAATGACCAATTTTTTTTTAAGGATTATTATTAGGCGTGTGGAGTAAGGAAACTTGCCCAAGATTTCGCCCTGGTGGGAATCGAACCCAGGGTTCTATTGCTTGCAAGGTGAGTGCTCTAACCAATGAGCTGCAGGATATCCACAATCTCGTCAAAGCAAATATGCAACAAACAAGAATACGCTGTTTTCAAAGGAGATTCCTCCAAATACTGCTGTTCAGTGTTCATGTAACATTTGTTCCTTGATCACTTGGGACTGAGCCATGAAAATCAGTAAGATGCAGTCTGTGCTGAATTAGCTGATCTCAGATGAGACAGAACTTACTGCAGCCTCTGTAACTCCTGTCCTCAATACACCTATTGTGTGATACTTTGAATGTATAATTCTCAAATTGTTCCCAACATTACCACTGTTATGGTGACTTATCCAGTGTGTTATTTATATATTTTATTGCTCTTTGCAGACAAATTAGGAAAGACAAAATCTATAATTGTAGAGCTAAGTGTTTTCTTATAATTTAAAGGTTTTTTTAAAGTAAAAAAACTACACCATTAATTTTTAATGAGACCCTTTGACTTTACAAAAACATATATCGCCCTGTGCTTGAATCAGGGCACTTCAAGAGACAACGACAAAATTACACTTGCATAGCGCCTTTCACGTCAGGAGGACGTCCAAAGGAACTGGAGAATTAAATGAAACAGACATTGGAAAACAAAAGCAGTCTGTGATAAACCTGATTCACCAATGATCCTGACATTTGTGACAATATATAGTAATAATATTAATAATAATCCTTGCAATTGATATAGCAGCATATTGAATAATTATAATAACATACTGTATATCCTGCAAAACACTAAGAGGCATGACACCAATATGCCTCATTGGTGCTATATCAAATGTAAGGATTATTACAATTATTATTACTATATGATCAATTTACTCTGAATGATTAAACTATTTGAAAGCATATACAGCTCTTTGAATCAAAAATAGTGCAATGTACTGTACTAAGATTTTTTATGAATCTGATATCACACTTTATTCTAAGAATATAAGTTTCTTGAGAAAAAATCAATTCTGCTTGCCAATTGTTCAGATAACTAGATTTCTCATTGCAACACTCTATCAAACAGTACACATTTGTATAGAGCGAAGGATATTTGATTTGACCCTGTAAAATATTGAGTCGACTTCGCGTTTGATTTTTCTGTTTTAAAGCAAATAAAATTAGTATTTTCCATTCCACTAAACACATCTGGCCCTGAATGATAATCTCCATTATTTAGCAAGACTTGGAACTATAATAGAACCATGTAAATTTGCGACACAGAAGAAGGCCATTTGTTCCTTCATGAATGTGGTGGGAGTGGTCCACCACTTGTGGTGCACAGGCTGATCACATGGAATCTAAAACAAAGACATAATGGCGCGGAGTAATTATTAAGCCCTCAAGCATACACTCTTAAGCCTTTTAAGGATCAACTGATCACAGGAGATAAGGATTCCATTTGCAGGATTTGTTGCTTGTCTGTTACAAGAGGTGGCAGCACTGAAAAAAACTGAACATTTTAAGAGATAGGATTGGGATTACATTTCTTAACATGAATGATAATAATTGAATAGAATTACAAAGCGCAAATGGGGCTACATTGGAATTAAAACTGAAATATTTCCTTTAGATTCACGCTCCTTGCTTTCACAAGGAATACCAAATACAGTACTTTGAAATGAATGGCAATAAAAATGCTGTGAATCTGAAGTCCAATAATAAATCCTCTGATACTGAAGGAAAGACAAGGCAGTTTGATAATTAAATTGTTGCTAAATTTCTTATACAGTATTTAATTTGTGTCAGTAGAATTAAAACAATGGGATCAATGCAACAATTCCTGTCACCACGTCGCTAAATGTTAACATCTTTGCAACAGGAATTGGTTAATAAGATGCAATAATATGATTTCTAAATAGGTTTATTTTACGCTTTTTAAAGTAATATTGTGCAAATAGACAGTTTCCGTAAATGAAACAATATTTTAGGATACACCAATAATGTTCATTACGGTGGACATTAGGGAAATGTATTATTCCACATTGGATAGATACGTTATACAAGATCAGTCTACCGATTGACCATACTTCCTAATTGTAGAGAGCTAGTTCATCCAGAAAATCAATGGTACTCAGAAAATACTTCCAGAATGATGCTGCTTTTCGTTTGCTTATACTGCCTGTCAAGAGTCACGGCGAGATCAATGCAGTGAGCTGTTTTATTGATCAATGCACCTGAGACCTCACCAACATCATTACACTCAGCAAATTACCTGCCTTTCCCCAGCAGATAATAGATACAAGTTGAAAACTGCCCAAACCTCCTATACTGCTGGTAAACGGGTATTAATTGGTGGTGGTGGAACTAGGGCAGGGGGTTGGGGGAAAATATTGAGGGCCTGTAAGTACAAATCTACCACATAGGGTATTAATAACAAGTTTACCTTTGACCCGCCTGCTTGCTCGTCTCCACAAGAAGAGTTTGAAGCCAAATTACCTGGGGTTGGACAGTTCTTGGAAGTTTCTTATAGCTCATTTATTGAATCTGTCCAAGTGTGTCCTCGTTGGGAGCAAGGCAAAGGGGATGAAAGAGGGAGTTCCAAAGTTTCGGGGCATAGTAGCTGAAAGCATGGCCGCTGATAGTGGAGCAGAGGATTCGGGGGTCAAGGAGGACGCCGGACCCAGTAGAGCGGAGGGAGTGGGTACTGCTATGAGGAGAGAGGAGGTTGGAGAGGTAAGGGGGTGCTGAGGAGTGGAGGGATTTAAACACAAGTGTGAGGAGTGATTATCTAAACTGAATTGAGTATTCTATGCATTCCATCTACACGTGAATATCACAGAAATAGCTTGTTGGAATGGAATGTGCACTCTCCCTGGAGGGACACATCCAGCTTAGCTAATTCCAAAGTATTAGAATAAAAAGTAAAATTAAAAGTAGTAACATACTGGTACTTCGTGAAAGTGCCCAATCATTTTATATTGGCCCATAAAGTATCTCCAAGCTTTTCAGCTGCAGAGTTCACAGCTTGCATCAAATCATGCTCTCACACAATATTAATACAATATTAATGTAGAGTTTCCAGCAGTGGTCACTGGATATGATAAGGAGAAGTACTCCAGCTGTTTTTGTTAATCTTCACACCCTAGGGGGGACTTTTACTAGTCATTTTAAATTATTTGGGATTTGCATCTACAATGAGCTGCAAAAATACTTTCATTATCTTGCCAGGAGGATGAGGAACAGGACAGAAAATAAAGAGAGCCTGAAAATGTAAGGACTGGCGAGGAGGTGGCAATGGTAGACAACAACAACAACAACAATAACATTCCACTTAAATTGAGGGCTGGTATGGAGACAGTAGATCAGAGAGATAGGTGGGACAAGGCCGTGAATGGCCTTGAAAGTGAGGACAAGGATCTTGAATTTGATCCTCTGGGTGACGGGGAGCCAAATGTATATACAGTACCTGGGAAGCTGAGTGTCTCGCGAATGGGAAAGGAAATAGAGCAAAGGGATTTCAACTCCAACTGGAAGTGTTTCTGATATATTATGGCAACTGCTGTGAAGAAGGACAAACATAGCAAGCAGAGTGCAGAGCGAAAGAGAGACATGATGGAGAGGTCCTGTGTCATTTACATCTAGCTTGACTGACTGACGGATGGAAAAGAACAGCAGCATTGATGACAGCGTTCGTCAATGGATTCTAGAAGTAGCCGATGCCTTGGTTACTGCTGCATAATCAGCAAAGAATGATCTCTATGTCCTGTGTCCAGTGTCAATCCTTTCTAACATTATTTTTAAACACATTTCTACACCAAGCACAATGCCCTGGGTGAAAAGATTCCAAGATGAAATGATACCAGAGCAATCCTTGATCTTTACTCTTAAGGGGGGGGGGGGGGGGGGGGGGGGGAGTTGTAAGTCATGCGATTGCAGTTTACCCCCTTCCTTACCTGTGTCCCCCACCTCACTGCCTTTGCTCGGCTGGCTTCAGCCTTCTGTTTGTCCCTCATCCCCTCCACTGCACCATCAGTGGCCATATCTTCAGCCACTACACCACGCAACTCTGGAACTCTCTCTCAATCCCTCCACTTGACCCCTCCCTCCCCACCTTCAAATCCCACCTAAAGACCTTCCTTTTTGATCGCACTTACCATCACCTCCGTATTCCCCTGGCTCGGTATCAGACTCTGTCATTGTCAAACATTCCGGGACGCTACCTGGCTTGAAGGGCGCTATGTAAATGCAAATTGTTGTACAGTTGGTCTCAGCCTACGTTCTGTTTTTCTATGGTGCAATGCTAGAGGCCAACCCTCATAAGAACATAAGAAATAGGAGCAGGAGTAGGCCATTCGGCCCATCGAGCCTGCCCCGCCATTCAATCATGGCTGATATTCTACTCTAACTCCAGCTACCTGCCTTATCCCCATACCCCTTAATCCCTTTATAAATGAGAAATCTAACTCAATCTTGAATATGTTCAAGGACTGAGCATCAATAGGCCTTTGAAGTAAAGAATTCCATACATTCACCACCCTCTGAGTGAAGAAGTTTTTTCTCAACTCAGTGTAAAAGGGCTGACCCCTAACTTCAAGACTGTGACCCCTGGTTTTAGATTCTTCAATCAGGGGAAACAATGTCCCACTATCTACTTTGTGGTGCCCCTTAATAATCTTACAGGTTTCTATAAGATCCCCTCTAATTCTTCTATATTCCAGAGAATATAGGCCCAAATTAATCAACCTATCGTCATAACTCGTCCCCCCTCATTCCAGATACTAACCTAGTAAACCTACTCTGCACTCCCTCCAAGGCAAGTACATCCTTTCTTAAATAAGGAGAATACTGCACACAGTATTCCAGGTATGGTCTCACGGGGGCCCTATACAGCTGCAGCAAGACTCCCCTACTCTTATACTCTAACCCTTTTGTAATGAAAGCTAACATACAGTTAGACTTCCTAATTGCTTGCTGCACCTGCATACTAACTTTCTGTGTTTGGTGTACAAGGACACCCAAGTCCCTCTGCACGCTAACACCTTCCAATCTCTCCCACTAAAAAAAAAACCTGCTCTGATGTTTTTGCGACCTAGGTGGATGACTTTGCACTTCCCTACATTATACTTCATCTGCGACCTACCTGCCCACTCACCTAACCTATCTATATCGCACTGCATTTTTTTAATGTCATCCTTGGTATTAATGCTTCCTCCTAGTTTTGTATCATCAGCAAATTTAGATATATGAAGCTCGATGTCCTTATCTAGATCGTTGATGCAGATGGTAAATAGCTGAGGCCCAAGGACTGATCCTTGTGGCATTCCACTAGTCGCATCCCGCCAATCTGAGAAAGACCCGTTTATCCCTACTCTTTGTTTCCTACCCGTTAACCATTCCCTAATCCATGTTAATATGTTCCCCCCCAATTCTGTAGGCCCCTATCTTTTGGATCAACCTTTTAAGCGGCATCTTATCGAATGCCTTCTGGAAGTCCAAATAGACTACATCCACTGATTCACCCCTGTCTAGTTTACTCGAAATATCCTCAAAAAATTCTATGAGATTTGTCAAACATGACTTCCCTTTGGTAAAGCCATTTTGACTTGGCCTAATTATAGTGTGCTCCCCTAAATACCCCACTAAAACATCCTTAATCAAGGATTCTAAAATTTTTCCTATCACCGATGTCAGACTAACTGGCATTATAGATCCCCATCTTTTCCTTTCCACCCTTTTTAAATAGTGGTGTGACATTTGCGATCTTCCAATCCATGGGGACTGTTCCAGAATCCAAGGAATTTTGGAAGTTTAGACACAAGGCCCTTTAAGACCCTGGGATAGTTGTATCCAATGGTTCAGTAGAATAGCATCAGCTGGCATCAGTGGGGACTTCTTTTGGGTGAAATTTACCAATTGCTGGCCAAGTTGTGTTGGAGGAAATGTTCATTTGTAATTCATCCTCTTCGATGGAGAATCCATCAGTTCAGTTTGGCAATGTGGAAATGCTGATTTAGTGAACTGCTGTAGAAGTAGAAATGTGTGTGATCTATTCTCTCTTGCCCACCTTTCTCCCCATTTCTCCCAGATTTTGCCCCCCACCCACCATTCCTTCTCTCTCCCCCCTTACCCCCTTTCTCCTACCTCTTCCTCCCTGACTTTATCCCACCCTCACCTCCCTTACCCTCTTTTCCGACTTTCTCCCCTGGTCCCACTTCCGTGACTGTTTGTGGAACACTGCTGTGTGCAATTTGGCTGCCACGTTTCACCCACAAATATACAGTCGGTTTTCCTGTTCTCCTTCCCCCGACCCCTCGCCTTACCCTCTTTCCCCCCTTTCTCCCCTGGTTCCACTTTCGCGACTGTTTGTGGGACACTGCTGTGCGCAATTTGGCTGCCGCGTTTCGCCCATAAATATACAGTCGGTTTTCCTGCTCTCCTTCCCCCTACCCTCACCACCCTGCTCTGGTCCCTACCTTTTTTCCCCCTTTCTTCCCTCTTTTTCTTCTCCCTACCTCGATCCCTCCCTGCTCTGGTCCCAACCTTGCGACGTTGTTGTAATCTATGAAGTGCTTTGAGACGTCGATAAGATGTGGAAAGTGTTATATAATGTAAGGATTATTATTATTTATTATTCTGTACTCTTGGCAAAAGAAGGGAGTTCAGCAGCCTCAGAGACTTAAAATATCCTTTTCGTAAAAAATCCCATAATTAAAACATCCTTTATGTTAAAAATCTCATTATTAAAACATCTGTTATGTTAAAAATCCCATTAGTAAAACCCAACTCAATAAATAATTATGCCCTAAATTAAGACATGTAACAATCTTGTCCTATATCATCAGTGATATATTTTTATACGAAAACTGACTACAATGTTACTTTCCAAACATTTATTTTAAATTCATTGAAACGAGCAGAGTAATTTGGATTGGGTCTTCTCAACTCAACAAAATTCTCAGCTCTCACAAACACTAGGGGACTGCTCATGAATTTATAATCAATCAAGATTTTAAACATCTTTATAATCATTTAATTTGTTTACCAGCTAAATTTCATTAATTTAACAATCATGTCACCAGCATGTAATTAAGCCTGACATTTCATGATAGTTTTTTTCTCCATAAAGTTGCAGCAGGTTACACCGTACATGATTTGCAACTGTATTTTGAAAGGCATTTACCAAGTAACATTACCCTATCAAATAACTGCATCATATTCCACGTCCTTTATTCCTAAATGTCTTGTACAGCTGTCATGTGAGTTAGCAGGTTTTTCAGATTAAGTTGAATTTTGTGATTCTTTCCATTTGCCATTCAGCTTCCTGGCTTTCGCTGCTAACCTCTTGTGTATAACGAGTTTTGCCAGCTTGTTATTGTTGATTCCTCCACACTCCAGTAACAGATCTGAAGAACAAGTGCAATTACCACCTTCCTCACCCAACACTGCGAATCGTTCGGAATTGTCCAAGGAACAACAACAACAAAAATTACACCTGTACCAACTCTTACGTCAGGAGATCGTCCCAAGGCGCTGAGATCTGCGTTGAACACAATGTTCCTCTCAAAACCTTACAGTCCAGTACGCAACAGGATATGTTTGTTTTACCTCAGCTGGAAGCCAAATGTTACTCTAGAGTTGCTGTTAATCTATTTTTGAACAGTGACTTCCATGGTATTCAATGTCATATAACACTATGAATGATAATCTTTTGTAATCGATTATCTTGTTGTTAACAAAAAAATGTTGCTTTGGAAACATATAAGGTACTTAGAAACAAACAGTATTCTTATTGATTTATTATGATTTTAACTTGTCATCCCTTTCATTTTGATTATTTCAATGCCGTTTGATGAAGTGACCACTGAGTTAGTCTTACATGCACATTCCAGTCTATCCAGTCTGGCTGTATGGATATATTAGTATGCATCTCACTGTCAATAGCCAGTCTGTCAAGCAGGTTAAGAATGGTGAATGCAACAAGTAGAAAAGGAAAATAAACAAGCAATAAAAGTATATATTTAAAATAAAATGTTGAAGTACAGTTATGAAATCTATTGTCCATTAAAGGTTTAAAAGGGTGCTCTAGCTGAATTCTGAAAGAGACAGTCACTTACCAGACATTAATGCCTTCTAATCAATTTACCAAGGCTGACTGTTTGCGCTACCTTCTTGTTTAGCATTAATTTGATGACTGTATTCAAGTATTCAACACAAATATTTCAACATAAAAATAATCTGCCCTCGAGTGCAAATCACACTTCATTATAAATTTGTCCATGCATGTGCATATAACAAATGTACAGGGCTAAATGAAAATAAAATGCTTCCCTTTGATTTTCACTTAATATTTTAATGGCTATAATTTATAAGCTTGAAAATATTGTATTATGCTCAGAAACATGCATTCTATTTGTCTTAGTCTCTGTATGAAAATAACTGTACACAGTATAATGATAGTAGATGAAAAATAATAAAATGCAGTATCAGTTTCAAATTGCTCTTAAATGGAACATTAGCATATAATAAAGAGATCACACACGACAGCTTGAAGCAGTTATTGAGATGGATTTTTATTTTTAAATCATGCTCTGCTTACTCGCTTCATTATTATGCAGTACCGGGCCAACATCGGCATTGGTTTTGAGAATAATAGAGGCAACATTATTCAACACAAAATACTCGAGAGCTATTTTGGAAAGGTAGCCCAGAAGCAAAGTGCTGCATTCACAGCAAACTCTCAGATTTGTTGAGGGCAAGGAAATGACAATCACCCTGGGTTGAGCAGCTCTGTGCATTCTCAGTTTCAGGCACTGTGATTCCAAAAATGTATGTTACACGGGAGAGGGCGATATTTTAAAAAGTGGTGTGACCCACGGTGGAGTGACATATTAATAATTATTATTACGTGTAAATAATAAATAATCCTTGCATTTGATATAGCGCTCTTCAATCTTCTAGACGTCTCAAAGCGCTTCACAGAATATACTGTAAAGTGAATTGACTATATATTTGTGGGCGAAACACAGCAGCCAATTGCAGGGTCCTGCAAACGGTCATGGATTCAGTGACTAAATTTTTGTTTGTTTTTCTGAGGGATTATTTTCAGGCATGTGGAGTAAGAACACTTGCCCAAGGTTTTGCCCTGCTTGGAATTGAACCCAGGTCTCTCGCTGTATCTATAGTGTATTTACAGTAAACACAATCTGACACAAACTGATGAGTAGATCCTTGAACTTACTTTCAAATCTTCTGCAATCCCGTGTACATTTTGATTCGGCCACAAAATAAACAGCCAATGCACTTTACAGTATGAAGTGCTTTGAGACGTCTCAAAGACGTGATAAGGCACTATATCAAATGCAATGATTATTATTATTCTACACACCTCACCATTTCCTCCATCAAACTGTTTAATTCTCCCTGCCCCTCCACTGCTCAAATGATGCAAAACACAGCCCATTTTCCCTTGCCATTCCCCACCCCACCCACCAACCGCCGTCCACCTCCCTGGAATTCTGGAATAATATTTTATATACTGCCAATCATGACGAAAACCTTCACAGGTTTCGCTGTGTATTTGTGTAGGTGTACATGTTAGATAATTTGCATAGTACAGCATTGCCCCCCAAAACAGCCATATTGTTGTTGCTCATTTAAACCCATTACTACCAGAAGACAATCTGAAGAGCACATAGGAATGAACTCCAAAACAGTGGAATTCAAAAATCAGCAAATATAATACCTAGCCCATCGGTTTCAACTTCCTGCACAACTATTCTGAATTAGATGTGGTCGAGAGTCAGTCCTCGTGGAATATTCATCTCAGCAACACTAGGATTTCAGTGTAAATTGGGCTTTTTAACAAAATTTTAATATTAATTATTTTAGAAAATGGAATTCAGTGACGGAGAAACATATATTTGAATAGGTAGTGAGCTGATTTATGAGGCAATTTAACATTAACAACCTAATTTTTGGAGATCCAAAGACAGGGATCAAAGAGTATTGAACAGTTATCATTTACGTTGTGTTCATTATCATATTGACTTATGCAACTTTTTAAAAAAACGTTAAGAATTCTCTGCAAACATCGTAAAGATGGAGCTGATAAGGAAATATAGGAAAGAACTTATAGTCACAGGGAAAGTCTTTAATAGTGACCCAAGCTACATCTGTAAAGCCAGCATAATTATCAATTTATACTCAATTCAGAAAAAACAAATGGAATATTTCTATTCATAAATGAACCACTCTCTTAAATATGCGTGACTCAAGTCAACTTACCTGTGGGCTGGTTTACAGCAATCGGTGACTCACTCATTCACTTATTATCTGCATTCCTATTATCATAACAAATCTACTTGTTATGTCATACAAATAATCATGTTTCTGAATTATTACTAAATGTATGGAAAGTTATACTGTAAGTTTTGCTTCCACTGGTAACAAGCAGAGTAGAAATCTATGGTAATTCCACTTAACGTTTGGAAGGATTTTAAAAAAAAATCTCCGATCTGTAAGGGAATAAGTTTATTCTTATTCCAGTATCATACTATGCCTGACACATAAGCAAACATATTCAAATCAAATGACCCTGAACACCACATTTGTTTCCTGATAAAATGAATGGCCCACATTGCCACATTGCTGCATACTCATGAAGTGCCCACAAGGAGGCATTAATACAACCCATTGACATTTCTATATTTTAAGCATGAAGTTTACCCACAAGAATTTGTTGAACACATAGTTCTTATTTCAAAATGGCGAAACACCAGTTTACCACGAGATGTCACATGCAAACTGCAACAACCTAATGAAACACAGCAATTGCGTTATATTAGCTAAATCCTTAATTGAAAATATGACTCCTAGTTTTGATCGGAACAAGTGTCTATTCTAAAAGCTACGGCGAACTTACATTTTCAGATAGGATGAGTTTGGGTTACATTTTCTTTTTGCTCTTCTTTTCCCTTGAAGGTGATACCAGAGTTAAGGTTGACTGACATCCGGTATACGTCCCGTCTGCTGCCCTGGTGGAAAGCAGCGAACTCAACCAAACTGTCTTGGGACGTCCTCCCGATGTGATTGATTGATTGATTGATTGATTGATCGATTGAATTGGTCATTTCAATCCACAACTGTATGTGCAACGCTGTTGTGCACAATTGGCTGCCAGTTTATATTTGTGAACTGACAAATATACAGTCAGTTCACTTGACAATATATTCTGTGCAGTGGTTTGAGACATCTAGAAGACGTGAAAAGTGCGATATGAAAAATGCAAGGATTATTATTATAGTCACCTGCACAGGACTCAATCCCCACGTTACAGTGAACCTTGTTAAGCACTTTCAGATCTCTCGACGTGACAGGTGCTATATCAAAGGAGAAAAGGAATTTTTTTTCATGCCATTTTTTCGTATTGTTTTTAAGGATTTGTTCCATCAGCAGGCCAATTATTTGAGGGGGAATTGCGTGCAATTGCAGGTTATTTGACACATTGTAAATATTCTGGCGACATTTATTCATGTAGTTATTTATACACATCCTTAACAACAACAACAACAACAACAAATTACATTTATAGAGCGCCTTTCACGTTGGGAGGACGTCCCAAGGCGCTGCACAGTTGGCTGCCAGTTTATATTTGTGAACTGACAAATATACAGTCAGTTCACTTGACAATATATTCTGTGTAGTGGTTTGAGACATCTAGAAGACGTGAAAAGTGCGATATGAAAAATGTGTGACCCGAGCTGGGAGGGGAGTGTTTGGGAAAGGGTGAAACACGAAGGGGAGGTAAAAAAGTTCGGGGTGGAACAAAAGGCACGATCGAAGAGGAAAGTCTTCAAACCGGCCTTGAAAGAGGAAAGGGAAGAAACGAAACGGAGGGATTGAGGGATGGCATTCCATAGGGTGGGAGCGGAGAAACTGAAGGCCCGGCGGTTCGGGCGGGGGGCTTGGAGCAGGCCAAGCCTGTTGAACGGAGGGTCCGGGTGGGCTTGTAGGGGGAAAGTAGATCGGTTAAATAGGGCGGGGCAAGGCCGTGTAAGGCCTTGTAGGTGAGGATGAGGATCTTGAACTCGATCCTCTGGAGGATGGGGAGCCAATGGAGACGGGCGAGGATGGGGGTTATGTGGTCGCGGAGGCGGGTGCGGGATAGTACACGGGCTGCAGAGGTTTGGATGGCCTGTAGCCTGTGAATGGAGGAACTGGGGAGGCCGACGAGGAGAGAGTTTCCGTAGTCCAGCCGTGAGGTGATGTACGGGTGCACGAGTGTTTCGGCAGCGCGGGGGGTAAGATAATTGCGGAGCCTGGCAATGTTGCGCAGGTGGAAATAAGCGGTGCCGGTCAAGGCGTGGATGTGGGGGAGGAAGGAAAGTTTTTGATCGAACATGATGCCGAGGTTCCTGATTGGCTTTGTGAGGTGGAGAGTGCAGCCTTGGATGTTGAGGCTGGCAGCAACTCACCTTAACTCACCCCTCTGGATAACACTTCAGAAACGAAGTCTTTTCCCTTGGAGTGAATAGGTATCAAGATTTTACTGTACTGGTATTTCTTTTGCTCTCCATTTGCTGTTAAATCCCTCACACAAACATCGCACGAATAGTAAGTTCAACAACAGCTCATCTTTCCTCAATCCAGATTCATAGTGCCAACTCGCTCTAGAATTCGATGAATCCTTGCAGAGAGAAAGAGAGAGTACACATCCCATTCCAGAAACAGGAAAAGTTTTCCACATATGTGGGACTCTCGGTCTGGTTCGGATACTCTTAAGCACAGTGATTGTTTCCATATGTGTCGGACGCCCGGCTGACGAGAGAAAAAAAAGGATATTGCTGTTTTGAAGTAACAGGAAGGAAACATTAATTCCTGGAAAAACAGAGTTAACTTCTGACCGAAGCACAAAATCAACTACTGTAGTACTTGAGCCTCAATCTTAACAAACCTGCTGTCAGAAAGCAGGCTGAAACAATCTCTGAACGACAACATCCTTTAGCTTTGTAGTGCAGGATGAAGATTGGTTGCAGACAAGAGGAGTTATCAGAGTAATAATGGAGTTTATCTTCTTGGTTCACTATAAATCACTTACAATACAATAGCAATACAATTCACATTTATATAGTGCACTTCACTTCAGCAGGATATCCCAGCTGTATACAGCTGGCCGGGAACCTAGTCCAGGTTCCTGGAATAGGTCATATGTTGTAGCCTCTTGGCTACACAGATCATGGATCATTTTGTTATTACCGTTGATCCCCACCCTGGTGAGTGACGTTGACATCTGTAACTGTCGAGCTGTCTTATCCTTATCTTTTGAATGGTGTGCAGAGAACTGTTTACTTGCGTTCTGCAGATTGAGAGATAAAGAATAATGTAATTGTGCAGCTGTTGTAAGGCAGTAATGCACAATATTGTGGGGACTGTGTTTACATTTTACGCAGCCTTCGTAGATTTTCATTTTCGTTGAATTTTTTTTCAGAATCAAATTAAGATCTATTTTCAGATGTTAATTGACCAATTAATCATCTCCAGAGGCTTGTTTTGTAATGGCAGCTCTTGTTTTGCATTAGATTCATAGACATTACAGCATAGAAGGAGACCTTTTAGCCGTTTAAGTCTCTGCTAATGCAAACTCCTCCATTGAAGCCCATATATTTTAATTTGAATTGTGTGCTCCTTCGCCATTCATTTTATATTATTAAGCCTATTGGAGAGGACAGGGCAGGTTACAGGAACAGATGATATGTTCTCTCAGCCTCTTGGTAACATAGATCATGAATCATTTTGTTATTTCTACAGATATCTCCTGTTGAGAGACATTGACATCTGTAACTGTGGTGCCCTTATCATGGTTTGAATTGTGTGCTGATGTCCCACAGTGAGTCAATGGTGATATAGTAGATTCCTTTGTGAACGTATTTCATCAATGGGCTTAAAACATTGCACAGATACCTGTTCTGTTTGTAATTCAGCAATACCATCAATACAGGTCAGAAGACATGTCAGAAAATAATTTACCTGGAAAACAACAAACAACGAAAGACACAGGAATATATTAGCTGAGAACTAGCTGAGCTGAGAACTATTAACACCAGCTGTTACTGTGTACTGTTGGCATGTGTACAACAGTGCACTTTTTAAACATTTGCAATGAGTATATCTACTTGTGATAACAACTGAAATAAACCTATCACCAAATAAACTGCAGCAGCTTCAGGGGAGGAGATGCTGTTAAACTTGGCATATTGACACAATGCCATTCGTTGGTCACAGTGATTACTTTGCTGACTTTGTCGCTGGAGAGCAAACTATGATCCCTTTACTCAATTTACTCTTTACAACTCTTTTGAGACCTATGGTGGCAATTCTGCCTCAATCAGTAAGTGCAGCAGATTCTTGCAGTGCGCACTTTATCATGGCAAATTCGGTCAGCAGCGAACATCATCACTGCAATGGCAAACAGAGGAGAATAAGACCAATCTCTTGAGACCATCACCGCCATTTATATCAGGCCCGTACGCAGGGGGGGTGCGACGGGTGCGTAGGCACCCCCCCAAATTATAAAAGGTCCACATTTTCCGCGGTAGAGAATTGTATTTTTATCAAATTTAAATACCAAGTAAATTTATTGAACATTTGTGTAACAATTAATTCTTCAAAACTATGTATTACTTATAAATACACATCTTTGAATGATTTAGTATTAATATAAAATTACTCGCACACCAGAATCGGCGTCTACCCAAAACATACCGCGTTGATAGACGCGCTAGTCAATGACGCGGCGAGTCTGTGACTCACCGCGTAAACATAGGCGCGCGCCAAGACTCAAATCCATCCTCGTTTGGAAATCATCCCGTATACAGCCACAAGGGTAGCACCACTTCTGGAAGTTAAAATCATCTTTTCATCTGATCACCGTAAGTAAAAATTACTCAAGTTTTGAGAGGTGTGACTGTAATGCTAGCAAACAATGACAACATATTTACAAGCTTCTGAGAAATTAAAGCTTTTGAGAACCCAACAAAAAAGTTATATGTGTCTGGACGGAAATGCCTATCTTTAAAAAAGATACTCATGGACGTAGGCCTATGCTTTAGCGCCTATGTCTACGTGGTGTGTCAATTGGAAATCATCCCGTATACAGTCACTACATAAAAAGGTAGCACCACTTTGTGGAAGCTGAAATCATATTTTAATCTGATAAATGTAAGTAAAAATGACTTAAGTTTTGATAGGCGTGTTTCTGAAATATCATGTTTCTTGTTTTGTCTTGATTATCACATTTGATTTATATTATTAAAAATGTATTCCTGTAATTAAAAATTGCTTTTAGAGACGTCCACTGACATGCAAAAAAAATGACCGCAAAAATGTGTAAAATATGACCTCAAACTGTGTAAAACGTCGGAGCCTCGAGGGGGCTTCTCCCCCTTCACCGCCGCCAGTGGCCTTCGTGGGCAGCCCGCAAGCCGCCGGCCATTGTTGGTCCCATCACTAGCAATTCGCACCCCCCCATTAAAAATCCTGCGTACGGGCCTGTATATGAACCTCAAAGTAATGATTCACTTTTCTTCCAATGCTTAGCACAGCTATGTATACAGAAAGAGTGCGTCTGCTAACCTAGAGATGGTCCTTTCTTATTGTGTATTGAGTAACAAGTGCATAAAGTGCCATCTCATTGATAAGTGGGCTCCTGGTGTATTTCATGCCTGTTTATGTTAAGGGAAATGGATTGGAGCTACTGTCGGGTTAATGGACTCAATAGCCTTTTTTTTATTTCTTATGATCTTACCCTCTTAATGTGCTTCTTTATTGCTTGCTTCAAGTCCAACACCCTATAAGCCCACCATGAGCGAGTAGACTTTCAACCATGCTGTCACTCTAACCTGGAGTCCCTCTGTTTCTCTCTCTTCCCACCCTAGTTTAAGGCACAGATGAAAATATACCATCAAATACACAGGCAATCCATTTTACAGTATATCCTGTGAAGCTCATGAGATGTTTCAATGATTTGATAAGACGCTATTTCAAATGCAAGGTTTATTATTATTATTATATGTTTATTATTGTTATAAGATTGCGCTTTCAGACATCTTTCTCCCCCGCACATCCCTTGGCTCCCACCCACATATGGGAGGCCCAGCCATCGCTGTAAATGTGCTTTGGAACATCATCTATATGTGAAAGGCACAAATGTATATTACAATGCATTTTATTTTACAACTTCATTCCACTTAATGGCAAAGTTTGTCCTCAAACAACATTGTTGGCAGGAGGCTGTTATTTTATTAATCAAACAATTACTTTATTTTGCTCAAATTCAGTGAAATATGTATGAGTTTCATCTTTAATCAAATTAATCAAATTAATTCAATTAGATTATCAAATTGAATTTAGTAATTCAGGAGAGAAAATTTTAAAAATTCAATTTATTTTACTTATTTCCCTCTAATATTACACACTAGCATCACAAACAGCAGTACTGTATTGAAATACAATATATTTAAAATTTAATTTTTCTTGCTAATCCAGTAATTAGAATTATGTATGCAGAAGAATAATTGTTTACAACAGCAATAGCCTAAATGTATTAACTGTAAGATCCGTGCCACCCTGAACTGATATTTTGATGAAGATGAATTTATTACATGGAATCAAAATTGAAAATATTTTAAAAACAATTAGTAGAATGAAAGAATTGATCTAGATTCATGAAATTTATTGGCATGAGAAAAAATGGAACCACCAAGCTGAACCAGGAAGCAGAACAAATAAGATAATATTCTATATTAGGTTTGATATAGCAACTTATTACGTTGTTGAGACATCTCAAAGTGCTTTACCGAACCTATTTTAAATCTCTGTATTTTGTATTTTGTGGGCAAAACGCGGCAGCCAACTGCAACAGCAGTGTCCCACAAACGGTGAAGGAATGAGTGATTTTTTTGTCAGGGATTATTACTCCTGGAAAACAGTCCAATAATCAAATAAAAAATGTGTTCCTACCTACTAAGCAGAGGCTTTTGGAATAAGGAAACTTGCCTAAGGTTTCACCCTGCCCAGTAAATTGAACCTGGGACCTCTCACTTACAAGGTGTGTGCTCTAACCAATAAATACAGGACTCTATAGAGCAGTGAAAATCCTATTTTCCACAGTACACTTGCTCTGTGAATTTCATTTTTATATGTTTCAGTTCCATTTTCTACCAAGTATTCATCTACCTTTCAAAAAAGAGTTAATTGCAATAGAATTTGATATGTCGTACTTGCTGAGGGAAAAAAAAGGTGTTGCAAATTGCACTTGAGGCAAGGTAAATTTGTCCTGAAGCCAATTAACTCTGCAATCACATATTCTATTAAATAGGATGCTTACATCTATATTTCAATATTTTCATTGTGTATCTAAATTGCATTGCACCTAATCTGTGAAAGGCTTGATGATGAAAGGGGTGGGAAAGAAAGCGAAAGGCATATAGGAATGACACAGGAATAATAATAATAATCTTTGCTGTAGCTCTTTTCACTTCTTCCAGACGTTCCAAAGTACTTCACAGAATAGACTGTAAAGTGAATTGACCGTATGTTTTGTGGGAGAAACGTGGAGAGCCAATTGCGCACAGCAGTGTTCCACAAACATTGTGGATTGAGTGACCAATTATAATTTTTTTTGATTTATTTGTGGGATTATTATCCAGCATGTGATGTAAGGAAACTGTTTTGCCCTACCTAGAATCGAACCCAGGTCTTTCGCTTGCAAGGCAAGTGCTCTAACCATTGATCCAAATACAGTTAAAAGTAGCCCCAAACCCAACATTCTACCTGCCTCCAACCTGTAAAGCCATGTCTGAACTTTAATTGAGTTTTAATTTTCCAGCTTTTTGTTTTGAAGAACTTCAGAAAAACAACTTTTAAATTTAAAAAAATTGAATTGATAAATATTTCCTCCATTCTGAGTGATCTGAATAAAATAATGTAACAGGTTGTATTATTTTACAAAAAAAGACCTTGATTAGAAAAAGCACCAGCACTTCGATTTACAACTTCTTATTCACTCAAGTGTGTTCAATCAAGGCACCAAACTGCACAAGCTACATTGCAACCAGCTGGATTTCAGGCACACAAATACACATTGATTCACATTGGAGGCTGGCTGCCTTGAGATGGTTTCACGAGGGCATTGATTTGCAACGCTTGCAGTGGAAATGTAAGCATTGCAAATCAATTAAGCATAAAAATAGTCCTTAAGAGTTATAAGGTGATCATACTGGACTGCCCCAGAACTTTTAAGGGGCCGTTTATAATGCTGGTTTTGTAACCAGTTCTTTAAATAACATTGAAACTAATGCGAGTCAACGGAAAATTGCACATGCACCAGGAACCTTATCTCTTCACTCTTTTTAAGGCTATTTTCCCACTGGAAGACTCGCAAGTAAATTTATTCTCCTACTCATATTTATGCAGTATTATGCCTATTTCATGTGCAAGTGACCCTGGATAATGCTTACAGCACTGGGGCATCTTTCCGATGTGAAGGGCGCTACACAAGTGTAATTTGTTGTTGTAGTTAATTTAAGTTGATTATAGGGTCATTTCTGCCCCAATATAAACATCTCACTCAATTTGGAAATGTAAAATTACCTCAACACAACATGAGCTAACCTGTAGATTGAAATAGTCTGGAATAGATTTAACACATGCCAATATGCCAAAACGTGCTCAAGCGCATATCTTACATCACAAGTTAACACAATAGAATTTAACTATTTTGTTTTACTGCCCTCCACAGTCTTATAAAATTATACTAAACGTCAAATATTCTACGGCTAACAATAATTTCTCCGGCTTACATTTTTTACAATTATGGTACTTAATAATACTCTTTTCACAAAGAGATTAAAATAAAATTAGCCCTCACAGGATCATACAAGCGATTGTGCACCAAACTCAACATTTTAACAAGATTAATTTTTCTTTCATTTATATAATAATATAAATTAAGAAATAGACTTTGGTTTTACACACCTCGGTAATCATACTTCTTAACATGCACCATTAGACTTTCATTGAAAACCCCTTTTGCAGATATGAAAGAAAGGATCTGCATATTTTGAAAGCCTGAAAGGGGGTTTTCAGTACTTATAGGATTAAAGGTTGACAATAGCAAATCATCCTTTCACATATGAATTAACATAAAATAAAATGTGCTTATTGTATGTTGTATATTCATAGTCTGGATTTGAATGATACGGATCCTACACAAAGTGTGCATTGTGCTAAGAGCATGTATCAGGCAATATGGTTGCTTTCTCATTCCATTTTCAATTGAAGAAAATGATTGAGACAACATCCAGCTTGTTCATTAAACAAATTGCATCGAAATTGTAATGTTTCATCTTTCCCAAGTTCCCGAGATATTCATTCACAACTAAGCAGCGCATCAGATGAGCTCTTTCAAGGCCTTTGTGAATGGTATTACTCCCGATATGCTTGAGAGGGGCACAATAGTTGACTTAGTCTCTAATGTCACCTCTCGGGCAACAGGGAGGTGTTTCATTGTTTTATTCGCCCACAAAATACACACCATCACACCGCTTTCAGAGCTATGATTATATCATCATTTTCAGGGATCAGTGAGGCAGTGAATAGAGGGCATGCATTTAACAACAACAACAAATACAATTACATTTGTATTGTGCCTTTCATGTCAAGAGGACGTCCCGAGGCGCTGCAATTTAAGAGAGCAAAGGAGTATAGGTGGAGGATTAAGAGGAGTTATCTTTGCACAAAGGGTTGTTTGTATGTCCAGTGTTTTGTGTTGGTTAAGGCAGGATCCATGTTAGCTTTCAAGTGGGAATGAGATAGCTATCTAAAAATGAGTCATTTGCAGGTGGTATAGGGGAAAGGCAGGTAAATGGATCTCAATTTCTCTTTCTAAAAGCCAGCATTGAAATGATGAGCTGAATGGCTCTCTCCTGTGCTGTAAATATCTATGGTTCAACTCCATGAATACAAATGTACCAATAATGAATTGGCCGTAATTTTAAGTGGCCAAAATTGCTTTATGAAAATGACTCCTCAAGTAACTGTTGGATCCCTAAATTGCTGGGTAGGCATTCGGTTGCCCAACAGATTGTTTAGTCAGTGATTTAGTAACGACCAAGCAAACTGACACAACAAAATATATTTGCATGATGTGAATGTAATTAAGGGAAGACGTCGAGATAAGCCGCACATCCAGCCATATCCACGGTACAAATTTAAGCAACATGAGTATGATTAATCCTGCAATAAATTCTTCCCATTTATACATTTCAAGAGACTGATAAACGATTCTTTATCTTTCCATTAACATTAGTACAGGTGTTAGCTCTCATATTGAACACTGGATTGCATCTTTACCTTGCACATAAGAGAGCTTAACAATCACAGGCAAACCAGGCGACTGCAATGTTTTACAGCAGCAAGCAGCATGGCGCATTTGTGTAGCACCTTACAGGTTAACATCCATACAAAATCCCAAATGAGGGCCTGCAGGCATTGTGACAAACATTCTGACCCTAGAGGTTTCGATCCATTTACATTTCGCAACTCATTTTGCTGCGGTAGCTTAAGATGCCAAAAGAATGTGTGCAGGACCTCCTACTTGCAAGGCCCAATCAGGCCTCACCGTCATGAAGCGGAGGTCAGCTAAATGAATCAGCTTAACCCCATCAAGTGCAACAATTACTGTCTGGACAAATTACTCAGTCTGTGATCATGAATGCAGAGCTGTTATTTCCAGGTTCAGCGCCTCTATGACTTGCTCTCCAGTCAGGCTGGCTGTCCCCTGATTATTGTTCTTCTTGAGGCCCTTCCGAGGAGCCCAACCATCCCCTCAGCTACAGCCTGTGCAGGTTCCCACTGTGGATATGGCTTGATGACAAGCTGCTGTTCTTTACGTCACGAGCAAGGATTATTAATTACAGCCAAAGCCTTGCCATTAACGCACGGCAGTTCCTCAGTGCTGATTACTCTCTCAAATATACTTAGAGGATGAAAAAACTACAAATTGATTTTGTTCCAAGTGTATAAAATAACTGAATTGTAATGAATGAATGGATTGTAACGTGAGGATCGGCAGTACAGTATTCGGAGTAAGAATGATTCCATCTGAAGGCTTTCTGAAAAAGCTTCATATTCCATGCAGTTAAATAATTCCCCAGCGCCACAAATCCTCAACAGACTATCTCCATCGTGATGTATTTCTTCCAGATTAAAAAAAACTTACCAGCATACAATCCTCCCGCTATCCAGAGTGGGAAAGTTCGACACAAGTCGCAGTCATCCAAAATTCCACCTGGTTTGTCTATCAATTTTAATTTAAGATGGGCATCTAGAAATGTCAAGCGGTTCTTGAAGTCAGTCTTAATTTGGAAGAAAATTCTGCTGCAGTTCTTAAAAAGGACCAGCTTCCAAATTCAAACCAAAATTAAAAGTTCAATAATTTTCCCCAATTTGCAGTCGTCTTCAGTTTTAAGACCAAATGAGCTCACCTGGTGGAATTTCACACGGTAGATTTATACAGCAAGATAATTAAGAAGACAGTTTGACGGGCAATTACGTTGTTGAATTGTCAAATTCCATCGCATGTCAGAGGCATTGGATTTGCACCTGCCATTTACTTTTAGACCTGAAAATAAATCAATTACATTTCTCTGATATAACAAAGCACATGATTCTCAAAGTCCTGATATTTCCATACAACTCAGGTGTGCCAACGATTCCAAATGTTATTCTCACAAACAACATTTGTTGTGAAACACACACATGTCACATCAGTTTTTCAATGCTCTCATAAAAAAGTGGCGTGTGAATGGAGAATGGAATGTGATATATTTACAAAATGCAGTGTGAACTGCCCCATAGTGTGAACTGCCCCATAGTGTGACTGTATTAGATGTTTCACTGTTCCTGATGCTTTGTGTGAATTTTTAGTGATTTGTCCCACTGTCTCCTTTGGTTGCCATCTGGTGATATGTGACAATGAGTATACATTAGATGCACACAGTGTTATTCTTGTGCTCATTGCTGAATGATGACAGTTCAGGGACAGTTAATGACATGGAATCACTCGCAGCAGTCTCCTATGAACTAAGTAACTTGAAATACAGTTAACTAAAAATAACAGTTCACAAAATGTGTATCACTTCTGACACCAGCTGATCTCTATTGGGTGGCACATGATTACTCACCCTGCATTTAAACGGCACTAGTTATGTGATAAAAGAGTTTAATACTCTCCGTCTTTTCACTGATTTTCCCCTTCATTTTATTTTTACTTATTTCTTTATCCCATTGATTTCTTCCTTATCCCCTTTTTACTTCTGTATCCTTTTTTTTTATTCAAGCTTTCTTCAAACTAATTTTTACCATAAATCTAAAGTTTAATCATTAAACTAAAACAAATTATATTTTAATTCCTCCATTCATATACCTAATTCCTACTCAATTGTTTTGGAAGGCAGATGCAAAGCTTTTATTTGAAAACATTTCTTTGATTGAAATAATTAGCTAAAATGTTTTGGAGTCAATGAAAGAACCAAACAGTTAAGTGGTTTCTGAAGATGCATTATCAATGTGCCCATGTATGTCTTTGATGTGACAAGTGAATTAGCAATAGGGAGTGAAAGAGGCAGCTTCCAGAGAGAGAGATTTCACCCAAAGAACTACTTATATGTGGCACCCCAGCAGTCAAGAAAGAAGCAATAGTTCCTGTGCAGAATATTTTCCCTATCCCTTTCAATAACATCACTATCTGCTTTCTTTGTCAAACTTATTTTCAGAACCAATATGCCTGCTTTAAAACCTCAAATGTAGATATTTACCAAATATATTCTTGAAATCCCACTGAATTATAATAATAAGAATAATCCTTGCATTTGATATACATCTCAAAGCGCTTCACAGAATAAACTGTGAAGTGAATTGACTGTATGTTTTGTGGGTGAAATTATATCCATTAGAATGATGTCTGTTACTGATTTATTCTCCTTTTCAAAACAATTCTGATGTGTGTGCATGAGATATATTGCCTCTAGATGATTGCTAACCCCCTTTTTGGCCTCTGAGCTCTCCAGATGAAAATTCTGTCGCTTGTGTTGGTGCTAAGAGAATCCTGAGTATTTCTCCATCATCAATGTCAGTTAATGAATTTATACTTCCCCTATTTATGTCTTGTTCCTCTTTTGGGGGATAGTGAAGTCATTTATGATCCCTTGGTTTCCATATGCAGGTCCTGGAATTATGGCATTATAACACTATTATCCAGACTCCCATTTAATTTTATGTGGGTATATTTTGCATGTATGTAAATTAAAGGCTAATGCATTATTCATAAGAGTTGCAATTCTGCTCCGAAACTGAGAAACATAAAGTATTAGTTTTCCGTGTCATAATTAAGCCTGCTCGAAGCAATGTAGGGAATAATGATGTGTTCTGCATAAATGCATTTGTGGAGTCCTGTAGCTCAGTGGTTAGAGCACTCGCCTTGCAAATAAGAGACCTGGGTTTGATTCCCGGCAGGACGAAACCTTGGGCAATTTTCCTTATACCACATGCCTGATAATAATCCCTAAAAAAAAATTGGGTCACTCAAACCACGACTGTTTGTGGGATACTGCTGTGCGCAATTGCCTGCCGCATATCACCCACAAATATACAGTCAATTCAATTTACAGGATATTCTGTGAAGCGCTTTGAGACGTCCAGAAGACGTGAAAAGCGCAATATCAAATTCAAGGATCATTATTATGATTAAGATTATTATTAAATGGCTGGCATAGAGGTGAATTACGCAAGATTACATTTTCTGGTGAGATATCAGTGATAACATAAGCAAGCTGCATTGTGAAAGCAAGCTATACTTAGAACTGATAGTGGTCACAGAGTGCTCCGAAGGCCACTATTCACTGAGTTTTCAATTTAATAAGCAAACATGTTTGGTGTGTGTGTGTGAGGATTTAACGGAGGATTTGGGGTGTATCCTATGCCGCTAATCTTATTGCTGCTTTTACTTTCTCTGCCAATGGTTTTGTCGCCCCCACTTTTCCAAACAATAATTGACACCAGTCAGTGACCAAATGTCCAACGTCAATTTCACAAACCTTACGGACACGATGCTCCAAAGAACAACTTGTTCGATCAGTTTCTCATTTCTGCTGCAGTGAAAGAATCAAACAGGCCTCTTCTGTGGCACTGCTGTTGTCCAGTGTTCAAGCGATTATCAACGCTATTTGTTTTTATGCTGGTGAGTTATCATTAATTGTTCATTTGTTTAAATGTGTCATCGGGCAAAACAGCTGCCACCGTGGCTGTGCAGCTTTGGTTACTATTCTGAATCTTAACACAGGAGGTTGATCCCCAGTGTTAAAGGGATCAACCATAAGGGGAAAACGAGATAAGCTCAGAATTTTCAGTCTTCAAAAGAGAACTCTCAGAGGTATAAAGGTATATACAATATTAAATAGAATAGAGAAAGTAAATCCAGAACAATCCTTTCAGATGGACCAGAGCAGCAAGGTCAAGAGGATATAGGTAGGTTCAGGGAGGAGAAGTGAAGTTTGAGGAGGTATACCAGGAAATGTTTATTTACATGGAGGGTAACAGACAGCTGGAACACATCTGTTTAAGAAACAGTTTGAAGATCGTATAGCCACGGTATTTGTATTTTGGAAGGATCAAAAGGCTTTCTTCATTTGCATTTTTCTTGTGGTCATTCAATATCAAATAATTAAACTTTTTTTTCTGCTTCTTTCACTTCACTAGAGTTTTGTTTGGGATCTTTTCGCACTCTTGCATAATCTTTTTTAATATAGAGTCTTCACTCTTTATGGAGTATTCCTATTCCTTTCCATCAGATATGGCCTTTGCTGGTGATAGGAACATACACGTGTAATATGCAAACAATACAACTCTTTATACATTGATATTCTCTAAACCTTCTGCTTCCCTGCATCAGGAGGTTGTAGGTTCAAATGTCAAATCAAGATTTTTGAAACCGATTGACATTCCAGTCCAATGTTGGGGAAGTGCTGAATGTTCTGTCCAAAGGAGGTTCTGTCCTTTGGATGAGATGTTAAACAGAGATCTTCTCTGTCCTGTTCAGTTGAAGAACCTTCAATACTACAGGGAATTTCTTTCAGTGTCCTGATCATCAATAACCCAAATATAGCTGGGTCTTCACCACGTGGCTACCTGCATGACATTGTGTTGCATTCAGCTATAAAACTACAAAATTACCTCACTTGAAAAAGTAAAATTCTGTGAAACGCTTTGAGATGTTCTCCTAACGTAAGAGGTTCTATGTCAATTACAAGGATTCTTCTTCTTAATTGGAGAGTGCTGGAGTCTTTGACTTTTGTTAACTGAATCCTAGTTATCAAAGATAGGAAGCCATTTGGTTGCTTGCTTTGGTCAGGAAAATCAGAATAGTTTAGTTATTACTGTGAGGCTAAATGGAGCAAAGAGAATGTACACTAAACAGTGTTCTTTTGTTAAGTATGATTTCCATAAAATCACAAAGCTCACAATGCTGAAATTAAAAACCTTACGCCTATTGAGCTGCTAACCTCTGTTACATGATTTATTGCAAAACTGCCTAAAATGATCAAATAAATATACCCATCTGTTTGTTCAAAATTTATGTTTTAGTAATATAATCACTGCAAAAGATGATTTAAGTTCAAATTAAATACCCCTTTAAACAGGGATACCTATGATATAAACAAAATACATGTTTTTCTTCAGAGACAAGCCATCTATATTGAGAATTCTTATATAACACCTAACTGCTCTACCTTCAAACCTGAATGCTTGCAAGAAAGTTTTGTCACTGAGCATTTCATAACTTTGTCACAACAGAATGGATCACTTTGACAACAGTCGTTCTTCATAAGCATTTTCTCCCTGTACTGTGCACTTTTATTTTTGCTGGTCTTTTATTAAACTGCCACAGAACATTCATTTTATATTGCCTCTACTCAGCAAACCCAGACCTGTGGCAACTTCTCTGTGTCTCACTCTTGGCGACCTTCAGTCACTAATGCCCCTACCTTCTTATACCCCCTCCCTCAACCCCTCTGTCTCCCCTTCTCTCTATCCATCATCAAACAACACCCCCAAAACAATATCTCATCAACCATGCACATGATCACTTCCCTCCTCCTCCATCCTGCCAGATGTCTAGTGCCCACCTCTGCAAAGCACTCCAAAACCTATGTGAACCTATACACATGCAAGTTATTGTTGTTTATCTGATCCACATTCAGCTATTTTCCTTCCAAGGACTCAACTGAATTGAATGTACATACTCCCGCTGTCGGTCATGTCAGAGATACACCTACCCTTGTTAATTATATTCCATTTATATTGTGATCCAATTGTGACTCACATTACAACTTGCCCTCATCCAAAGTAGCAAATAAACAGTTAAGGTAACCAGCACGATTCACATGCCAGCTGGTAAAGCGCAAGCAAAGATTCGTATCAAACTGGTTCGACCAATTTGTTGACTTTGGAACTAATTTTGAACAATTATCATGAAAGCAATATTGTTTATTCCAGTTTAGAGGCAAATTAACCACATTTAAACAGTGTGCTTGGGAATTCTGAATTGTCATAATTTCAGAAGGAATTCAGATTTGTAGGCAGTAAACTAGGGAATAGACACAAGCTATAGCTTTAGAAAAAAAATGCTTATACACTAAAGTATTTTTTTAAATTTCACTAAATGTACATATAGCTTTTTTGAGCTCACTTTTGCTTGTGTTAAGTTTATATTCAGGGTTATTCAGTACAATGGAGTATGGATCTTAGCAACACAAAGCATATTTTGCAGTACACATTGTGCGATACAGTCATTTCTTATTTTATTCAGCAGCATGATGTGAAGAGTTACGGCTGCCAAATGAATATTAATGCCCTCAATTTAATTCCTTGCTCGTGTGCTGTCATACTGGTGCCACACAAATTACACCAGAGCATTCGTAGGGATAGCCTCTTGTTGCACACAAAACCGAAAGAGCCAATGCTCCTTAGCCTTTCAGCGCCTTGGGACGTCCTCTCAACGTGAAAGGTGCTCTATAAGTGTAATTTTGTTGTTGTTAGTCACTGCTATTAAAGAATTAAAAAAGGTTCCTAGAGCAACTTAAGTCTTTGCTATAAAGATGCTTTACACACACATGAGACACTGTGACACAAATCCATGGCTATGACAATATATCTTGAGCAGACTCTCTTTGTTTCTCTTGTTGTCCTCCCACCTTTAATTCCCTTATTGCCCAATTCCATCCTGATATTCAATGCTACAGCTTCATAAACTTTTTTCAGGTAACTTTGCATCGCCTTCATGGGCAAAAAAAATACCAGACAACTTGGGAGTCCCCATTCCCCAATAAATTTTGTATAATAATAATACTCCTTACTTTATAGTACACTACCTATTATGCTAGGAGGATGTCCCAAGACATTTACTGTAAAGTGTAGTGAATGTGTTTTGAGGTGAACACTAAATATTCCCATTTAGTTGGGAGCACTGCTTATGCTAGTTTGCACAGAGGCATTGGGGATATTGTTTGGAGATGGTGGGCCAGGGCTGCGTGAGTGGAAGAAAAATGCTGCTCCCAGCAATTTTAATCAGCAATTTAGTGAAAAATCTCTTCACCTCTTGCACGTGATTTTTACAGACAGCCAGGTGCAAATGAGAAACATTACTAACAAACCTTAACGGGGCAACTATTGTGCGATCCTGATATTATTTGGCATAATAGAGTTTAGCTGTTTTAACCAAAAATCTAGTACATGAATTTATACTAATGCTTACGATTGTTTAACTTGTTTGATTTAAAGGGTATTGGACTTTACAGATAAGTGAAGCTAGGTGCTCTACACTGATTTTTTTTTCACATGTACTTTAATGAGTATGTGCGGTACTTTAAGACAGAGCTATATAGCTGACGAGCGCTTGCTTGCTTTCTTTATTACATTATATTGCAATTAAATAATTGTGGGAGTGGAATTGAGGTGAAACATTTACATTTCAACTCAACAATGTAGGGCCGTGCACATTTCGAATCATTGGCCTGGCACACAGTGCCGGGTTTTCCTACAGTTTTACATTTCCATGTGGAAAGATGTATCAATCTTTAATCATGTATGTTTCAGCCCAAAACCTCAGGAGTAACAAAGAAAAAACTCTGCTGACCCAAAACAAATACCAGCCTCATGTTTGGCAGGACATGAGAACCAAAAAGCACTTAAAGGCTAAAAAGGTTACAATCCTGTGTTGTACAAGTGCTTAACCACAGAAGGATGAGTTGAGAATATACAGTAATATAAAAACTGTTCAATTTTTACATAATACAGTATTTCAAAACCTCTGCAGGGATTACATTGTTTCCCGACTTTTTTTAAATTGATGTGAAGGAGGTAGTCGTTAACTGCTAGTTATATGTCAGCACTGGTAAAGAGAACAAGACACAACCAGGCTCTTAGCTGAGAATGGTTTCTGTAGTGGAGAGGTCCAAAATAGGAGACAGCTTAGGAAAGCATAAAAATACATGCATCTTCAGGCAATGCATAGAACAAGCCATTCATCTTGTTGCTAAATACAGTGTCTGACAACATTGAGCTAGGATAGGAAATCCCATTATAGTCACTCATTATCAAAGTTACCGCACTTCATAGCAAAAAGAATTCCTCCTCCCTCTACCATAAAATTAGAATGTTTGCTTGAATTAAATAGCATGTTCTCTTCTTCCCTTATGACACGATTGCTGTAAATGTTTCCTTAATTTCCGTTCAGTATAAGGTGGTAGGGACAGATGCATTCCCTCCACTGGTGTCTATTTCCAAGAACAGTTGCCTCTCTTTAGAAACAAGAATTCCCTCCCAAAACCCTCGAGATTATACTTTGCAGATATATTACTGGATGTTGCTTAAAGTTTAGCATGCATTTAAAGCATCGGCTTTCCATCGTGGTGTTAATCTCACTATTAACCCTAGTCAACTAACATAGAAGACAAGGTCAAGTAAATACCATTCATGAATCAGTATTTAAGCATTACCTTTATTTTGCCACCAAAGGCTCATTCCAGAGGTCTGATTGTGTGGCTATCAACAGCTTTCAGTGCATACAAATTAAAAACATCGTCTATCATGGCATTTTTAAGAATAATGCACATGACTGTCACGATGAAATTGCATGATTTTATTCTTACATCTTTTTAGAAAATTGAAGTATCAAACATGTTTAGTGAATCGAGAAGCTATCTTTCTATTAAGCAGACATTTAAAGTGAATTGAGTATTGTAAGCGGCAGCTTGATACCGTCTTATGTTTCATGACCCTGGATTCAACCTGCTCTTGTTTAACAGTAAATTAATTACGTTCAAAGCTCATAAGACAGGAGGTGTTGATAGCTCAGAGGAGTCTTTTATGGCTTGTAAAGAAAACTATTGGGAATATTTAATTGAACCTATTTTTCCAAGGCCTGATAAAATCATTTAGGTATTAAAGTAACAACTGGCATTGCTTTCACAATCTTAGAGAATAGGAATCCATGAGAGGCAAATGCTATCATTTGAGTTGAGAGTTTTGTGTCGAAAACTATGTGTAAAGCAGTTGTCTTTAGGTTCGGCATTGCCTTTGTAAAATCAATAAACAATTTAACTGATAGCGCTAAGCTTTTCTTGATGACACGGTACATTGCACTGAATTGTCATCAGGGAAAAATAAAGTAGCTTTAAATCTAACCCCAGTTAACCAGAAGGATTCTTTTACTAACTGTAGAACATCAGAGAATAATTTATTTGATTTTCTTTTTTTCACATAAAACCGCTCAATGTTTCAATTTGTTGCACATCATGCTCCTTTCGGTGAAATAAATATTGAGGGCATTACATATTCTTTGTTTTTGCAGTAAATGGTTACATTCAATAACCTGGAATAGAGGAAACGTGAAAGAAGGAAGGAAATAGGATGAAAACATGTTTGGGTAGAAATTCTACCTGAGTCAAGATTTACTCTGTTTCTTAAATTCTTTAATAACTGTCTTAATTCGGAAGCTGGTAACTGCGTTTTTGTAAGTGATGCCGTCACAAAGTAATATCGCAACACTTGCTGCTATGATATACCTGAACATTTGAACATTTACCTGTATCTCAGAATAATTGCTTCAAAATTTACATGATCTATTTCTAGTGTCCTCATCAAGGTCATTTGATGGAGTGGAGTCCTGTAGCTTGGTTGGAGCACTCGCCTTACAAGCGTGAGAGCTGTGTTCGAATCCAGGCAGGTCAAAGCACAACCTTGGGTAAGTTTCCTTACTCCACAGGCCTAATAATAATCCCTCCAAAAGAAACCACAAGCCAAGCCCTGTTCCACTTACCGACAAAACATCTCCAACCAGACTTCCCACCTGTGATGCTCAACTTTATATTATTGCAAAGTATTATTGGAAATAGCTCAGATATTTTGAATACATACCATGCAAACTCATACAACCATGTCCTGCTCTTTTATACGAGCTCCAACTGCCAATTCATCCCACAATTGACAACCATAAGATGTTCTCCTTGATTCCCTACAGCACATAGCTTTTTCCACTTGACAGAACCATTCACTTTAACTGTAGTGAGCACATACCTCTCCGCCCATGGATCTAGCTTAAGTATTCCCCACAGAAATGATTCTCTTCTATTAATCCCTCATTCATAACCTTGTTTTCTCTGTATTCCTTGCAGCAGGTTACCTCGTTTCTCGTAATGCCACCTGTTTCTTCTCCTTTAATGTCACCAAGGATTTATTCAATATTGGCTATTTATCAATTTAATCTGTGTTGAATTCTTCTCGTCTATAAAATAATTGCTCATTGGTACTCTATCTTCCTTTGATTTATTTACTTTCTCCTTACTCAAACCTTAACATTGCCTCAAAGTACACTGACTAAAACCTCAGACAAATACCCTGGTAATAAAAACCAAAGAATGTTCACACCATGCATGCACAGTACACATAGGAGAGAAGAAAATGCCACAGCATTCCTCGTGTCATCACTCGAACCACATTGTATGTTCCTGACTGATATAACAGAATACAAAATATAATACAAAATTACATTTGTATTACGCCTTTCATGTTGGGAGAATGTCCCAACAGTAATAACAGCTTGCACTTATATATTATTTCATGCATTTGGTATAGTGCCTTTCATGTCAGGAGAAGATTCTAAAGTGCCTCGGAGAATTAATTGTCGAGCGATTGTGATATTCATAGGTACATGTGGCAGCCTAGTTTAGCACAGCAATGTTTCACAATGAGCCATGAAATTGAGTGCTCAAATTTATTTGGGGGTATTATTGGCCAGGACACCAAGAAAAGCTCCTTATGCTTTGAGCAGTGCCAGGGGATCTTTAATGTTCATTTGAAAAGGCAGAAAGCGAGCACAGTTTTATGTCTCATCCAAAGGACCACATTTCCAACAATACAACACCTTCCAACACTGCATTGAAGTGTGATCCTTGGTTGTCTGAGTTCAAGTCCCAGCATGAGGTTTGAAGCGCTCTGAGATGCTGTCCAGCGTGGAGGGCGCTATATATATCGGAATTGTTGTTGTTGAACCTACAATCTTCTGATTCACTTTCGCAACTGTTTTTCACTCAAATACACCAAAATATTGTGTGTGTCAAATCTCACAATGGCATTATAATAATTTAAAACAATTCTTGTTATTGTGTTTAAATTGCAATGGGAGAATCATAAATTGACGGTTAAAATGAGTTGGCACAATGCTGGACTGACATCCTCTTGTACAATAATTATACAACTGATTGAAATGGAATAAAATTGACCATTATTTATAGCATACACATTGATTTATCTTGTTAAGAGGCCCTGGGGCTAGTGATTGAGCACTTCAAAATACACTGAAAATATTGTTTACACAAAGATGTGAATTTCTGATGCCATTTCTATACTCTGCAAATAGTGTAGATGATTATTCGGAAACAAATTAAAATCTTATCCAGCAACTTGGATATGATGAAACACTCATAAGTGTTATTAATGCTTTGAAGTACTTTCAATGAATGCTTTGCAACAAGCTGTGCTGTCCTTGAATTATTAATGAGTCTTTAATCTTGAATATTCATTCCTTTCACTCTAAGGCATTTCAAGACTTTGCTTGCTTTATGTTATGCACATCAGGTGTAGCACAAACATGCTTTGCATATGAAAACATCAACACTTCAAACAGCAGAAAGTACAAAAGGAAAATTATATTAAAATTGAAAGCAAAATGAAAGAAAATCAGAAAAAAATGGGCGAGTTACATAAAGTCAGTCTTATGATATGGATGGAAGAACATTCAGCCTCCAACTACATCATGCCACACAAGTCCCCATAACTCCTATTCCCCTCTCTTATACCCTGCTTGACTATCACCAACATTGGGAGAATTGCAATTAGTGACTACTTTCTGGCCTATAAACCCTATAAGCCCTCTATAAAATCCCCCGAGCATCTAATATACAAAGAAACAAGAGTAGGCCATTCAGCCCCATTGAGCCTATCCCACCATTCTATAAGATCACGGCTGATGTGTATCTCAAGTCCAATTACCCATCCTTGTCCTGTATCCCTTAATACCACGACAGCAAATATCTATCCACCTCAAGCTTGAAGATGTGAATGTTTCCAGGCATAATCCACAGCCTTTTGGGGGAGCGAGTTCCAGATTCTACTGGACACAGTCGAACGTTCACAAGTCTCAAGTCTGCCTTGAAGGACACCACCCGACCCCCATCCCACTTCACCCCACTAAACAATGTACTGTATCTGTCGACTCCTATTCCAGAAAAGTCACAGCGACCTCTAATAAGCTTACCTGCATATTTGCCTGCACAGCAAATGTGATACCCTAACCCTAGCAAAATAATGTTCAATCTACCCTCTAATTTTACAGGATCTGAAGAGGAATTATGGTCGAATGAGCAGGTGCTTTTTCTGCCTTATGCTTTGTTCTAGGCTGTGAAACAGAAAAGTCGGTGGGTCCGTAAGGAAAAACTACCAACTCAGAACCAAATCCAAAACACAAAGGAGTGTTGGAAATTTCATAGAAGGCTGAGAAGGCAAGCACAGAAGCTTGGAATATTTACTGACAGATTTCACCACTGAAGCAAATTGCAAATAGAGGTATTCCTCGCTTAATGTCGTAGTTTGGTTCTTGAAAAGTGTGACTTTAAGCGAAACGACGTTAAGCAAACACATTTTTCGCATACGAATTAGAGTATAAACTGGAGTTAGGTTCTTTTGGAAATTTTTCGTCAAACTTTTCTAAAAAAAACCCATTATACTCGCTCCCTGACTGCCTGCCTGGCTCACTCACTCACTCCCTGACTGCCTGGCTCACTCACTCACTCTCTGACTGCCTGCCTGGCTCACTCACTCACTCTCTGACTGCCTGCCTGGCTCACTCACTCGCTGCTGGTCTTATTCGCTGCCGGCCTGGCTGGTCTCACTCGCTGCCGACCTGCCTCGCTCTCTCGCTGCCGGCCTAGCTCACTCCCGACCTCCCCGTCACTCTCTAGGCAGGCCTAACGCCTTCGTGCCCCCTTTCCACCTGCTGGTGAACAACGTAATAGCGAACATTGCAATGTTAAATGAATATATGTACCCTATGTATCAGCAACGTAATAACGAAAGAACGAGGCAACGGTAAGCAGAGTCTATCTGTACTGTAGTCAAGAAATCTGCAGTGTTTGAGTATTTCCAACTGGTATGTTTCCTGGCACTTTTCCAAGTTCCTGGAAGCACCATTGCACATGTACAGGACTCATCTTACCCTTGTGCAATTGTGCTTGTTTTTGGTAATATGCCAAGTGCAAGCTGAACCAGTAAAAACTCAGGTTCCGTTAGTTCAGTCAATCTTTCCCCTTAGATAATTACATGATTTCAGGATCAGGTCATGCACAAACCACACTGTTCTGCAGTCTCTTCTCTAGTGATGAAGAACTGCTTAAGTGTTTTCATCAATACGTGGCCAGGACTGGCACAAAGTGGCTAAGCTGCATCAAAATTGATATTCTCCCTCGATAAATTCCAATTTGAATTCATCAATAACACTGAGTACTAAATATTTTGCATTCAATCACTATCAAACCCAAAATCTGACAATAAAGCAAATTATATTGTCTCCCAAATCTATTGTTTTTCCCTTAATGAAATGCTGTTCTGTGTTCCGAGCAGATTACTCTGCACTCACTTTCATATAGGCATCAATTTTGTGTGATTTCTCAACATTTCTTAATTAATTCTGAATCACTGACACACTGGAACAATGCTTTAATATGATCCACTCTGGGATTATGGGCTCTCTTGCAAGACCATTTGCAGTTACTGGAAATTGTTCCTGCTCGGATGTCTGAAGAATTCCTGTTAAGAAATACAGAATAGTTGCCCACCAATGTACTTTCCAAGTCACATACTGCTCAATTTGCAGTACAAAATTAACCGAAATCAATCTCTATTCCTTCCAAGCTTATTGCATTTTCTCTCCCTTCCTAATGGCAGTGATTCGGAACTAGGGATCTCCCCAACCTTGAACATGCCCATCAATTGTGAAACCTGTAACATTGGTCCCAAGATCAATTCAAATGAATTTACCAAATGAGCCTTTGGACAATTTAATCATATCCTCCCAGCAATACCCATTTGTCACTTTTTTGACCCTGCTGTGCACAATTGGCTGCCGCGTTTTGCCCACAAATATACAGTCAATTCACTTTACAGTATTTTCTGTGAAGTGCTTTGAGACATTTGGAAGATGTGAAAAGTGCCATATCAAATGCAAGGATTATTATTGTTCAGCCACACCTTCATGGCAACAACCAATCTATTTCTTCCTGTGTTCCTTCCTGGCATCCATCCTATGGTTCTCCCATTACAGCATTAAGCTGTTTTTTTAAAAAAAAATGAATCCAGCATAGAATTGATGAGGTAGGAGACAAGCAATAAGAACTCTTCGATTCCAGCCAAATTGCTTTGCAAATCCCAACTGGCATCTCCACATCATCATTATTCAACTAAATGGTCAACATACCAAGCTGATATATCCTGGCTCACATAAATAACTTTTTAAAGCACGATTCATTACAATTACAAATAAGGGTCACAAGATAATGAATTTGGAGTGGGAGCTTGGACTACTTTTTCTCATATGCATCTAAGTCCCATGAATATTAAGACCAGTTAATAATAATAATCCTTGCATTTGATATACTGTAGTACCTTATCACATCTTTTCTCAAAGTGCTTCATAAGAATATACTGCAAAGTGAATTGACTGCATATTCTATGGGTGAAACACAGAAGCCAATTGCTCACAGCAGTCATGGATTGAGTGATCAAATTATTATTGTAATTTTTTTATAAAAGGGATTACCACCCCAGGAAAAGCGATCTGCCGATCAACTAACAACCAGGTTCCTACTTACTGCCAGGAAGCAGTACCCAGTTCGAACTAAAATAACAATAATAATCCTTACATTTGATATAGCGCTTTTCACATCTTATCAACGTCTCAAAGTGCTTCACAGAATATACAGTACGTGAATTGACTGTATATTTGTGGGCAAAATGGGAATCAAAACCAGGTTCTCTCGCTTGTGAGGAAAGTGCTCAATTGTAAGATTCCCCTTGCTCGCCTCCTGAGATCAGGTAGCTCAAATGCAGTTCTGAAATCAAAATGACCTGAAAAGCAAAAAGGGGAATCTCATGAAAGGTTGATAAGACAAGTGCATAGGTTTGAAATGTCTGCTACAACATTTTGTCACTTAAGCAAATTGTAAGTTGTCAGAAATCTGCAGTGTTTCATTATTTCCCACTCACATGTTTCTTGGCACTTTTCCAAGTTCCTGAAACACCCTTGCACATTTACAGGCTCCATTACCAACCCTGTTCAGTTGTGTGTTTGTGATTTTGTTCATGCAGATTCAATCCATAAAAGCTCAACCAAGAGACTTACCTGCTGTTTGTGATTCAACACGACTAACCCTAACCTGAACTTGGTGTGTTGCTTTTGCTCACCTATCAACACAGAGCCCGAACCAAATTTTTGTTTCCTGTCCAACCTCCAGTTGAAGAACATTCAATTTCTGGGTTATGATGAGCAGCCACTTGTAGAGGTAGTGCTCGCATTACAAGAGGTTCTCTTTGAGGACCTAAGAACATCGACAACAAAGCAAACAAGACCTCACTGATCAAGCTTTACACCCACCTGCAAGAGGTTAATCATTACATTAATAATTTAGGGAGGACATATTTGCAGGGCAATGGGGAAAGCAGGGGAGTGGGACGATGGGCTGAACGGGTCCTTCTGTGCTGTATAATTCTAAAATTCTATGTAAAATTATTATATTTGAGTATTTCTCTTTGGGAAGATGCCTCAAAGCATTCATATGAGTTTCATGTCCCAACTTGGGGGCTTGAACCCACAACCTCCTTACCGAAAGGCAAGTGTGCTACCTACCATCTGAGTCAGGCTGATACACCAATGATCAAATGAAATGACACATTATATGATTTGAAGAGGCACAAACCTAAGAGATCCAGCACTGCTAGTTTTAATGCAGAGATTTAATGCTTTGTGAGAAGCCAGTTTTTAAGCAGACAGATGCATCATTGCAATGATTGAATGATTTGATTTCTCAAAAAAGGATAATTTGCTTTGTATCCTCGCTCTGTTCCAATAATGAAATGCTCTTCGACAGAACCTAAATGGAACAGTTGCAATAATCGCATCAATTTGACCAACCTTTGGTCAAATGCCACACAAGTGGGGTTTTGTAATTCAAGAGAGTTTGGCTCCATCTGTATTAAGTCGATAAAAATGTAATCTTGTTTGTCCTGCACTCTCTTCACAAAGAAGTGAAATGTTGCCAGAGACTCGGGTCAAGCAGACCAGACATCATATAACCCTCGGCACCAGACACAAGACATCCATCCCATCATCACAGCTACTGGCATTCCAGGAAATACTGGTGGTTCAACAAGGTCAATCGCAGGAGACACAGGTAAAACAGAGCTCTGGCGGCAAAACGAGTCCGATAAACCACCACAGCTGATAAGATGGAGGATGCGTTTGGCAGCAGGAGGTGAGATTTAATTGATGCAAAGCTCTGTGAAATACCATTTAAAAGACTCAACGGACCATTATTTGAAGAAGTCATTAATTCACAATGTGTAATAAATGCAGAATTCCACCCCCACAGTACAATAATAAATTCAAAATATACCCCCTTGGTACATGTGTTAATCAGAATAGAAATGTGGAAGTTGGATGACTATATTGGGGAGAGATTTGACACGGTTTAATTGTTCATTTGTTCACCCTGTGAAGATAAGAGATTTTGTATGGAACAAACAGAGCGCAAAACCAACAATCAATTAACAGGTTTAATTTACGACTAAATATGCAGCGATGATTTTTGACTAAAATGTGTAACTATTTGGAGAGGCCAGGTACAGTACTCAGAATTTTGTTTTACATTACTGTTGTACTCACCTCAATTTTTCAATCTAATTTACTCGTCTGCCATTATTGCAAATGTGTCTGACAAGTGGAACACACTCCCCAGTGTCCACATACATATGCACTTTACTATCATCCTTTAGTCACCAGACTCAGTTCTAAGTGCTTTTGGCTCCTGTTGAACTGGCAATAAAATCTCTATCTTCATAGTTCAGTTGCGAGTCCTGTCAAAAGTGACGGACTCATTTCGTAATTTTATTGAAAAGTGATTTATCTCAAACAGTAAACTGAGGAAAGCTACAAAACACAGCAGTCAACCGTTGCGACTATTACTGTCATTTTACAATAGTTTAAAAAAAATTCCCCTTACTTACTAACAGTAAAAATAGAAGAATTCTATTTCAATCAAATGTGATGAATCTACTGCTTCTGCAAGATTACAGCATGAGTACCAATATTTCAATCAGTGTTAGCAATTTGATGTGTCACTGCTCTGCCTTTGGAATGTGGTAATATATCACAGATGATGGTTAGACAGTGCTTGCTCAATCCATTGCTGAGACCCCAGTGAAAGTAATACAAATGACATGTAAAAGCTGCTTACATAACTCCTTCTGATCCCTGGGTTAAAGTTTCCTTGTTGTAATGGGTGAAGAAAAATAAAGTTAAATTCTCTCCATGTTTTATTTCTGAAAGAAGAATTGACGTTTTGAACTTCAAAGGCAGACAGTTGATAATAATAATCTGTACATTTGGATATAGAGCCTTTCACGACAGGAGGACACCTCAAAGCACTTCACAAGATGGACTGTAAAGTCTAGTCACTATGTAATTGTAGGTGAAACTCAAACCTGAAGTTCAGTTTATGGCAAGCGAAAATTGGAAATGTTCATAGTCGACCTGTCAAATAAAGGAATTGATTTAGAATAGGACACAATAACAACTTACATTTATACAGCACCATCCGCACCCGGCGGCGTCTCAGAGCGCTTCACTGCAATTGAAATGCACTTTTCCCAACATCAGGTAACAGCAAGTGGATGAGTAGGTTTGGTGACAATCTATTTTTATTTTCAAATACATGTCAGATAACATTGGCCATTATTCTTAATGAATGCTTTTCAAATTTTACGATGATATTTTTTGAACTTGGAGGACACGAAACAGACACAAATTGACAGGAATAGTTTACAGTCTCCTGCTTGAGAAACAGTGGGGAGTTTCAGACACCTATTGATGAGTCACACTCATGACAAGTGCATGTTTGTACTCTCTTTACCTTTCCTCTCACCTGTGACACACTATTCCTGAGGCATTGGCTGTGCGTGCTTCAATTCAATGTGTCGCAATCTTTCGTCTTCTAGTAAAATAAAATCAATTAACAAAAAAAATCTATGAAACTTTATTCACATTGGATTGCAGAACATCGCAAAATCCCCCAACAAATATCAATGCAGTTTACTGATTTCTACTGAATCTAGACAAGCCTACGTATGAGCTGCCATGAGGAGACACGACTGCACAAATTATATCGATATAATTGTTCCCAGTACTTTAGTCATTCACTATTGTATAGCACTCTGTACATCAGTTAGACAGTATATCATCATTAAGCCTTCAAGATTAACAGGTGACTGAGCTAATTTCACCACTTGGAAATAAGTTTCCATGCAATTCAAGAACCTCTGTTAACTGAGGCCTTGCTCATCCCATCAGCTGGAGTCACAGATACTCTTGGACAGAGGGTATAAAAACCTGGTCACAATCCATGCCAATTTCTAAATTAACAGAGATCACACTTTAAAATCCACACTTAAGTTCGACTGACAAAATAATCAGGCTCTGAACAAAATCAAATCTATTCATACAGAAAATATTGCCATCAAAGCTTGCGACTTTCCACCATCTAGTTCCAGATACCCTGCTGTGATGGAATCTCTATTAGCATCATGCAAATACAAATACAACATAATTGAAATGTCATTTTGTTAGATCAAGTGAAACATTTCAACAGTGTTGGAGGATGAATAGTTCATATTACTGTATTTATCTTGGACAGAATGGTGCAATAACCCTGAAAAAGGAAGTGACAAGCAAAATTAATGACAGCATTTAGAAATTTGACATGGAAATAAACGTTAATACCATAAACCGTCTTTAGTTATTGTATTACTGCTTTTTCAATTTGGCCTAAATTTCCTGATGTGCCGAGACACGAGTGCTGTAACAAGAATGTTTTATTTATTATATTTTATTATTAATCATAAAACTCCTTGCATTTGTTTTCATGCCTTATCATGTCAAAACATGTCAAAAGTGCTTCGCAGAGTTTTCAATATAGTGTAGTGATTATGTATTTGCTGATTGAAAAAAAATGCACATAGCAATGTTCCCCAAACAGCCATGAAGTGAATTATACAGTTTTTCCTTGACAAGCTCTTGCATCCTCCTTGACTCTTGCCTGTCTTCCTTTTCAACCATGCATTCGATCACCGCCTCCCACCACCCCACCTCACCCCCACCTCGACGTATAATACAAAATTACACTAGTATTGTGCCTTTCACATCAGGAGGACGCCCCAAGTCGCTGTCCCAAACTCCACCCCTGTTAAGTGCTCAAGACTCAACCTCGCCTACAACAACAACATCATTACATTTTTAGAGTGCCTTTCATGTTGGGAGGACATCCCCAAGGCGCTACAGGACACTATATAAATGCACATTGTTGTTTGCTTTTTTAAATTGCTTTCATTGGAGTAATAAAGCATTTCAGCGTGCTTCCCAAAACAGCGATCTGGAAATAAAGCTTATTATGGTACAATGTGGTCATAAGGGGCTGCTATGTCTTGAGGAAATCCATCCAATTTTACTTCATTTCTAACCATAGAAATAATGTCTGAGGATGAACTAATATGAAGGAAGCAGCAGTACTTCATATCAGGTTATCTATAATTATTATCAGGAAAAATATATCATATCAACCGAGGAGGCTGCAACACGTTTACAGAGTGCTGCTTAGGAAAAAAAACTAAACACTCACTAGGCAATAAACATATTAAATGAAACTCCATCAAATCCCTGTCTGTGGGCTGCAATTTGCAAGGCATGATGTATCAACGCCTTTCAGGTATGCAAGAAACACAGTGAACTGAAACACTTAGAATAGGAGAATGTCCATTTGGAGAGATTAAGCAAAAGCAGATGGGAAGACTGGGGAAAACAGAATTGCAGTGACGTTAAATGCTGTATTGCACGTGCAGCTTGTTTTCCCAAAGCAATCAGCAGATAACTCAGCTTGCTCCAACAAGCAATCTTCAAATCTGTCATTTAAACACATAAAACATATCCGAGAATATAAGTTCCCTGGGATAAGGGGCGAGGGTTTGAGGCAAAAATATGTTCATTACAAAAACATATTTTGAAGTAAATATGCAGAATGTTAATGCAATGGTATACAGGTTGCCTCCAAATAATCAATTTTCTCAAATTTCAACACTTAGAGATGTCATTTCAAGATTGACAACCTGCATCATCTCTGGCCTTCTAAATATCTCAAAGCACTTCACAGATTGTGCTGTAAAGTGAATCGACTGTATATTTGTAGAATAGAAGCACCAATTGCACACAACAGTGTCCCTCCAAACAGTTGTGGATTAAAATGACCAATTTTTTTTTAAGGGATTATTATCAGGCATGCGGAGTAAGGAAACTTACCCGAGGTTTCATCCTGCTTAGAATTGAACCCAGGAGGCCTGCTTGCAAGGTGAGTGCTCTAACCACTGAGCTACAGGACTCTATTATACTCTGGAGATGGAGTGGTTAGCTTTCTTTTCAGGTATGTTTTTCCTCTCTGCTTAAACCAAAGAACATAGTATAGGTTTTTGCTGCTGTGGCTTTCTGAAAGTCCTGTACTGGGGCAAAAAGCCTGTGCTGGAAGTTAGAGGAGAAATTGGTAAGCTTCAGTCATGAGTATGTTTAGTGTGTATTAAAAGCAATGGGTTTTATTTAAAGAAAGAAGATAAACAATGCACTGGTCCATATTTATTTGCGATTTTGTGCCTAATATGGTCCAGCAAGACCATAAAAAAAGAGATGACAATATTCAGGCTCTGTGTTATAGTCAAGGGAGGCTGCTGCTTCTTGTGATAGTTTTAGCTCTGCATGTAGAAACACAGAGATATTTCCTGATGTCCCACGCTGAGGTAAAGAGTGAAAGTAGATAAATTTGATCAAATGGGTCTGAGTGTAAGTTAATGTAGATGTAATGAAAGTTGATGATTTTGAGCCAAGCGTACAGAAATGATTTTCAATGAGACATAATGGTTTATGTGTTCTACTGGGATCAGTTAATTGTCAGATGAAACAAGCCAGAATGTGTCTGCTTGCAACATGTTAAGCCACATTGAGCATGGTGCTATAGCCAGTTCTTCCAGAAAATGTGTATTGCTAGATAATAAACCCAGTGCGGTGTATCTGAATGGCTAATACATGATTGTGCCTTATGCTTGATGTCACACAATATATTTCATGTGCTTTATAATCTCCTTTGGTCCTAGCACATTCAAGCATGGAGAAGGGCTGCATGACGAGGGTGACTGAATTGAAAAGACAATAAGAATCCCCTCCCCAAGCAATTCCACGTTAACAAAGCTTCTAAAGTAGTATTTCACCGATGTTTATCCAATAAAATATGTAAAGCACTAATTTTGGTGATACAAGGTTTGAATTATTTCACAAATGATTTTTCCCAGAACAATGTTTGACAGTAAGATTACCTGGCAGAATTCCCAAGAACTAGTTCACTCTCAACTCTATCTGCTATGAAAGCTTGACTTACATCATTATGAGGCATTGCTAATACTTGTAGGATGTTTTAGTGACTTGAACCCATAAATTACCAGTTTCATTGACCTTTTTTCCTCATAAATATTCACAGCACTTTTTACATTAACAATACTATATTTAGGGGATAATAAATGAGTATATTAGTTTGGGTTTTGGTAAAACCCATGATAATACATATGTGAGATTTTTAATGGTTATCAGATCTTTTTTAAATTGATGTAATCCAAACAATATAATATGCATATTAATCATTGAAATGGTTTTTAAATTTGTTATCACCCTCAATCACAGCAGTTCCGAGCAGGATGTTAACCCAGTGGCATTCGGAGAAGCGAATTAATATAATTGCAGCCTTTTCCACAACAGCACAGATATCCATCTCATCTTCATCCCACATAGGCTTGACAATGTCAAGGTGGGCACTGAGGATATGCAACTGAAATAATTTCATCCTAAAACTTAGGTTTCCTCAATTCAGCACGTTTAGATTAAATGCCATAACAAATGAACATCTAATTTAAGAGGAAACTTAGCACATGCATGAGAGAATGAGACAGGAAGAGAGGGGATATGGGGGATGCTGGAGAGGGGGGAGATTCTTGTAGATTATAAATATTAGCACAGATGGCCTCTTTCATTGCAAATATAACAATCATTTTAAAATTTGATAGAACACCTAATCACATCGTCAAGATGTCTCAAAGTGCTTCACACGATACGCTGTAAAGTGGTGTGGCTATGTTTTCGTTTGTGGGAGAATTTATGGTGCTCTAGATTATATGCAATTCTGCGTAACAGACCCAGTTTGTGGAAGAGAGCCAGAAAAACTGTAAGAAGGCATAAACAACAGGACAAATATGCAAACACAGAAATTGTCTTTGGCTGGAAGGTATATAAACTGAGAGCGTATTGCCAAGGATTACAGATATCATGAAGTGGAGCTCATGCATTCGAAATGTTGGCCGGAATTAGCATTTATAATTTTACTTTATTTTTGTTATAAGTTGTCAGTTTTCAAGTGGTGAGTTTACATAATATGGTTCAGTATAAGGAGAGTTTCCAGTCCCATGCTATTGAGCTGAGTGAGGGAAGGGCGATTGGAGGGAGAGTGAGTGCTATCTGTACCAATCGTGTTCATGGCTTGAGAGTTGCAGTAATAATAATAATGATCCTTGGAGTTTGCCCACCAATTTATTTTACAATACAGTATATTCTGTAAAGTGCTTTGAGACATCGAGAAGACGTAAAAAGTGCTATATCAAATGCAAGGATTATTATTTTATTATTATTTGATATAATGGCTTATTACATCTTCTAGACATCTCAAACGCTACCCAGAATATACTATAAAGTGAATTGACTGTATAGTTTGTAGGCAAAACCCGGCAGCCAATTGTGCACAGTAGTGTCTCACAAACAGTCGTGGATTGAATGACCAATTTAAGTGGAATGCTTCCATGCTCCTTCAGCAGAACACTGGTGAGTGCTGCAGCATGGCCACAAACGAGATGCTCTATTTAAAGAAAACATGTTCTGCAAGATGAGAGATTTACGCTTAATAACACTTATCAGGAAGGACTATTTAAACTGGTCACTGGGAACCGAGTTAATTGGGAATTATAGCAAACAGGGATTGAACAAACTGACTGAAAGGTATGTGTACGTAATAATAATAATAATAATAAGACTGATTTAAAAATGTGATTGAAACAATTTAGAAATGGCTTGACAATATACCCAATGTACCAAACGTCCACATTCTATAGAAAGTAGTTATTTGGGGAAGTTCAAATATACTGTACCAAGAAAAATAACATCCATTGAAGTGTAATACATTATTTATCTGGCTGACCCAGCACTGAAAAATTGGAAATTACCTATAAGAGTGATTTAACTGTAATAAAATAATAATGATATACTGTACTTCACAAAAGTTATTGTCGGCTAAACAAAGCAGCCAATTTGTGGCCAATTTGACATCTGCTCATGCCAACTACTTTGCTTCAATGACTAGCAATACTGTACTGTATACTTTCCATTCTTTTTTTAAAAAAAGGTTCGCTAGTGAACCATATGCAGTCTACACTTTGTTGATGAAGTAGTAGAATGACATTTGGGTTCTGTGTTTGTAATTTGTTCCACTAAGGAACAAATAGAAAAGTCAGCAAACAATTGAGTTATAAAAATTCCTAATCAGCATTTTTATTTACAGCTAAATAGAGGGGCATGACACTAGTTACCAATGTCTACAACTTGCACTGATGTTCTCCCTGCATGGGGCACATTAAGCAAATAGAATGTTTTGGCAGCACTGCATCTATAAAATATGGTGTGTAATGGTGCAAATTGTATAGCGGTTAATTCAATCGTTGAATCAGAGGATTATACACACGGCAACCATACGTTTGTGGTACATTATATCTGTACGAACACTTGTGCACGGGATGTTGTAGTAAAAAGGTTGAACACATAACTTGAAGGAACTTGATAGGAACCTGCTGTGAAATGTCATGACAACTTATATTGTAGACAAATGCAGCGGCCAAATTGCACACGGCAATGTGGTCCCACATACAAGCATGAAGTGAGTGATCAGTATTATTTGGGGGAGATTGTTGGCCACCACATCAAGCTCTGCTCAATTCAGTCCAGTCAAAGAAAAGAACCAACTTAATAATATTTTCTAACACACCAAAGAGATTGGACTTCAAACATGATTCATTCTCAGGTGAACCTGAATATATTTTGTGTTCACTGCTGAGAAATCCGTAACTGAGTTATTTGGAAATATGCTCAGATGCAAAATTCCGCAGAGAAAATTCTTCACAGTGGGAGTAAGTGGAAGTATGACAGAACTCTATATAATTGAATCATGAATTCATTTTTCCAGAACTGACAATATATTTAGAATAATTTAGCAGACTGCTCACTTCATAAGGGGCATACTTGTTCATGCTCAACTACGTGCTCTGGTCACATTGTAAATTTGAAATAATCTCTAACAATCTCTTCAGTGTTTATGCCAACCTGTTCGAGGTAAACAGAGAAACAACACAAGAAAACTGAATATTTGAGAAAAAGCTTTAAAACTGAATAACCTGTAGAGTTCAGCATTGTTAATCTAAGATTTCCTAAACTGCTCAAATGATGAGATATTCCACAGAAGAGTGTTAAAATGGCAGAAAGACAGTGAGAGTATATTTGGTGTCTAAACTGATTTGAAGAACATGCTCAGTCTAGATTAAATAAATTGGTGCTCATAAAGGCATTTCTATCTGCATTTACTGTGATGTAGAGACGAACTGGATGACAGTACACGCGCTCATCAGCAAACAACTGAATATTCAATACACTATTGGTAGTGAACTGACTGACTTTGACTCGGCAGATGATATTGTAGCAGTGAAGGGTTGTTAACAGATATAAATAAACTAGAGGAAGCAACTGAAAATCATTCAGTAGCACTCGATTAATCATCAGAGTTAAGTATGAAACCATGAGATACCTCACAACTCATATCTCATATTAAAGTGAAATGGCACTCATGGATGTTAATTACTTCGCATATCTGGATAGCACAATGCTAATGGAGGAAACATACAGATTAAAACACATTTAGAAAGGAGAAGATAAAACAAGCTAGCTTCAGGAATATTCAATTGAAATAGCTTATCAATAATAAAATAAGATTATACAGTTGCCCAATGCGTATCATATAAACATGTCGGACTGAGACTGGGACCTAGGCAAGAAGACACCAAAGACAGATTAATTTAAAGATTTTCATTGAACGCACCTCTATAAAATATAAAAGGACCTCTACAGAATTCTGTACGTTAAATTGAATGACTGCTAGTAATAAGAATTTTTAAAGGAAAGCAACCGCTGTTTAAATAAGTGATACAGATGAAGATAATATAAGTGTGAACTGGAAGAACAGGGATCATCAAAATAGCAATTGCAATTGTTGCCAAGAGAATGTGAGGCAAATACAATAGCAAATGCTGATGAGTGAGAGAGGAGAGGCTGAAAGACATTTGAAACTATGTTGTGAATAGAAAAGCAAGTGCTCAAGTTACACAAGTGGTGCATGATGAAATTGAAAGGAAAATCAAAACGTTTTTCACTGTTTTTCAGGTTAAAATAAATCCATTCATTCTAACAAAAAACAAATCTGGGTATGAATGAAGGGATGGTTACAAAGTTGGCTTTAGGGCAGTAAACATTTCCAATTCAAAATTTATGCCTCCTGTGCTAATCATTGAACAAATATTTACTTCTTTGCTAGTTCCATTTTGGAGAGGTACTGTATGTTGCAAAATAATGAGCTGGAATGCTTGTGTAACTGTGGCTTCTTTTCTGAACTGTTGAAAACTAGGGTTGATAGATACAATGCACTAGTGGGTGCTGATAGTCTGGGTTAAGACTGTGAAAAAACTAGGCATAAAGTACAAAGTACACACAAAGCACATGGACAAATGTTACATGTTAATCGAGGCACATCTCAGCTGTAAAACCACATGTGAACCTTAAAGCACACCACATCCAAAGCAAGAATAAAAAAAGCTGTGGTTGTGACAATACCTGCAAAATAGCCTCACCCACAAAATACAGTAACTAAACTTCACAGTGTATCATGTGAAGCGCTGTGAGACATCTCTACGTGATAAGATGCTGTATGAAATGTAAGGATCATTACGGATTCCTCTATCAACAGAAATAACTTCTCCATATTTACCCAGTTAAAGCCCATCCATAATTTTGTACACTTCTATCAGAATCCCTGCCCTCAACCTTCTCTGCTCCAGCTTCTCCAATCTCTATTCATAACTGTAGCCCTTCATCTGTGGAGTTCTGTAGCTTAGTGGTTAGAACACTCACCTTGCAAGCGAGAGGAACTGGGTTTGATTCCCGAGCAGCGTGAATCATTGGGCAAGTTTCCTTACTCCACACGCCTCTCTTTATCCAGGTGATTGGTGGATCACTTTTCCAGGGTTAATAACCTTTTTAAACAAAATGCAGTCACTCAATCCACCACTATTTGTGGGGCACCGCTGTGTGCAATTGGTTACCTCGTTTCACCCACAAAATACAGTACAGTATACACTTTACAGTATATTCTATGATGGGCTTCGAGATGTCTTGAAGACGTGATAAGGCACTATATAAAATGCAAGGATTATTATTATTATTGTCAGATAAGTGGAGAATTCTTTGCAAAATGCCTTAGGAAAGAGTCACAATTTCTTATAGTTTTAAAATTTATTTTCCCCTTATTTCATTAAGACAAAGCTTCACACTGGTTATGAATCCAAAAGCATTGGCATTCTTCCAATCCCTTCCCCCACGGCCATTCTTTATACTGCACAAAGATTGTTGGCAGGTTATTGTCACTGTGGCAACATCACAGCTGAGCCCTGATTCTGTATTTCCCTAATATATACATGTTCACCATACAGCAGTGGTTAATAGATAGCAGAAATCTTGTTTAATTTTCCAACTCACTAGGCATTCCTAACCTAAAGATATATTGCAGCTCATTCCACCACCGCCACCTTCTCTCACTGCCCTGACATATTCTAGCAAATTCCCACATTAGTGCATTAAAAGTCCACCGCAAAATTGAAGCAGTAACCACGTATTTGAGATCAACACTTTGAGACATCCTCCCGATGTGAACTTGGCTATATAAATGTAAATTGTATTTTATTTCAGTGTTGTTCAGTGGCCAAATTCCAATTTTAATTCCATTATTTCTCATTTTCGTGCTCCCTGAATACCTCTCTCTAAAGGTTCAGCTGAGTTTGCAAACTCAGTGTGTAAGAAACACCAAGGGGGAGGGAGGGGAACATTCTTCTGCTGCAGAACCCAAGACATAAGTACACTGACATGCTGTGCCTCTCCATGTTCAGTCTGTACCATCAATAACGAGCAGCAGTCAGTGAGCTCCCTGGCCCCAATGAATCCTGCTCTTTAACTGGTTGCTACAAGAGCTGCAAAAGCAGCCCAATAGTAACTGGACCCCCAGGTGGGTAAGCACCTGAGTTATGCATGGCATTGAGCCAAGGCAACACAACAATCAATAACACATCATGAGGGAAATTGTGTGTGTGAGCCAAATGATGAAGTGTTTCACAACTGATTCTTGGTGGTAACCAACACTGGTTATCACCAAGATAAGTATCGAATGGGTTATCAATTCACCGCAGTGTGTAAATTAATTATCGCCAGCTAAAATGATCAATTCCGAGTGGTTATGAAATGTGATATATTTGGCCCCATGCTTTCACATACAACTCCACTTGAAAATTGACGCATGAAAACATTGCTGCCTTCTAATTTAGTGCCAATTTGCTATATTATCATAATTCCTATATTAATCCACATTTATTCCAGTCAACAATTATTAGATAAAGAGCTCATGTTTTTGCAAGATGACTGAAAACTATGATAATTTGACTTATACATACATATATATGATATTGTATGACCTGTTCTTATATAGGGAGAACAGGTCTGTTAGGTTATGGGGAGAGCGCGGGGCAGTGGGATTGAGTTGCTCTTTTCAAAGAGCCGGCACAGATTAGATGGGCCAAATAGCCTCCTTTTGTGCCATAAAATTCTATGATTCTATGATATACACATAGCTGCTCTGCTGGTTGTTCAATTTTACCTCAAGCACATTGTTTTAAAAATAGTGAATATTGAAAATTGTTCCATGGTTTCCTTCTGAGAATATCTTGTTCTTTCTTATCTCCTTTTAAATATCCAGCTGCTTTTAAAAGGTAGTTCTGCTGACAGTAAACTACTAGGCAGCCTTCACACTGTTGACTTGCAAAACCGATGTGCTGGCAAATGTACTGATGCTTGGTTGTATAATATAACTATGGGAGACATGCTCAACGTGGAGATAAATCTAAGAAGCACATGTGCAAGGCTCAGGGAATAGAGACTATATTCATCAGATGTCTTTTTCAATGCGTCTCAGTGAACTGGTAAAGCATTTATCTTAAAAGACAAGGCATGATTCATCATTCTTATCTATTAATATTTATTTGGTCAGTTGAGCTTCTGATAACCACAGAAATGCCTCATTGAGTTTAAGACCTTCCAGTTCCAGCAACCAAGAACTCAGAGAAGCAAAATTTATAACAATCCTCGGATTTTATAATGTGCCTCTCAAGTTGGGAGGATGTCTCAAAGGGTTTTATAGGGTTATATGTTGAAGTGAAGTAACTGGAAGTGAATGTGGCAGCCAAATTTATGCAGGAAAAAGTCCCACAGACAGCCATGAAGTGAATGACCAATTGTATCTGGGAAATTGTTGGTCCAAAACCCTCTTCTTTTTGATTACGTAGTGCCATGGGATCTTTAACATCTATCTGGAACAGGCAGACAGTTTGATGTCTCATCTGAAGGGACAGATTTGTCTGATTTTGAATCTGTTAATTCTTCACTGCAAAATTCCTTAGGGGATTGAGAAGTCACACATAAATACACACTACAAATATGCCTGAAGATCCAAGTGGGAAAATTCTTGATCTTCATTGATATCTTTATCCCTTCAAGCCACATTGACGATCAAGAGTGGTTGGCCTTTCATCAGTAATATACGGAGTATTGCTCAAATGTCAGTTCACACAGTACTTCATGGGAAATTTGGCTCAATCACACATTTTATTTGCAAGGTGTGACACTGTGCTTGGCCAGAGACATAATACTTACCTCTCCTCTATGAGGATGGCTCATAAACTATTCATAAATAACATAAGTTATTTGAATTAATTCACCCAAAGATGAAAAATTTGGAAAGTTCAAATTTGTCTGCAAATATACCAAATATCACACCAAAGATACATTAAGTTGATTGTACATGTTACTGTCATGATGAACGTGAGATATGGCTATTTTGTCATTGCTCTCCCTTCATACAAAATGCTCTGCCAATTATTTTAAAAGGAGCTGGGACTACAATAAAATAAGTAGATATAAATCTTAAGAATTGTTTCCTTCGTCTATGTGCTGTGTGTTTAATGTGAAGAATCCAGTATACAATCCTTATTTCAGATTAGTTTTTTATTCGAGGAAAAGACTTTTGAAGAAGTTTTGCTTCAGAATCAGAAAATCAGGAGAATTTAATAAATATCTTAAGTTTAGTTCAAACCAATCTGTTTCCTTTTTTTTAACTAAATTAACGAGAGTTACAAAATATCACAGGTTCTTATTGATATTTGAGTGCAAAGCAAATGAATCTAATCTAAGCTTTGGCTGATCATTTCAGTCTGCATTCTGTTGGTGAGCTTTCCATTTCCTATTTGTAACAGTTTCAAATCTTCATATCGGTACCACAAAAGAAGCTCAGTACAGCATCTATTCTTGAACTCCCTTTGCCTAGGAGTTTTAAAGTGTGAAAGATGATAACAATGGCTGAGTCAGAGATACAAGAGTAGTAAGTGCATAGATCTACCTTTTAGAAACAATTCAGAACACAATTCCTCAAAGTCATACAAATACAAAGGTTAAAGGAGATCTTTCTTTAAAGAGTAGGATTTGTGTATGAAAACGTTAAGTGATTTTTAAATGCAATAATTTCTGCCCCCAATGTAATTTGTAGTTCTTGTCCACATTTTAGCACAAAATCTGATAGACAACCAGCAATGTGAATAATTTCTTGCTAATGTTTATTTTTTCTGTGATACCAGCTGAGATTTTCAATGAAAATCTGTGATCTTGCAGAATCTCTGTGGTCAATTCCTTCCAGAATTTACACACGCACAGGTTACTTGTCATCTCACTGTTGGGTGAATTTAGAGGGGGGATAAAAACAGAGACTCCTCTGCCTTTAAATGAAATAAAACAATTATAAAAACAACAAGAAACTAATTAATTGAGGAGGGAGGCAAGGGGAGAAGGAGTCAAATACTGTATGCGTAAGCCACAATCATCACAGGTAATTATTTGCAAGCAAATGCACCACATGGTGGGGTACTGAGCCACAGAAGCAATGAAGTTCCAGGTTTGATCTTTGCTCTGTGCTGCCACATTCAGAACAAAAAGCATCAGCAGCACCGAAATTGGCTTTGGTATTGGCAGCCCAAGAGGGGAAAGAAATTGATCAGGATTTCTCCCCTGGAACATGATTCAGTGACCCTTGAAGTTGGTGTGTGTGAACACTGAAGTGAAGACAACACTGAATCCATGGATTATATGCCGAGGGTTATGATGAAGACGCAAAAGGTATATTAAAAAGAGGAAACAAAAAAAAAGGTTTTTTTTATTCTTCAAACATTGTGTTTCTTTTGTACAATTCTCCATTTATTTTTCATAACCTACTTTATTGTTGGAGGGGTTATGTTTTTCTTTATTGCAGTTTTTTCAACAAAAAAAAATCCTTGTTCTTTGCTGCATGATTTGATAATAAGATCTGCTACTATTTGGTATAGAACCTTCAGCTTGTCGCAAAGTGCTTCACAAGATTACACTGTAAAGTGGAATGACTTGAGTGTTTTTCTTCTGATACCTATACCAAGAGGCATATGATCTGCACCCAAAGGTCAATTAACTGGCTACTAAGAGGTCTGAAAGTCCAACCAGGCTTGACTCTCCCCTGTGATTTTCTCCCCTCTTTCCTTATTAACTGGTTGATCATCCATTTGCTCAGTAGAGATGCTGCCACAATTGCCTCTATAACATTCATTTCATTTCTCAGCAATTCTATCATGCAAAGTGCTTTCAGATTTTTTTTTTGTATTGCAAAATGCAAGTAATTGTGGGAAACTACACAATCTTCCGTCCTACATGCAAAAATATACAGTATCAAGTTTCATGAAACATGCCACTGCAGAAGGAACTTTGTGTTTCCCAATGCTTTAACATTGCTTTGTTGTCCATTAAGTTGTTAAAACCATCATTTGAAGAATTTGACTTGAAGCAACCACCTTTATTATTAATGAGAAATAATGATCAGATATATTTGGTTTTTAATGTTATGTGCTCCTATATTTTCTTCCAAAGTGCACTGAGAGTGCCAAATGTTATTGGGAGCAGAATCTTGGCTCTCACACAGTATCTTATAAATGTCAGGAAGTGCTGGTTGGTAATTAGAAATCACAGGACATAAACAAGGAAAAGAAACTAATAAAGCAGCAAACATTTTGAGGTTCACACTAATTACATAACAGTTAATTAGTTCTCAAAGGTTAATTGGGAAAGTACATTGTAAGAGAAACTAGCCAACAATGATGTGTATTTTCCCCAGGTTAGATGATCTACAGCATGTACAAATAAATGGGAAAAGCTAAATCACGTATTTACAAACTGTGCAGCCTAGCTGGGTTGGTTGCCACTGGGTCAAAAGGTTGCAGATTCAAGTCCCCACATTGAGATTTGAGCTCATAGCCAGAGACTCCACTGCAGTGTTGGGGGAGCTGTTTTGTCAGAGGTCACATTAAACTAAGGAACCATCTGCCTGTTTGGATGATTGTTAAAAAAAAGCCATGACACAATTTGAAAAGAGAAGGGAGTTCCTGGCCAACAATCCAGATAAATTGGTCATTCATCTCCTGGTTGTTTGTGGAACATTATTGTGTGCAAACTGCTGCATTCGCCTGTAAGTCACTACGTTTAGCAGTAATTCTTATCAAGCACTTTGCAATACTTTGACATTATAGGTGTAACATCAAGTGGAAGATTATCATCTTGAATGAACTGTGTTTTAGTGTGCTATAGTTTCTGATTAATAGCTAAAGAGAGAACTATAAAATACTTAAATTGCCTGCAGAAATGAGGTTGTCCTTATTCTTATACTGTTTAAACTGGAATGTTTTTCCCCATGAATAATGTTACCCTAAAGTTAAAAACTACACTGTCATATTGATTAATTTTCACCCTTGTTGTCTGCTCTGCAACATAATATGGCAAAGGTTTCATGGAAAACATCCACCCTGAAGGCTATCACTACAGTTTGATTATATTCAAAAGACTGATACCGTTTCTCACACATGCCAGGTTTAATGTTATATATGGTATTTAGCGAAAAGAAGGAGGCATTTTGCAGTACTTTTCAGTGAAGGTTACAGCCTATTCTTTGGCTGTTTTTGCTTACTGAAGCAGTTCCAAGTGCTCACTGCATTCCTATGGAGGATACAGTCTTTGAATACCTTCGCCTGCACCAAGCATCACCAGCCTTTCCTCTGGGGCCTGCGGTGACAAACTGTCAGTGAATCACCCTCCAAAAAGCCAGGTAATCCTCCAGAGAACATCGCTACCGCAGTTCCTGCCAATGTACTGAAATGCAGCAATATAACACGCTTTGTTATTGTGCACAATTATTTGACAGGGGGAGAATACTAGTTTGCCTCATCATAACATAGATTTAGAGGTTAGATGAGAGAAACCGTTGAGTCTGTGCGGATGTACATTTTAAATTTCTCCTTTTGTTATTTCAGTCTGATACACCAGCCACACTTCCAGCTGATTTGGAGAACACAGCTGTGGGAATAATGGTGATTTGGCCAGAAAGAGTGATAGCATGGGCTTTAATATTGTACTGATAGAGACATACTGACAGTAAACTCTTATTTGTTCTGACTGTTACGTCAGTTTAAATCCACCAAGCAACAATGTGAGTAAACAGCAGTGAGACACTCACTGTTCTAAACTCTGTGTCTTAATACAGCTTTGTTTTATACTACATGAAGAACATCTTGTAAATGTAAATTGTTGTTGCCATACAAAATTAATGGTGATAGATCTTTAGCTGATCCACTTTGTTGAGAAGTCACCGTACTAATTTGTACAATATAAGTACGGTATTAGCAAAGCTACAGTTTTAAACCAGGATTTCGACACCGTTGTGTGAATGTAAACTCTGGGATTTACTTTAAAGATTAATGTCAATAGTGAAGTGATGAAGAGAAAGATCATATTACAGAATCAGCACAAAACCAATTTTGATTTGTTTTAAATCTCCTTCATCCACTCCCACTCCACATTTGGCTGGGAAAAAAATAAACCTGTCAAGATCAATTCTCCTCTTCTGATTCCAGCATTGGCTTATGCTGGTGCAAGGTGTTGTTTGTGGCTGAAATCAGAGGGTAGGAGGCTGAGTCTTGATAACTAACACCATGAGATTGAGAACATCAGCAGGAATCTGGCAGGATAGCACAAAAGCAAAAGTCCTCCCTGTGTTGATGCTATCTGTTTGGGTTGTCAAAGCAATTTGGATCACTTTTTCCACAGCAAAGGTATTAATCCATTACCTTGGCACAAAGCAATTCAGCAATAGTCTTTCTAACTTTACTTTAGAATTAGGGATTTGCCATCACTGCAATTTCCCTCTAACTTTTTTTTAAAACAGGGAGCAATTGATCAGTGTTAATTACACCCATTTATCCTGTGTTGAGTCAAAGAAGATCCGTTTTAAATTTTTAAAGAATCTCAATTTCCTATGAGCTCAGTGAGTTTAACCCAACATGTTTCCTACACCAATAAGATTCCAAGTTTAATTGTTGGTCAAAGCTTAATGAGCTAAGCTTGGCTAGGGGCAGCACTTAAATTGCTATAATTAGCCTCAGCGCCCAGATTGTAGAGAAGAAAAGTTACCACACGTAAACGAGGCAATACAGTACAAATTTAATTTAAAAAGATGTTCGGCCCAACTCAACCATGTCAGTATTTATAATCCATGTGAGCCTGTACCTCTCAAAATCCCTTTTCCCATACCCCTCTCTTCCCTTCTCTTCAGTGAAGTGCTTAGAGACGTCTCAAAGACGTGTTAAGGTGCCATATTAAATGCAAGGATTGGATTATTGTTGAAGCTTTCAAATATAGCTTCCAGCAGGGAGTTCCACATTGTCATCACCTTAATGCCTTATAATAATGATCCTTGCATTTGATATAGCACTTTTCATGTCTTCTAAATGTTTCAAAGCGCTTCACAGAATACTGTACGCTGTATAGTGAATTGACTGTATATATACATAAATATATACAGTATATATATATATGCCTGTTCATACATATAATTCTTTATTTGGTTACATCTGCTCATCAGCAGGTAACACTCCAGGCCATTTCCCTTTGCCAGGTGAACTTCAAGAATCCACATAATCAACAGGCAGAAGTGTTGCTGGATACAGGCTGCACAGCCAAGGCCTGGCACTCAGCTGTGGTATCAAGGATAAGCCAACATGTTGACTTACATCATATACCTGTTTGCTGTGCTCAGCCAACACCATGGACATGATCCAAAACAAGACTGTTCCCTGTCTAAAGCTAGCCAGAAGAGCTGACTAAACAAGCTGGTTCCAATTCTGGATATACCAAAATATTGACTTCATTATTCTTACCAAAATGTGAAATTATGCAAGATAAAATGTTAACTGAACTTCACAATTGACATGGTTGGTAAAATAGTTGTTAAACTCAGTTTTCCTACAAATGAGAGCCTGTTTCTTAGTAACTGTTATTGATCAAAGTACTGTGCATTGCTAATGCTTACTCACCTATGTATACCTTTTGTGCAAAAGTAGGTTGGTTACATATAAATTCTAAGTGCTCTTGAAATGGACAAAATCCAGAATTCAGTTCACAAGATTTCAGTTCACATTACATGACTGAATTATGGGTGCCTACCATCTGTTATTGTCTGCCCTGATACTTCCAATAAATTTAAATTTAAAAAGAAATTAGCGGAGAGAAAAGTATTGTCAACTCCAGCCGCTGGAGGGCATTTCAAGCACAGAACGCATCGCATTATTTATAAGAGCTTCAGAAACAATTTCAGTTTAGTTCTTGTGGTTTATGATGTCATTGCAACCCTTGGAACTACTCATTTGACTTGGATGAAACTCCTGTGCAGTATTGAAGGTGTGTTGCTGCATTGTTAGAGGTGCAACCGGTTCAACAAAGGTCTGCCTGTCTGTTTTGGTGGTTCATCACAGCTGTGCGCAATTGGCTGCTGAGTTTCGACCCACAAAATATACAGCCAATCCACTTTACAGGAAATTCTGTGAAGCGTTTTGAGATGTCTCAAAAACTTGATAGGGCTCTATATCAAATCCAAGGATTATTATTATTATTATTTTCAGTGAACCATTTAAGACTCAATGAAATTAATTAAAAGAAGAATTTATTCTACTTAAAATTAAACAAAATAGTCAAACTTGCTTCCCCGTTGTTTTGGGGAATAGCTAGTGTATGTGAAGACCAAAGTCATGATGTGCTCTGCAAAACATTTTGATACACTGATATGATAAAGCCTTAGCCTTAATTTTATTATTTTATTGTCTTATAACACAATCCAGCTCCTGTATGATCAAATATTTCCGATTTAGTACATGGGCTTAAATTTAGATTGCTTTCTAGATTGATTCTAGTCAATAAAACAGAAGGGAGGAATAACAGCTCTGTTATGTCAAAGCGAAACACTGTAATTCACATTTTAGACAATAAAAAAAGTTAGAAATAAAGTAACAATACATATTGTGAAGGAAAGAAAGAATATATTATCTACTGGACAAGCTGGCTTGAATTATATCCTCTATTTAGCTGCTTGCCTATAAATATGAAACTCACAACATATTTTCTTTTTAAACTTATTTTAACAAACAATCCACTCTCTATATTCTGCAGTATATTATATTCATCAGAATTAGTGGTCAGTTGACGATCGACTGAAAGTACAGCAGCATCACCAGTCACTGCTCTGCCTGAGCCATAAGCGAATTAACAGCATTGCAATCTCTGGACCGATGAAACATATAAAGGCATATAAACAATAGTATTGCTCAGTGGTTAGAGAATTCACCACGCAAGTGAGAGTACTGGGGTTCAATTCCCGGTCATGGAGAAATGTTGGGCAAGTTTCCTTACTCCACATCTCTGTTCACCTCGCAGTAAGTAGGAACCTGGTTTTTAGTCGACTGGCAGATCGGGTGTAGTAATGCTTCAATTATACTACTACTAACAATACTAACCCTTGCATTTGATATAACGCTTTTCACATCTTATCAGCACTTCACAGAATTTACTGTAAAGTGAATTGACTGTATATTTGTGGGTGAAACGCGGCAGCCAATTGTGCACAGCAGTGTCCCACAAACATTAGTGGATTGAAATGACCAATTGAAGGAGCAATTTGAACCATTTTTGCAATTATAAATAAATGAATAATAATTTGGTCACTCAATCCACGACTGTTTGTGGGACACTGCCATGTGCAATTGGCTGTTGTGGTTCACCCGCAAAATATACAGTCACTCCACTTTACAGTACATTTTATGGAGTAATTTGAGAAACTTAACTGATATGATAAGGTACTATATCAAATGCACAGATTAATATATATGTTGTACTACTTATTTTTCTTACAATTTTAGTATTTTAATAAAAAATACAGTATTTACAAATCTGCTTTTGAAAATGTTAATGCTGCAGAAAAAGTTGCATTCTTTCATCATTAACTACCCCATGCTGAGTGATAAGCTGCTTTTTTCCCATCATTACCCACCCCTGTGAAGCACTTCATAAATAGAAAACTGTAGGCATTGATGTGATGTACAGTAATTGGTCAACCTGATTCAAAGTAGCTCTTATGTAAAAAATCAAAAAAGGTCAAGTGTTAAGGTCAACGTTATGAACAAAACAACCAATTTAATCTAATTGCCATATCTATTACTGTTTGAATTTGTCCCTTAAAGCAATCCTCTTCTTTCCCTTTATGTTTCTTATGAAAATTTATAGTATTGTGAAATATTTACATCTTTTTGCATAGTTTTACTTAGACGTTTTCCTTACAATTAAATTGAATGGAATGGATGACTTGAACAGAGTCGAGTATTGCTGTGAATTCTTTTCAAAAATCATTCAATGAAGAGTGGCAAATGGCAATTGCTATAATAATACTTGCAATTGATAATCAGGTCATTAAGATGTCTAAATGCGCTTTACAGAATATAATATAAAGCAAATTGACTGTAGATTTTGTAGGTGAAACACTGGACCCAATAGCACACAGTGGTGCCCCACAAACAGCCATGGATTGAGTGACCAAATTATTTTATTTATTGATTTATTTACCCAGTTTTAATGTTCTATGTATTATAATTTTTCTTTCCATTTCTTTTTCTCTTTCACACAAGCTGTTTGGTCAGTCTCCATTCATTTTCTCTTGTGTTCTTACGTGTATTTCATTTTTCCCTTGGGTCTTTTTCAACACTACTTGCTAAAAACAATTTAAAAAATGTAATGAAAATGCCAGGCCACAGAGGTGCAACGGTGCAGCAGATTGAAGTCAGAATGCTGTGCTGCAGGTTCATGCTTCGGAATCTTTGAACAGCAAGCTCCAAACCCTATGTTTTTGCCAACAGGGAAGAAAATAATTGGTGACCAAATTATTCTGAATTGCCTTATATCAGTCATAAACAGACCAACATGGAAAGAGACCTGCTAGTCGATTGTCAGCCCATGGTTAACTGCGGGATATAGTCTGTAGCGAGGATTCTAGCTGTGGCGTGAGGGGAATTCATTTTAAAAACCCAAATTATTGAAAAGAATAATATCATCCAAGATAAATATTGCCGAATCAATACAGTTCAAATTAATGAACTTACAAAGTCCATTGCGTTGCAATCTCATAAAAAGTTACTGATGTTCAAACTTTCACAAGGTTGAAAAAACATACATTCATGCTGAAAGATCTTGCCACCACCTTGCTTCACATTAACATTTGATGAAGGGAGACAGAGTGGGAGAAAGAATAAGAGTCTCAGACTGCGAGAGTTTGAGACTCTACCCTGCGTGAGGGACGCTACATAAACACAAGCTGCTTTTGTGGTTGATTGTTCCCAAACACAGAGGCTGCTTTCAGCATCACGGCCATGATTTTACTTTGCTTGTCAGCTCTGAATCCATATACTGTATCTGAATTCCATTCCATCATATTGTGACCACTATTTCAGCATGCCTTCAATTTTATTTTAAAATGAAACAGTGATGCATGGAAATCTCTATATATGTTTACCTAAACCAGCCATTGCAGATTATTATATGATCCACCCTGAACTATTGATCCTATTAAATTGTCAATAACGTTGAGTGGTAACTTTAGGTAAATATATTCTGTAAATGTCACAATAAATTATTCTAACATGGACTTTGTGAGTCTGGCATTTTGACATTTAATAAGGTGCACAATGTAAATATTTAATATGATGTAGCTTCATGTCATACATATAAGATTTCATATGGAAAAAAACACCAAAGCACAGCTGCCTTTAACAGAGCTTTCAAGATGTTCATGACTTCATGAATTTTGCTTCATATTGCAAGAATTCAATAAATTTATTTAAAGGCTGATGAGACAAGTATAATTCTAGACAGCCATGAGATAACTATCATGAACAATTCATAGGAAAATATTAAAAAGGCATCAAACATATACCTCAATTTGATAAATTGTTGAATATATACTCATTTGGTTTTAGATTGAATTTGTTTTATAGCAATGGGCCAATTTTCCCTACTCTAATCATCTTCTTAACAGTTGACTTCAAGGCAAGTTTTAGAGCTACTGATTTATCCTTGTGAACAGTGCATTTTTGTTCTTGCAGGCAATGGAGGTGAAAAAAGATCTATGTTAATTCCATAAAATTAACTAGGGATAATTAATTTAATAATACGCTTAAATTTGTAAATGACAAGGCGCCAAACAAAATTAGCAAAATCAGTGCTGAAACATATCTGTACAAATACCTTTAAAAATGTTATAACATTATCCTGTTGACTGAACATAACATTTAAGAATTATCTTAAATGCTGAGACAAAGGTTAACATACGTGACACATTCCGAATACTGTAATTTAGAAATCCTATCTACAGTTACATCCCTTTTTGGCCCAAATTGAAAGTAGAAGATAACTAAATCAATAAAGCATTGTAACAAATAACTTCAAGTACTTGTAGTCAGAAGCAAATCACGCAACCTCTGAATTTTATTCTTATGATATTGAACATCATCGGAAAGTACACTTCAGGCGGGAGTTTTAGAATGAGGTTTAAGACAGACTAGGGCACACTGTGCTCACTTAAACCACATACAATATCCATAAGCACAGCTCACAAAGTGAGGCATGAGAACAAATCAACACATTCACCGTGGTAACTAATGCAAACTACTGTACTTTTTTTTCCAACATCACCTAGAAGTTTTATTTGCTTGAAAGCCCTTGCAGTGCTTAAGTATATCCAATTCCAACTGGGAACTCACGTAAACAGACTTTCTGATTTCTGTTTCTGTAGTTTACAATTTCTCCCCCAAGAGGGGGTGGGGGAGAGGAGAGATCACAAAAATCTCAAAGACAGAGACATGTTTGGCTTTGCTTGGAGAACACAGATAATGGTAGACAGAAAGTAAAAGCACTGTGGACCCTAAGTGCACACTGAGGGGTTACTGTTGGAATTGAATCAACTAAAATTGGGCAGCTTGCCACTTAAGGGGGTTGGTTTTCAGTTTTCAAGTGGGAAAATCCCATCAATTAATCAGCTATGTATATAAATACAAAGCCCACTTTGAGATTCTAGGATACGGTGGCATTTTACAATAGAGATTACTTAAGAAAGATGTAAGAAAATACAATTGTGTGGCTAAAGATGCTGTCGATATTCGGTTCTATTAAACCAGAATTTCTAGAAGTTTTAGTGGTGCTCCTGTAGCTCAGTGGTTAGAGTACTCGCCTTACAAGTGTGAGACCTGTGTTCCTAATCTGGGCAGATCAGGGCAAAACCTTGGGCAAGTTTTCTTACTCGACACGCCTAATAATAAGCCCTCAAAAAAAACACAATAATAAAATTGGTCGTTTCAATCTACGACTGTTTGTGGAACACTGCTGTGCACAATTGGCTGCAGCGTTTCGCCCACAAATATATACAGTCAATTCACTTTACAGTATATTCTGTGAAGCGCTTTGAGACCTTGATAAGATGTGAAAAGCGCTATATCAAATGCAAGGATTATTATTATTATTCCTATTTTGATTTTCAGAGTTCTTAATTCCTTCACCTTTAAAAAACAATAGAATGAAATTTTCTAAGGCAGCAGACCTAAGGCTGATGGCATTTGCCAGAGACCGTGGCAGAACTAAAGACGCAAAAGACTCATTGTATCGCATTTCCAAAGCTCAAAATACATAATTGTCAAGATCAGCTCAAACTTTAGAATTTTCTGGATCTTGTGGCATCAAAAACATTTCCTTACAGTCTAATTAACTTTGGAATTTGGACTTGTACAGAAGTAATTTTAGTAATTAAATGTGCTCTCCGACAATGTGACAGACTGAAAACAAATCCTAAACACAGAGTAATCTCCTTCGCCTGACTTGTGCATACACACTTGGAAATAGATGCCTTTCAACACAGACCATATTTTCCAGTTAAATTCAATTAATCTGACAAAAATATGTTGTAGTTGCTTTCAGCTACTGGTGTCAATACTATTTACCTCCACACCAACTGGGTTTGTGACAATGCTTTTTCTCTAACTCCTCAAACACCATAAAGATCCCACAATGGTAAATATAAACTTCTAATAAAAATGCATATCAAAACACAAAACTATCTAATTAAACTTGAGTGAAACAAATTGGGAATTCGAGTATATATACACATATCTCAATTACATATCTGACTCCTAGTAAAAAATTTATTCAGTGCTACGCATAATTCTCAAACCCGTTTATCTCGACAACCCACGTATATTCTTCAAGTCTATAACAGCACTAGTACAGTACATTGTGTTACTGCTGCTTATGTCAAAACTCACCTGCTTGCCACGATGTTGACATAAAGGATACAATTTATAAAACCAGTGTGTTGTACATCTGTTTTTTTTTAAAGTCTCAGATTTGCCACATTTTCTTCTTCATCCATAAAACTAGAATAGACTGGGTCACAGACCTCTTCACAGCCCTGTCAGTGCCCATAGATTTCACTTTATAAGCTGCTTTCCAGACAGTGTCAACTCATCTACAATATGTAGTCACTCCACTTTACAGTGAATCCTGTGAAGTGCTTTGAGGCATCCTCCTAACATGAAAGGCACTCTCAAATGTAAACTAAACTGAATGAAATGAAAATTATAATTGACTTTCAAAATAGAAACAAATATTTGTGTGAAGTCCTGAGGAATTTCATACATAAAAACCTCCCCATTCCCCCCCACCGAAGAGCCAATGCTGAGTTGCGCCTTCAATGGTACATGCAAGAGCCTGGAGACAAGACCAGTGACAATTTATTTGACTGTGTGGGAGATCACAACCAAACCTAATCCTGGCATTACTAGCAACATGCTCGCTCAAGCAGGGATGGCAATGAGAGGAAACTGAAGCTCTTTCTCACTCTTGGCTTGGAAATCCAGTGGCATCCCCATGACATCTCCATTTGAAGTCAGCTAACTCAATCAACGCAGATAAGGTATTTAACCTGGGACTTTGCAGGATTGTGTGATTCAGCATAACAGGTGGTGCATTTATTCCTAGTGTCTTCAGGGAAGTCTCGTTATGATAGTTGGCAATTTTGACTGCTGCGTCATAATTACTTGACAGGAAGCTTCCGTAGAGTTGACCGTCTATTTTTCTTCCTGCTGCCAGAAGTAAACACTTGCCAATGTCCAAAATTCCATCCAGAAAATATGCAAATATTCTAGACCAGGTGAATAAAATACAATCATTGATCATTGACAATCTTAATTGTTGTGCTTGTCTTAATGTCTCTTTTGTAAACATTCTAGTTGCTGTTTTCCTTTTATCTGTGTGTGTTTGTGTGTGCAACATTTACTGATTGTCTTTTTCATAAATATATTGAAGAATTGGTTGTCTTTCTGATGACAGACCTGATCAAGAGTATTAACTTCATGTATATTTACTCTTGAGTTATGATTCATGTGTGCTCAGGAAATGCAACAAATATTAATGCCAGAATGAATACAAATATTTTTATTAGTTTTAAATACAAAACAATTTTTTTTAAAGTCAAACCCATATCAAATTTAAATACTGCTAGTACCCAGAATACGTACTTTTAATAAGGATATATCTATCTGAGATACAATTATATTTACTATCGACAGAAAAATAATCCAATTTAGGGAAGTGTCAATCGTCATTTAGTTTCTAGGTAGACAAATGGTTCCCTGTATCTATGTACTTTTCTTTTTATCATCTATATATAGAAGCATCTGCCACAGCAGAATACAAAGAACCATTATTGTTACCCTGTTCAGTTGGAAGTGCATTTTCACTTCTGTTGATTATTGAAACATGGCTAATTAACCTCATCAAACTTTACATCTTCGGTTTAAATTTACTCAAACTCTATTTGAGAGGTAGAGTTTTGGAATGCATTTGAATTACTGTAAAGTTATAGAAATTATTCCACTTCAATTCTTTACCCATTCATATTTAGAACAGTTAACTTCGAATTGGGTCAGAATAATCCCAATGCAAATCATCAGTATCCTCCCGACGTGAAAGGCGCTCTATAAATGTAAATTGTTGTTGTTGTTGTTATCAGTAACTTATTTATAAAATTGCATTCAGTCTGGATCAATACAAGTTAGACTGATTCAGATGGTCACACTTGTATCTTTGAGTCAGAAAGTTGTAGGGCTCAAGGCCCGCATCAAAATATTTAGCTCAAAGTCAGGACTCCAGCATAATGCTGGACAAGCTGTTACTACTGTTCAATGAATGAATCTATGCTCAGAGAGAAGTCGTAACAACCATCTTGCTTATAAAATATGAATTTAAAAACAGTCACTACACTTAATGGTAATTACTTGTGAAGCACATTGAGCCATTTGAATGGGATATCCAGGAATGATGTTTGGAGAAACTGTCGATATGCAGTTGTCTGAAAGTGCATTTACATTGCTGATTTGCACTCCCACAAAGTCAGGATGAACTGGCAATGTAAACAACGTTTTGCTTGTTCGACTGGAGGCAGAATGTTCCACCAACAAAGTTAGTTTACACCTCTGATAGAATTGCTGGTTTGAATCAGATTACATCAGAGTTAGTCATCATTTTTGGCCAGAAAGACTTATGTGGCTGAAAGACTCATGCTCACCATGTCCTACACCAGCAAACCATTGTTGTTTTCATTGTTCTGATGAAGGGTTGTAGTCCCGAAATGTTGACTATTTTGCCTTTCTCCATGGATGCTGCTTGACCTGCTGAGTTTCCCCAGCAACTTTTGTTTGTGAACCATTGTTGTTGTTGGTCTGTAAAGGTCATTGTGGAAATACAAAGCCCAAGAAATAAGTTGTTCACTATTTTAGAACAATGCGTGATAAATGTCATATTTGTAGTCTTCAAGTTCATCTGTATGCTGTGAAAACCATACAAAAATCAATATGATGGTTTCTACAGTAAAATACAACACTTACATTTGTCATTATCCTGCATTAGAAACTCATCCAGAATATAATGAACAAGTCATAGAATCAAGTTTATGAATAATTTTCACTTATGTGATAAACAGCAGGATTCAATTACTAACCAATGTAGTTTCCCTTTTCCCCCCCCAGAAGTGACAGTAAGATGAGCTCCTTCAACCAGTCTGACTTGAATCTCTTCAGCCTGGCTGGCCTTCATGTTTATTCAGGACATATGAGCATTTTATTGCCCCATCCACTTGGGGATTACCAATTTTATCACTTAATTATCCTCCAAATCAGCAAAAAATTACCACATGCAAACAGCCAACTCCAGTGTACACAAAGAGGATTGTGTGCTGCATTATGGGCCCTAACCAAATTAATTAGACAAACTAAAGAATGACAGTGGGATTGGAATTCTCCTACCAATTTGGGAATTAGAAACTATTTTTATTTCTTAGTTGTCCAATAGATTTTGTAATTCTTCTTTGGAGGTCATTTCTATAGAATACATTGATCACATTTGGGGTTGTGACGTGAATAGATCTCATCTCAATGGATTTGGGACTGAAATGTTTTTCAAAGTACACTAAAATTCATATCAAATCTCATAAAAAAGCTTGATAACCATTTCATTGTGAACTTCCTTCAAAGATAGCTTGATCCACTTTTTGTTTGCATTGGATTCTTTAGCAGAAGATTTAATTTCAATCTAAATCTCAACCTTAAAGTAAACAGCATTTTTGTGAACAGCACATTGTCAACAAAAAGCAGCATTTGTAAATTATTAGGATTAGATCCAGGTTGTTTTTACTGCAATTTAAGGCATAGTTGACAAAAGGCAGTTTGAATTTGACGTTGATTGTTACCAAATGCTACAACAGAAACTTCAGAAAATTAGATTTATAATATTAACTTGCATTGATACAGCACCTTTAACATAAAAATCTCTCAAGAGTATTTTCATAATGGAATTGATTAGAAAAGAAACAATTGCTGTTTTTCAGCTGAATGTGGCAGCTAATCTGCACCAGCAACAACCCAGAAACAGCAGCCAATTAAGTTATTTTGGGAGTAACATAGAAATACAAGACTCCATGTTTCTTTGAAACAACAAGCGTTACATCTTATATCCACCTGAATGCCAAGGTGGACAAAACATAAAATTAACAGCATAGAAGAATGGGATGGGATAATGATCTGGAAATAAATAATAAACCTATAAAATATGAATGAATTAATATTAATATAAAGTCCCGTTTAATATGAACGTCCCGTGACAAACATTAGTGAGGATAATGGGAGGAATCCCCTTCACATGGTAATGAGACAAATATTTCTCTTTGAATACCTACTTGATGTTTACTCTGATTTTTCACCAGGGGATTCAGTCACAAAAAGAAAAAAACATGTTCCTCACCATAATCTCATTGTCATCTTGAAATATGCATTTGTACACGGACATTTCCGATTTGCTAGTTTATTTTCAGACAGTTTCTTATCCACCCAGTATTTGGCCTTTGATATCAGTATTTATTCAATTGCATTTGGCACTTTACAACACCTCAAAATATAGCCAATGCAGTAATAAGCACAATTATGATATCCAATTTCCCAAGTTTATTCTCCAAACTGATATGGTTTGGAGGGTTGACTCAGGCAATAAGTACTGTACAGCATTGTATTTAAGTCGTTTTGAAAACATAGACTTGCATTTTATATTCCCTAACATACCTAAAGTTCTTATCTGTGTCTGTTTGAAAAAATGCTATTTTATCAACTTTTGCTAAACAGAATTCGTACTTTAGAAAGTATACTCAAGAATAATCTGTGCAGGGAGGGAATGGGTAGGGAAAAATAATTATCATAAATTATGCATGCAAATCGAATCCAGGGCAATTTCCTTGATTTTGTTTCTCCAAAAGTGGTGAACGAAAACTATAAAAATATGAGTCAACTGTCATTATACAGTAATTTGGAAATTCATAATGGTGAAAGTATGAAATGACTATGCCGCCCAAAAATTATATTACAATGCAACCCTATTATAAGGCACCCCCTTATAAGGTGGGGTGACTGTTAAGGCGGGGGCCCAGTGCAAGGTTGACTGCATCTAAATGTTACATGTATTAATTTCAAGCATTACTGTTCTTCACAATGCTGCTGATGGCAGATAAAGTAATCCTTTCTGATGCACACATCTGAATACAGATATACATCAGCCAAGTATACAATTTGGATCCATGCCAAGAGTTAGAATTATTATCTATAACAATACCAATCCTTCCATTTGATCATATCAATTGTTAAACAGATATGCACTGGCAGGATAGCAAAGGTAATCACCGTGTTTATCTTCTATGCCACCAGCTTTTTTTTCAGATGGTGGCTGATTTGGGATCCCATTACCAGATTATAGGTACATCGGTCAAGAGAACAGCTCATAACATTTGTTTCCTGATGACTTCTTAGCCATAAACCAGAATACAACACAAGGTTAATGATATTGCAAGGTTCCCAAAGCTCTGAGTACCATTTAGAGTATGCTTGCAAAGTACACACAGTCTTTCAAAATAGAATTAGATTCTGTGAACATCCTGGCCTGATAGTCAATGATGCAAACAATCTTGTAAGTGCTTCCACACTTCTCTCAATTTGACTAAGACCTTCAATTCTACATGACAGGAGAATGAAAGCATTTCTAAATCCCAGTATTTAAGGAAACTACAAATGTGATACTGCACAGCAATTCTCTGTTACAGCCTACCATCTCCAACTAAATGTCTTTAAAAGCAGAATTAGTTAATATGTTGCTCTGAAGTGATGCCTTTGCAATTAGTTTATTTTTAATAACATTGTATAATTATGCATTGCAATAAATTAAATCTATGTAATTTTGTAAAATATTTGCTTCAATTAAGTGGAGACAGGAAATAAATTAATCTGGCTCAGGTGTTGGTACTCGGAATTGTTTCGGGAGTTAGAAGGTCGGGCATTCAAGCCCCATTGCTAGGACTTTGACACAAGCAGCATAATGCTGGGGGAATACTGCATTGTCAGAAATGCTGTGCTGTTCATTAAAACAAGATCCACATGCTTGTTCAGGATAACATTCATACACCATTGTTGCAGTAAAAGGCTGTAAAACTCTTTGAAATGTTTTGATGACATGATAAAGTGCTATATCAAATACAAGGATACTAATCAATATTAATTAGCTATCAAATCCATGTCACCAGCCACGGCTCCTGCCAGGGACATACATTATAAAGGTCTGGAATGAGTAGCCTGTTCTCTCTCTCAGCCAGAAAGTAAGCAATATGTGTCAAGTGAAATCTTGATACAGAGAAACAAAAGTTTCAAATTGAACAAAAACAAAATTGCTAATGATACTAAATGTAACGAAAGAAAGCCATGTTGTTGAAATTGAACAAAAAGTTATATTGTGACTGTGTACTAAATGAAGACTAGAAAAATCATGTCTACACAGAAAATAATCAACAACAAAATTACATTTGTATAGCGCCTTCCATGTCAGGAGGATGTCCCAAGGGGCTGGACAATCAGTATTTCGGACCCCAGCTGTGGTCGGGATCAGGGTGGGTGATGGCACCGTCGAAGAGGAGTGTTTTGAGGCGGGACTTGAGGAGGCTAGGAAGGGGGTGAGGCAGAGGGATTGCAGGTTGGAATTCCAGCAGTTGGGAGCAGAATGGCTGAAGGCTTGCTCGCCGATGGTGGGGTGGTTTGGTCAGGGGACATGGAGCTGGCCAGAGCCAGCTGAGTGGAGGGAACAGACAGGTTGGTAGGGGGTTAGGAGGTTGCAGAGCTTGGGTGGGGAAAGGCCATGGAGGGCTTTAAAGGTAAGGTCCATGATCTTGAATTGAATCCTCTGAATAATGGGGATCCAATGAGTTGGGTGAGAATGGGGGAGATGGAGTCGCGGAGCTTGGTGTGGGAGAGTATACAATGCCAGAGTTCTGGATGACCTGCAGCCTATCATCTTGTTCGACCCCAAACTATTCTTCCTCCCCCACATCCGCTCCATGACCGGCACAGCCTTCCATCACCTCCGTAATATTGCCAGACTCCGCCACTACCTCACCCCCCCACACTGCCGAAACTCTCATCCACGCCTTTATCACTTCCAGGCTCGACTATGGGAACTCTCTCCTCATTGGCTTCCCCAGCTCCTCCCTTCACAGGCTGCTGATCATTCAGAATTCTGCAGCTCGTGTACTCTCCTGCAACAGGCTTCGCGCCAACATCACTCCCACCCTTGCCTGTCTCCACTGGACGAGGAGAATTCGAGGATCGAATTCAAGATCCTTGTTCTCACTTTCAAGGCCATTCACGGCCTTGTCCCCGCCTATCTCTCTAACCTACTGTCCCCCTATCAGCCCGCCTGTCCCCTTCTTTTAGCAGATTCAGGCCTGCTCTGCATCCACCGCCCTATTCTCCTAACCATCGGCGGCCGGGCTTTCAGCCACTTTGCTCCCACACTGTGGAACTCCATCCCGCAGCCCCTCCACCTTGCTTCTTCCCTTTCCTCCTTCAAGGCCGGTTTCAAGACCTTCCTCTTCGACCGCGCCTTTGGCTGCCCCACAAACTCTTCCCTCTCTCCTTCCCCCTACCCCGACCCTGCCGCCCCCCCCTCCCCACTCAGTCCTGACCTAACTGCTCAATGCTTTGGGACGTCCTCCTGACTTGAAAGGCGCTATATAAGTGCAATTTTGTGGTTGTAGTTGCTATGAAGGGAAGAATTGGGAAGGCCGACAAGCAGAGTGTTGGCATACGCGAGCATAGATATGATGAAGGCATGAATGAAAGTTTTAGCGGCCTGAGGTTGTGGCAGAATCGGGCAATGTTGGCAAGATGAAGAAAAGCAGAGCAGGTCATGGTGTGGATGTTGGGGAGGAAAGACAGTTGAGGAATCATGTCCAGCCTACACAGAACATAAGAAAACCACAACAAATCAACATGCAGTTATCACTTTTACAACTGAGTTAATTTGAAAAAAAAATTCAGACCAGAAGGTGCACAACAGTTTATTTCACAACTCTGAACAGCCAGATAGATCTTATTGGTAAGACATGAATAAAATATTGCCAGTTATTAATGTTTAGTACTGTACATATAATCTGTGTATTCTCTTGTGCTCCTTTAAGTTTTGAAAGTGGGTTTTGAGCAGGTTTGAATAATTTATGAATTGCACCATTTTGCCATTTTAAGTAAATAAGTATCAAATAGAACAATAGATTCTAATGAAACCCCACAATTTTCTGGAGGTATTAAGTTCCCAGGAGCTAGCTTTAGTGTATAAATGATAGAAATTGAATATTAAGGTAATAGATAGCCACAATTTTTACACCAACAGTTAAGTGTGAACATTGCTGTCTTAATTCATGTATTCAGATGAAGGATTTGTGGATATGAATTATTTGTTTTCTTTTAAAATTATTTTATCGATCAGATTTTGAAGCTGAACTTTCCTCCACTGAATAGCCATGGGGTGGAAATCCCATCTTAAGTCACTGAAAGGATACACATAAATAATTTCTTCTTCTATTGAAAATAACTGGAGCATGAGGATCCTTGCAAAATTATACTGCCCAAAGCAAGACACATATTTCTTATGCTTCTCCACTGTTAGCTATTTTCACTGTGTGAAAATAGGTAATACATTTTATTTAATTAATTTAATGTTTTCTGTTGCGTATCCTATATAATTTACAAACTCCAATTTCTTATAACTCTTGAGATATTTAATTCAGTTTCAATCTGAATTAAAAAAAAATACACATATGATTAGACATTTCATTGCTCATGCTCCAATTATTTTGGCAAATATATTCATATTCAGAGAGACCCAATGAAATTCTAAATCCCTGAGTACAAACTCTCAAGTCTCAAACTGAAATTCCCTTGTAAATCAGTAAAATCTTATTTTTATAAATCATATATTCACCTATGTCATACATGACCCGAGCCCCATTCTGTTTCATATCAAAACGATTTAGATTTATTTATGCTAATAGTGTTAATCATCTCCTAAATCCACTCTACGATTTACCTGCAACTCAGACTTCACGCAGGTAATATTAAATGTTATGATCCCAACTGATATGCCTTGTGAGTTTTACTGTATTCACATTTTGAGATATATAGATATTGATATGAACCTTCCCAGTGATATAGGTTAGGGGGAATTTTCTCCCGAGTCACAAGTGTGCATCACTAAGTATCACTTAGTGTAGTCACTTAGTGAACAGTGGTGATAATCAGCTAGGCTTTGATTTCTGACTGCTTTCAATAACCTTAACTTACCGGAAGACAAACTTATATGGTGATCAGCAGTGGAATTTTGGGCAAGTTTCCATACCACACACACACTTCTGTTTACCTAGAAGTAATTAGGAACCTGCTTGTTAGTTGATTGGTGAATTGTTATTCCGAGAGTGATAATCCCTTCAAAACTTAATCAATAAATAATAATTTTGTCACTCAATCCACCACTGTTTGTGGGACACAGCTGAGTGCATTCCACGCACAAAACACAGTCACTGCAATTTACAGTATATCCGTGAAACGCTATGAGACATCTCGAAGATGTGGTAAGGCGCTATATCAAATGTAAGGATTATTATTATGTACTCTGCAATACTAAGTGGAAAGTGGCGAAACAAAAACAATTTAAAATATAGACATGCAACTACTGGTTGTTGAGATGACATTTTAAAAACCTAAGGCACTAGAATAATTTACTGTGAATTTAAGTGTCACCAATTTATAGTCCTGTGTTCCTTGCCTCACAATAGAGTCTTCATAAGAGGTTTCGCAAAAGACTTCATCGGATTTTTAGAAGCAGTTGTCCTCGTTTACTAACATATCTGCAGAAGATAAAAGGCAAAAATGCTAATTATTTCAATTGAGACAAAAATTCAAAGCATTCAAGAAAATGTGAGTAAGTGCCCAAGTTTCCTTCTCTGCTTTTACATCTCATTTTCACCAAATGACTTAAACTACGTAGATTGCACCACAGAATGGCTTTATATTTCAGGACTTATTGGCATGCACAATTGTTTCATGAAATACAAAATTGTACAAGATGTACACTCAAAAGATACAAAAACAGCTTTATCCAATTCCTTTGCCATTGCATAAACCAAGGAAAATTGTGCACAAACTCAGTAGTGGTGCGCATTTAGCAAAATATGTTTGAACACATGGTTATTGCCCACCAGGAAATGTAAAGGTCGAAATAAAGTTCAACATTTTTCTTGCCACCTGCAGTGCAGTGGATGGTTTGTCTCTCTAGACAGGAAATTAAAACAGCGAGCCTGTTTGATGTAGTTGTAATCTACTCTGCAATGCATATAGACGTGAAAAGCGCTATATCAAATGCAAGGATTATTATTATTACTTCAGTCCTGTTGAAGACAGAACTCCAGATCAAATTAATGATGACAGACGTCTTGGGAACTGGAATTATCGACTCTGGCAAGCTAATTCTATTAGTCTCAACAATATTGAACACCACAAGATGGGAAATATGAATTTTAAAATACGATGACTCAATGGTACCTTATTCCACCCTTTCATTAACTCCCGCATTTGGTGACCAGAGGAAAAATAAACCCCTTCACAGGATTGTTTGGACCCATACATAGATTCTGAATCTTGCCATTCGTGGCAATATTACTGTCTGATGCAAGAGGGAAACAGACTTTATTTAATGTTGTGTACTGGCTTATCTTACACCCCTTCTTCTGGGCAGAAATAAATTTTCCTTTCCTATCCCACAAAATGATTGCTTGTACCACTTTCTCCATCCTAATTATATTTGTGTATCTTTAATAGAACAATTAAAAGCTTTCCTTGTTTATAAATTACCTCTAGAAAAACATGGAAATTAACTGAAGGGAAATTAGGTTTAGTGGATATTATAGATTATACAGGAGATGCTTAGGAAAATTAATCACTTTGCAGTACTTGAGACATAAGGAAACAATAGCATCCAACTGATGCCTAAGATTCAGAATACATCAAAATGAGGAATTTGCAAAAAAAAGAAAAATAACTTGGGTTATACACAGTACAATCAGTGCATATAGTGTGTGAATTTTAAATCCTGTACAGGACTGCAGCATGGGTAACAGATTGTGCAAATAGTTCCAAATAAGGCTTAGGAATTGCCCCAAATTGATTGATTGATTCATAAGCAATTGTAATCGAAACATTATTGCAAAGTATTCCATGGGTGCTTATTGTTGTACAGGAATGTCACAGGAGAATATCTATGGAATAGAAAGGGTCTAAAAAAGCAAGGCAAGATTTTAGTGTTTTTAACGTGTTCAAATTTATTCCAGTATTGCAGGAGTTTGTCATGATTTACTTATGTTCTTGCTACATTTATTGGGGAACTTGAATAAAGCAACATTACCAGCAGTATACCTAATTACATGGGCTATTGGTGACTATTGGAAAATAACCTAGTAAAAGTAAGTAAGGTGATCTTATAAGATTATTGAGGACAAGACGGAGTAGATAGTGGGAAATTATTTCCCCCGGTTGGAGAAACTATAACCAGGGGTCACAGTCTGAAGATTAGGGGTAAGCCCTTTTGCACTGAGTTGAGAAAAAGCTTCTTCACTCAGAGGGTAGTGAATTTATGGAATTCTCTACCCCAAAGGGCTGTAGATGCTCAGTCCTTGAACATATTCAAGACTGAGATGGATAGATTTCTTGTAGATAAAGGGATTAAGGGATAAGCGGGTAGGTGGAGTTAGAATAGATTAGCCATGATCTTATTGAATGGCAGTGCAGGCTCGAGGGGCCGAATGGCCTGTTTTATATTGAGAGCCAAATATTCAAAGCATTCCAAAGAACGTTTTTCACCCCATTTAACATAAAAACATAATTCTTATGTTCCTAATTCTTATGTTCTTATGTTAAATGGGGTGAAAAACTTTCTTTGGAATGCTTTGAATATTTGACTCAATATAGAATACAGTATACGGATTTTCAACTGTTTAAAGCACTGTACAGTAAAAGCTTGTTTATCCAGCACCCAACCAACCGGAACGCTCAACCAACCAGTATCTTCCAATACAATTCACCATTCCAGCAAACGGATCTCATACCAGAGCCATCCGAGACACTCTCGAGTATGCTCATTTTGCACATGCATGCAATGCGTGCAAAACTTATTAAACTTAATGAATGCTAGAATTTTTATTTTACCGATTATTTTACCGAGTGTGCTGGAATGCTTTATTGGTAAGTATCCATACAATATTCTGTTATTTTTGTCTATTATTAATTTGGTATGTTTTAAAAGAAGTAAATTTCTTGTGTAGGATTTTTGGCAACTTGCCACTTGAATATCTGGCATATTTGATTAAACAGCAACAGTCAGGTCATGAGAGTGCCGGATAACCAAGCTTTTACTGTAACAGGTATGTGACAGATTTATAGTGTGAACAGTGAAATCAGTTTTTAGAAATCTTAATAGTTAACTATTTGAATGCACTACTTATGTCATGCCTTTGATGTGAAAGAAATATTTTGAAGCACTTTAAATTAAGTGAATGCTTTTATGTTGGCAAATACAATAATGTGATGAGTTGCCAATTAGGGTGAATTTAGAGTAGGAGACAGAATGTAAAACAGAAAATGAGAAGAAATACTTTGCAAAAATACTTTCTCAGAAATAGTGGGGTGTGGGTGAATCTGAATGAAAGATATAAACCCCAACCAAAGCAAAAATATGTATTGCCTACACAAGTCCCATTACAAGATATTATTTTGAAGGAATTATGAACCATACATGAAAAATCTGTAGATTCTGTTTTCACCCACAAATATTCTATGCAGGAATGTTTCTAAATTGGAATTCTGTAAATGTAAAATAAGAAATAATTATATTCCATAAATTATGTCAAATTTGGGGCAATACACTCATTATTTTAGGCAACCAGATTTAACTTTGCAGATCTTTCAATCATTAGTTTTCCTAACACAATTTTAAATCTAATAGGTTACTTTCAGTGTGTTCAGTATAAGCCTCAGTCACCTCCCATTTATTACAAACCATATCGGATAGGATTTATATTGCCTATCCACTTGCATAAATTTAGATTCTAGTCTCCGCAGAGAACAAAATAAAACCCATTGATTGTAGTTTAATGTCTATTGTTTGAGATTCAGACTCATTTTGATTTACATTTTGAATTAGTCCCTGTGAAAGACAAACCACAGGTGGAGCCAATTAAAGCCTGTTTCGTCATCAGATTGAGGTTAGTAATAGTTTTGTACTAACATAATTTCAGTAAGGCCATTTCACAGCCAATCAAGTTTCTCAAAATTGTTGGATCCTTTTACATCTACAGTACACTGTCTGGTGTACAGGCCTTTTCTCTCCCTCACTCACACAACACACAAACAACAGCACCCACCTCATCATAAATTTCATTATTGGAAATACCAGCTCAGGCTTTAAAGGGGTGAAACCCAAAGATGGACTTGAAACTGTACAGCCTGTCATGGTCCTGCTTCTAACAGTACTATTAAATAAGCATGGAACACCAAGTGAGAAAAGATCACCTGTCAGACAACAAGTGTTTTATTTCATAGAATGACACAGCAAGTAACAAAGTCTCTCAGACAATTGTGTACTGTGCTGGAGTTTATAATTCCACATGAGCTCCCACCGCTTTTAAACTTTCAGCCCATTTTTTTCTTCATTTATGCGCTGAGTTTCTTCTCAAATGTATTTATACCCCTTTGTTTTGGACTTTTCACCAGTAAGTGAAAACAAGCTGGTCACGTCCACCTTATTTAATTTTTGTCATCATTTACCCTTTAGCAATTGTCCCATTTCCAGAGAGAAAAGTTCCACCCTGCCCAATCTTTTGTTATAGTTAAATGGACATTTCTCTGACAACATCTAGTAAATCTATACTACACTCTCCACTGCTACAATATCCATTGCCAAGTATAGCAACTAGGTCTGCAAATATTAACTCCAAATGTGGTCTCACCAAGGTGTAATATAAGTTCAACGCTTATTATATTGCGCGAAGAAAGACAATAATAAATTAAATATTCAGAAGAGCTAACTACTGTATTAGCCCCTATTAAAGTCTTTGGAGATGCATCTACAGCGATAAATGAATAAAATTTTCTAAATCAGTTTCCAAGTCGAATAGGCAAGATGATCATCGGTGGAATAATCATGCCAAAATATCCACTGGCATTTGCAAACAACGCCAGAACATTCATAGTTGTGTCTAAATTGAAAGTTAACATCAGCTATCATAAGTTTAGAAAGTGCAGCTGCAGAACACAGTAGTTTTAAAGTAAAAATAATTTCCTTTCTTGGAGGATAATCACTTACAAGCTGAATCCTGTTCTGACTCATTGTTTACACAGACACACACACAAACTTTCCAGTGGGGGATGCTGAATTATGTTGAGACAGCCCGTTTTGTTTGCTCGAGTTCAAGGCATAGAAGCTAATAATGGTGCCCTCTGCTGTGCCCTGTCTGAAATCAGTTAACTTCATCACAGAGCAGTGATCAGACTTTGATACTTTTGGGTCTACATGATTTAAACTTCTACCCATTAGTTTGGCTTTACTAACTCAGTCATCAAGTCAATTTTATTGTAGTATTTCTACAACAGCTGCTTTTAATGTATTCAAGTCATGGTTCAAAATACAGTCCATCAACTTGGGCAGAATGAGAGTAAAATTATTGGTTAAGTTCAAAGGTTTATCTGAATCTTAAAATGCCAATCCTTTCATTTATCAGCAAATAAGAGGTTTAATCCCAAGAAATTCCCCTCCACTAATAAGACAGAAATAGCCACTATGTAAACATGGATAAATCCAAGGTTAAGTCTCATATTAATCATTGTAATTACTGCAGACAATAAAGTATCCACTGACATTGGATACAACTTGTGGATAACATACAATCATTAAATGTGGTTAAAACTCTTTTTGTTTTCTTAAACCAAGGTTTACCATGATGGGTTTTCAATTCAAAATGTGAAATGGTGATGGACTTCCTTAGGCCTAAAATCGGGCAGATTGTTCAATTGCATTCACCTTTGCCACCTCCCAGCTATACACATCTTTGACCGTGTCTTCACTCCATCTCTTGCTTGAAATTTGCATCCTCAACCCCATCCTTGCAGCACTCCTGACCGACCACCTAACTTTCCTTCCTGCTGCTCCTTCTGACAAACATCATTACCCCACTTTTCAAAACTGCTGTCATTACCTTCCTTCTCAGGAAACCTTCAACCCCTCTATGATTACCTGCTTTTGATCTATCTCCAAACTTCTTTCAATGGTGCTATGCAAGTATAAATTGTTTGCCAATGGACAAATTATAACCGTAAACTCATTATCAACAGTGAATCCAGAAACATAGCCAAAGACTTCAGTGCAGGGACATTACACAAGACAAAGACTAAACTCTGTAGTCATTATCATCCGGTGATTCATGTCCAAATGTTAGCATCTGCAGCTGGGCCATAAAATATTATTTACAGGAGGAATACATTAGAAGATAATTCGCTTACAGAATCTTCATGAGAAAATGTAGTTACTATTAACTCGTCTGGTTGATAAACAAGATTAATTTATCTGTACTCATAGCTGACAATGGAAGTTTCTAATAGAAATACCTTAAATAAATCAGAAGTTGTTTCCCTCTCCTTTCTGGGACAACTGAGTTATGGAGACGCTTAAACTACTCTTCCACATACCGGATGGAATATAATGAACTCTGCTGGCAGCCTATTAGATTGTTAACTGAGTCTTAATATAGTTGTCTACCAACGGAGCAACAAGGATTGCTTCAATGGGATCTCTATTTTTCATACGAATTCTCTTCAATTATAGGATTAGAAAGCAAGTAAAGTCCTACAAAAGCCAGGACACCAACATATGATTAACTATTTACTCCCTGATCAATGTAAGGATGTCACCATTATAGAGCCTAAACCACCTGTGATTTAAATATTTTAGTTTGAAATTGAATTGCAAAATTGGAACAAAAAAATTCAGGTGTCAATATCAATAAATTGTCCGCCCGAGCTGTGAAAGGAATTTATTCAAGTTTCTTCCCTCTTTCTTCCCCAACCATGTAGATTTGGGACATCCTCCTGACATGAAGGGTGCTCTATAAATGCAATTTTGTTGTTGTGGTTGTTTTATTGTTATTGTCGAGTGTAACTATAGAAGCTGTAATGATGCTTCAAACATGGGTGGCAAAGCAGGCAGGGGTCAGATAATTTGGCCTGTAAGTTTCTACATTGCCTGGAAATATTATACACATGTGCAATGGTTGTTTGATATATTAATCTTTAATAATTACATGCTCCTGCTCAGTGACATCTTTTGCAGACCCTGGGTAAACTTCCACACCTGTGAATGCCACCTAACTTTCTCTGTCTCCACCCTCGTGTCCAGATCCACTGCTGTCTTGACATTTTGTCTGTCAGACATCAAGTCCTGGATAAGAGCCAACTTCTTCAATTGATTGTCGACAAGAGAGGAGGCCCTCCTGCTTGGCTCCTGTCAGCGCTTCCTCACCTCAGGCGCTGACAGCATCACTGTTCATGGATGCACTCTCCACCTCACTGAGACAATATGGAACCTTGGTATCTTGTTCAACTCTCAACTGTCATTTAAGCCCCACATCCATGTGATGACCCATTCTGCCTTCCCCCACCTCCTCACTACCCGCCTCTGTCACTACCTCTCAACTCAGAACGCCAAGACCCACATAAAAGCTTTCACCACGTCCAGATTTGATTATACTAACTCCATGCTCAAAGGATTTTCCAACTCTTCTCTACACAAGTTGCAGATTAATCAGAACCCTGCAGCTCGTATCCTCTTACACGTCAGGCTCTATGAGCCAATCACCTCCATCTTGGCACTTTCACTGGCTTCCCATCCCCCATGGGATCGAGTTTAAGACCTCCTTCCTCACTTTTAAAGCCCTCCATGGTCTTGCTCCTCCTTGTCTCTGCAACCTATTAAAACCTTACCAGCATGCACGCTTGATGGACACTGGCCTGCTCCATGTCCCTCACTCTGCCTACCCCATCATTGGCAGATAGGTCTTCAGCCTTTCGGCCCAGACCCTCAAGAACTCCATCTCGGTATTACTTAACATTGACCTCCCCATCTCCTTCAAGATTCGTCTCAAGAACTACCTCTTTGATTGTGCCTTTGGTTATCCTCCCACTCCACCCCGCTGGATTGCATCCTACTGTTTGGGTGCAAATTCTTGACTGTCCAGCACGTTGCTTCTGCACAAGACGCTGGACAGTCAAGACACTAAATAAATGCCATTAGAGTTTCTTGTTTTGTGTAATTGAAACATGGAATCCCTGATGTTGCTTGTATCTTGCCTCAGACATGCCAGTGTAAGACATGAGTTCCATGACATTCATCAGGAACAGCAACAAATTCTGTAGATTCATTCAACTAATTCACATCAATGCTTGTTGTAAAGTCTGATGCCACAGTTTTTAAACTTGTGGGAATCTATAACTAGGCAAAAACAACAAGTGCAACATTGATCTGGTATGAAAGGTTATGTTTCAGGTTACATTTTACTATTTCCACATCAGTGCACAACACAAGTGGAATAGAATTTTTCAAGTGTTTTGATGGGTGAGCTGGTCAACCTGACTGTAAAAATGCTCATCATCGGTTCGGTGATTGCTGTATGAGTGTATAGCAGTGGAGCTGCAAGATAAAACCATATCCACCTTCTTAGCTTAAAACTAACACCATTAAAATAAGAATTTGGGGATTACATTTAAAGTTTTACCCTGTTCAATAAATTCTGCTAGACAGAGTACCCAATAGTCCATGCAAGTTTCACAAGAACTGCAAATGTCCAGTATTTATGAAGCCAGAGCACCTTAACCATTACACCTCATTACTGTATTTTTAAATGTTGATCTAATGTAATGATCTAAAACAATTACAACAGTAAACAGTATAAGGCACAAGAGTATAACCAGAACTATCAGATGTACCATATCTAGCTCTTCACAAGAAAGTCACTTTAGATGATCTTTTGCATCTAAAAACCTCAACAACACCTTTAAGATTAAAACAAATTGATTGTGGTGGAACTATTGCCTGGATCTTGGTTCAGGGACTCAATTAATTCATACACGGAATAAAATGTGTGAAATTACTTACATATAGACGACGCAGGTTTGGGGCAAACAAACAGCTGTGCAAAGCACTTGGGAGACAGATGTCACTTGTGGGATGAGAGAGGCTCTGTATAAACATATAAAGTCGTTGTTGTTCTACACCACGCCATTCAAACAAGAAATGGATTGACATTTCATTGCTCCAGGTTTGGTGAAGGGGCATGAAGCTCTCTTCCACTGAAGCTCCAGACCATGCTTCCGAGTTGCAACGCTGTCTGCTCTTCTGGGATTGTGGGAATTAAACCTTTTCCTTTGGGGAAAAGCAGGCGAGTGTGCGTGTGAGTGCGTGCGAACATGCAGCGTTTACTGCCATCCATTCAATCCACGGTTGTCTGTGGGACACAGCTGTGCACATTCAGCTGCCGCATTTCGCCCACAAAATACACAGTCACTCTACTTGAGAGTATATTTTTCTTGGAGATGTCTCAACGAAGTGGTTAGAACAACAACAAAATAGAGCGCCTTTCATGTCGGGAGGACGTCCCAAGGTACTGGAAGGCATTGCATCAAATACATGGATTATTACTGTATTGGAAGGCTTTATCTTGGACTGACTGAGTTAACTAACCTGTGGGAAGAAGAGTCGGGTCATAAGCGCTCTGGGACGCTAGTCTGCGTGAGGATATAAATACAAGTTGTTATTGAGGGAGGAAAAGAAAGGAGGGAAGGAAGGAAAGGAGGAAGAAGGAAGTGAGTGAGTGAGGGAAGTGAGTGGAGTGGGATTTGAAAAAAAACTCGTGCCAGGTGATTTGAAAAAAAACGCTCGGCCGTTACCTGCCCGCGAGCTCGCCGCGGAAGCGAAGCGCGTGCGCACACGTGCTGTCTTCTCCCATTCTCCCTCCCCCGGGGGCCAAGTCCCTTTGACGCATGCGCTTCACTGCCATTCCCACCACCACCACTTTTTAACCCACCCTCAGCGGCGCCCCGGCGTCTCTTTCTCTCCCCCCCAACCATCACTCTCTGTTCCCTGGTGCGCATGCGCTGCTTTTCAGCTGCTGACTCGGCGCGATTGGTGCGCCGCCGGCGGGAGGCGAATCGAAGAGCCGCTGGAGGAGCGTGTGTGTGGATGTCGAGTTACCGGAGGGAGAAAACCAGAGCTCGTTTTCGGACTCGATGCTCGGACGGCGCGCTGGCTTCATCTTGCACTCTATGAGAGCTCCTCTTCGCCTCTTTCTCCTCCCTCCTTGGATTCTTGGCTGCCCTTTTGAATCGCTTTTCAGATCACTTTTTGTTTCGAGCCGGCGGCGGCTCTCGCCCCCCCCCCCACCACCACCATCATCATCATCATCATCCATCACCGGTCCGTTCCTGCCACAGGCCTCGGATCACCCTGAGGTAAAGGTAAGGAAGTTGGCCGTCAGTTTCTTAAATATATAAAAACGATGGGAGAGAGAGAGAGAAAGAGTGAGAGAGGAAAGAGAGGGGGCGGGGGGGAGGAGGGGGGGGGGATCAGAAGAGAGAGAGAGATCGAGGGAAACTTGATTAAATTCCTCCTCATTGTTCGGCGGTTGTCGAGAGATCCGAGTTCACGCATCAGTTGGTGCACCACGCTGATAGAGAGAGGGAGATAGAGAGAGAGACTTGTCTGTCTGCCTCGTTTAAAAGGAACGACTTTTGTTTTCTTAAATTAAACACCTTCACAACCCAGCCACAACCATGTTCATTCCGGTCGCTTGCTTGTTTTCAACCCGAACTTGTATTTAAGGGGCTTTGCAAATAATACTGATCAATATGTGTCTATAAATATGTGTATCTATGTGCTCGTCAGCGCCCTGCAAATGTTTCTTTTATTTTTTTAAACCCCAGCAGTGACACTAATCTCGATTTGCAGCCTGACTGACATGACTCAGTTACTCCCCAAACTCAAAACTTGTTACAATTCCCCCCACCCACCCCCCTCCACCCCAACGCCTCCCCTCCTCGCCCCCACCTCCTCTTCCCCAATAGTTTGTGATCCTTAAGGTTTTTTTTGAGGGGGTGGCGGTGGGGGGAGAAGGAATTATCTCTCTCTTGCCTCCTCCTCTTCCCCTTCTCTCTCTCCCTCTCTTGTCGACGGTATGTAAATCCATTCCGAAGCGTGTTCATGTATTGAAGGGGGCGGAGGGGTTGGTGGTGAGAGAAGAGTGGAAAAAGGAGGGGGGGGGGGCATCGCTGCTTTCTCGCTGTCCGCTCTATAGCCACACAGGCTCCGGTTTTGGGGGGGGGGGGGGGGGGTGTTCAGACCAGAGTCGCTGGGTTTCAGCAGCAGTGGCTGGGGCTTGTTCCGAAGTGAAGTTCGCTTGGTGGTGAATGTGGCAATTTTTTTTCCCCCTTCACACCCCCCTCCCCCACCCCCCCGTGCGGTTCTTCTTTTTTTTGACACCGAAGGGAAGATAAGATGTCCAGCGACCGGCAAAGGTCTGACGATGAGAGCCCGAGCACCAGCAGCGGCAGCTCGGACGCCGACCAGCGCGACACCCCTCAAGAGGAGAGGAAAGAGGCGTCTTCCCAGCAACAACCGAAAAAGAAAGAGCCCAAGGTGTCCAGCAAAACCACGGCCAAACTCTCCACCAGCGCCAAAAGGTGAGCACAACCCCTTCACCCCGTCTCTCTATCTCTCTGTGGCTTTACTGAGTGTGTGTGTGTGTATTTGCTCGAGCGGCGGCATGTTGCCAGTCCCCGTTGCACTCCTTTTTTTTAAAGTCCTTCTCAAATATGTCAATATAAACACCCCGTCTTCATTTGCATATAAGCTTGAAAAGAGAATATTTTGGGGAAAACCGGCTTGCAACGGGACAGTGGGCTCCTTTTTGAATTCTTGGCATTCCCTCCTACCCGTCTGAGGTGAAACTGTTTGGTATTAAAAACGACAAGTAGTGAAAATCTGTAAAAACTTGTCCTGTTATGGGATTTGGATATAACGCTGTTGAGAACAAAGAGGAAGCGGCCATGTTTTCCACTCTGGTAGGGTGAGCTACTGAGAAAAGGGATGGTGATAGAGGGCAGTGTAATCGTTCTTTTACATCTATATGCAGCATACTGTGTATGTGTGTGTATGTGTGTACTGAGTGTTTCCCTTTTCTCTCAATTGATTTTCAGAATTCAAAAGGAACTTGCAGAAATCACACTGGATCCTCCTCCAAATTGCAGGTAAGTGGGGGCTGGTCGATTTGGCAGCAGGTTGCAATATGTGCTAAATTGTGTCGCTGTAACGCAACTTAATGTGAACACGTTGTGCTGGGAGTATCTGTCGATAATAGTTTCATATATACACAAAACGGACATTCAGCAAAAAGTTATTATATGAGGTGCGACAAAAGTTGTGGGAAGTGATCGATTTAGCTTTTGTGAACGAACGGTGGTGATTATGACTGAGGGTACTTGCATTTCTGACACTTTACATACTGTAAACAAATGATCTATAGAAAATTTTAATGTGTATTGTTTTTCAATCTGTACTTGTAAGTTGGTGTAGTAAGTGATTTACAATACCTAATATTAGTTACTAATTTGAGAATTGTAAACTTGTCTTTCGGTTACTTGGAGTTTTCAGAACTAATAACCTTGATTAACTTCCCTTTGGGTGGGGGGGACAGAGAGAAAAAAATCTGTTGGTCTTGAACGTTGTACTGTCAACTTTACTCAACTTTAATTTTGAGGAGCAAAAGTTAGTAGCCATTTGATATGTCCTAATATTGATCAATTATTTTGTTTAAACTAGAAATATTTGGACTGAACTGCTCAAATGTTCTATTTTAATTTGTGGTTTCCATAAAAGTAACTTTACTGGGGTTGTAACTGATAGCTGAACATTTAAGTAAAAATGAATGACATTTAATATTTTCTTGCGTTTCTAAAATATTACGTCTGTCAATAGATTAAACAATTGTATGTATAGTTTTGAATCCAGTCAGTATTGTCTGTGTTATTGACAGCACCATAATATTTGCTAAATAAAGTTCAAAAGCACCACTCAAACTTAAATCCACGAAAGGATTGTATGGCATTAAAATAGCTTAAACTGCTTGTTATGGTAATCCAATTTTCTCCTAGTAGTATTCATCAAGGGATATGTTTACTTGTAAATACACTTTTTCAGAAGTATGGTTAAGTTGCTACTTGTGAAATCTGAAAGAACAATGTTATTTTGTTATCTCCAATATAAAGTTTGGAAAGTAACAAGGATTTTAGAAATTTATTTCACGCAGAATGTAAATTGAACTTCCACTGTAAAATTAAACTTATAAACTGAAATTGGTATCTCTTTTTCTTGTGCCTTATCTAGGCTGCAGTGTGTAAGCAAAATGTGAGAAAATTGAGTTTGGTTGAAAATTAATTCATAAATAGATTTTATTTTAATGAAGATTGACCCCATAGACAATGGTATGGCCATTAGGTTAAGTACAAGTGGTGGAATATAAAGTTTTACTGATTTTATTCCCATTAAATCGCAAGATAGCTAAACTTTATATTTGCTTAGTTTTAGTACATTGTTTAATTGTGCTGCTACTTGAAGTATTTCTGAAAAATCTTTTAATAATATGCAGGTACTTGTACATTTTAACAATGCATTCCCATGTTGTGACTGTTTTCTGGGTACGGTGGGGGTGCTATTTCCATCCGAATACAGTACTCTGTTCGTCCATTGATTAGAAAAAGTGCCTTGTGCAGGGCAGGTGTGAATTTTTCAGCTGTTCAGCATGCAGCCAAGAAACATGACTGATTCTTGATGGCAAGGCACTTATGACTTGTGTTTCTATTTGAGGGGTGTACTATAATTTACTCTTTTGTCCAAAGCATCACCTTGTTTACATTGTCAGTTCTCCAACGACTCCAAAACTGCTGTCCATAATAACTCATGAATTTAAATAGGTTGTAAACTGGGCCGAAAGGAAAGTGCAGACACAGGCATGCGCGCCCTGCCCTGGCCAAACCAGTGAGAAGCATGTGTGCACTCAAGAGACATGCTCTCACAGACACAGAAAGATACAACAACTTGGATTTATATAGCGCCCTCCATGCCAGACGGCGTCTCAGAGTGCCTCACAATGACGTATCCTGGGGCTGAGCCAGGGGGAGGGGTGATAAGGTGACAAAAGGTGTGGTCGAAAAGAAAGGTCTAGCCATGACCTGAAAATTGGAAAAGAGGAGGCGAGGTGAAGCGATTGATGAAGGGAGTTCCAGAACCTCAGGGTGTAGTAGATGAAGGCTCGGCTGCCGACGATAGAACGGAGGATTCGGGAAACAAGGAGTAGGCTAGACCCAATAGAGTGAAGGCAACGGGTGCTGTTGTGAGGAGAGAGGAGGTTGGGGGGTGCAGAGGAGTGGAGGGATTTGAAAATGAGTGAGGATCTTTAAATCGATCTGCTCCGAGACAGGGAGCCAGTGAAGACTGGCAAGGACTGGGATAATTGGGGAGCGAAGTTTGGTTCGGGTGAGAATGCAGGCACCGGAATTTTGGATAATCCGGATTTTGTGAACCATGGCAAAGGGGAGACCGGCGAGGAGGGCATTCTCAGAGAGAGACATACATACACATACTGGGACACAAAGAGATATAAACACACACAGACAGAGACGCACATTCACACAGACACTCAAAAGACACACAGGTATAGAAGAACAGCAGGGCTTCCGAGGGTAGCCCATTAGCCACTTACAGTGGGTAAGCCACTTAGCCACTTACAATGTGCATGTGCGTCCAGAGCTGCTCCAACCACAGTGAATTCAGGTAAACAGTGAAAGTGGCTGTGGGCAAGAAACTACAATTATGGTGGGTTTGTGCGGGATCGGGACATTGTAGTGGAAAATATGTGACCGCACTTTTCTATTGGACCAGGTGATAACACAATATTTTCTTGGTCTGCCTGTCTTTGAGTTGCTTGAAATATTCCACATGTTTAGCGGTGATTTTTTTTGGATCTAATCTTTTACCCTTCTGAAACAAACAAAACCTCTTGGCTTGTGCAATCTGTTAGTTTATTACATACAGTAAAAGACCGTTTATCCGGCATCCACGCGACCTGGCCAATGCCGGCATGCCAGATATTCGGCTGGATCCGACGCCAAAAACACAAAAAATTAACTTTTTTAACACATACCATATTAATAATAACAGACCTTTGTTATTTACCTAAAAATCACCTTTGCTGATAGATACCTGGTTTGAAGCCATGATGCTGGGGTAGAGGTTTACAGTCCAATCGCTAACTTCTGCAATGGCGGACGCCACGCAAGGGAAAAAAACAGCAGAGCGACTTTAAGGCTCTACTAGCGGCAAGCCAAAATACCTGTACAGTACTCTTGTGCGACAATCAATTCATTAAATGCGCCACCGTGATTGTGCTGGATAATATCCGGTTAATCGGAATGGGACTTTTTTTTACATGCCGGTTATACGAAAGTTCCGGTTGATTGAGTCACGGATAAACGGGCTTTTACTTTACCACTATTGAGATGTTTCAGGTCAGTTATTAAATGTAAGATTTCAAACTGTAAATTCAAAAGGTATTTCCTACATAATTCTACAGTCACTGTCAACTATCAACTTTTCGAAAGTGTCTTCGCTCGCTCCCTCCACCCCGCTCCCCTGCCCCTCCCCCGTGCTTGGGTCCCGACCCCTGACTCTTCAGTGCCTTTTGATGTCCTCCCAACGTGAAATCTATACATGTAATGTTGTTGTATCAATCGCTGTGAATGGTCAAACACCTATGTAGTTTTCGTTTTCTATATTCGTACAGCTGTAATGCAGTGATGAACTTGAGCTCCATTTTGTTTAAGAAATGTATTACAGAAGATTGATTTTGCTTCTGCTGAAGTTTGCTCAAGGGCTATAACTCTTGAGTTTTTTTTTGAATCTCAAGCAGTGTCTTTATTGCCAGCACAAGTCCCATTTGGGCTAATCAAATAAATGGGAACCTTTACATTTTAATGTTAGGTTTAATTGCTGTTGCTATGTTACAGAAGATTATGAAATTAGTTTACATACATATTTGGATTTTTGCAAATTTTTGAAGCATGTGAGTAAACTATAGTTATTCTAATCATTTGTGTAAATTTTCTAAAATCCTTTATTAACGAGAAGAAGGATTTGTGGTTTGATTTCCAAAACATAGCTCCAAATATTATTTTTAAAGAAAGTATATGTATTAATATAATGTTTTTTAACAACTGTGGACTGGTGCCAGTTTGTGCTAAGTGTATGGCTGGTTCATACCAGAGATCTTTAGACTTGGTGATTTGACAGACAGACTAATGTACTAGAAGCCCGTTTATCTGGCACCTGTGGGACCTGGCCAATGCCGGTTAAAGCGTTTGCCAGATATTCGGGTGGCCCGCGGCTGAAAACCCACTACAAAAAAATTTCTAAGTTCTTTTAACACACACCATACACACCAGACTAAGTAATAACAGATAGTGGCGCAGTATTGTGTTGGTGCTTGTTGTTGGGGCTGCTCTCTTGCGCTTCTCGCCTTTACTGATTGGGGTTTGTAGTCCAACAATTCTTTTTTGAATGGGGGGCGCCAGGCAGGTGAAAGAAGCGGCAGCGTGATTTTTAAGTCATGCGACTTTACTAGCTGCAAACCGAAATGCTGCACCTGCGCGACAATGTGGGTTATCTACTTGCCACTGGTATGACTTTGAAGTCATACGCGCTCCGTTTTTTTCACCCGCTTAACGTGCTCCATTTGGTGGGAGTTGCTGGAATGTAAATCTCAACCGCAGCATCATGGCTTCAAGCGCAGCATCTACCAGCGGGGGGGGTGGGCGCAGGAGAGTAGTTTTGACGGTGAGTGCCAATGCAATATTCTGTTATGTTATTATTTATGCATTTCCAAATGCTCCACTGCTATTGTTCCGGATAAGTTCCGGTTTATCGAATGGGGACTTTTTTTTTGGCGTGCCAGTTATGAGGGAGTGCCAGTGCATCGAGTCATGGATAAATCGGCTTCTACTGTACTGAGATCTAATGGTGGATTTGTTTTATTTCCCAAATAAATAGACATGTATATTAGATGTAAATGGCATTTCATGATATTAATTGATTTCCTTCTCTATTTCTCAGTTTAATTTTTAGTGTATTTGTTTTTTGTAAGAAATGCAATTCAATACTCAAATTGGTAAGAAACATATCAGCATGTACTATTGGTTACATCCAGTTGTTAGATATTAAAATGTATTACAAAATTGTAACAGTCCAACTTTGCACTGGACTAAAACTTGGGGTAGGTAGGGAATAGTTCCTCAGTCTCATTTATTAAATGTGGTGCTACATTGTGAGAAGCTGAGCTGGTCCCTGGTATCAAAAAGAGAATTATTCTACTAACATATTCTTCATAAACTTTGTGAATTTGGGGATTTTTAGTTCATTTTTTTTTAAGTGTGCAGAATTATGAGCCACATTATGAGTGGGGCAACGATTACATTCAGGATATACCGAGCTGGTAACTCATATTTATTATTTTTAATGCAAATTCATTGTCTTTTGCACTTGCTAGTTTCAAGAATAGAAAATACTAGTGATATCTCAGTGGAGTGGTTTATTCAATCGGTATTTAGATGCATTCCTTGAGATGAGCTATGTGGAAGCTTTGCGAACAGTATATCCCCCCCCCCCCCCCACCCCCTTATCTGAATTGCCAAGGCAACAGGACAAGACCAATCCAACTTGTCACTTGCCTATATTACACAGCTTTAAGACTTTCCCTAAGGAGCTTTGTGTCCTCGTACATACAACACTGCTGTCTCTCAGACATGTGCCGTTCTGCTCTTTTTTTGTGGCAGTTATTAATAAATACAGTGTCATGTATCTAAAGTGTGTAAATGCTCGATTGAGATTTCTGAAGTTTGTACACATTTTTTAACTGTTAGTATAGGGGAGAAAAGCGTAAGAATGATAAGTTTGCAAATATTGGGCCAACTTTTAATCTTTACATGGACCATTGCACACCGCTCTTGGATCTGATCTTCATTTAATACCGAATACCTGAATTGATAGCCAGATTTACATGTATGCTGTCTGAAAAGAAGCTAAAACTAACACATAATAATATAAGTTTACAAATCAAGACTGATTAATACACATGTACAGATTTAAAATAGTAAATGCAAGTTTAAGATATTATCAGCATGTCTTATTTAAAGATTTAATTTCTACTTGCTTCAAGTAATTTTGAAAACTAGTGCAATAATCTTACATGTCAATTATTAATCTTGTTTAAGTTAGATAAGTAGCACAAATCCAGTACTAGAATTAATCTTCAGTTTAATTATCAAAACATCTTATTGTGCTTTCATCTTCTTTTAAACAATGTGGTAGATGTGCAGCATGTTTTATGGCAAAATGAGATTAAATATTTTGTGTTTTTACCCAAATGCAGGAAAATATTTGAAAAAGCTTGGCACCAATTTATATGACTGAAGTTCAACTCCAACCTTGTTATCTTTACTGACTTCAGTAGAAAGAAAAGCTTAAAAAAATGTGAACTGTAGTGCAATTGAAAATTATTTGAACCAGGATAAGTGAGGCACGATACATCAGTCTCATAAAACCTTTAGTTTGCTTCAGCATATGTCCCCAGGTCATGATATTTACATTATTATCTATTTAAAAAACAATTGTTTGTCATTGTATTGTATCACAATTTTTTTGGTCATTTTTTTTGCTCTGTATCAGAGCTGCCAACACTCCCGATTTTTGCGGAAGCCTTCTGCTTTTACATGCTCCCTTCCGCCCTCCAAATCCCAGATAAATAACTTCCGATTTTTTGCCATCTCATAAATAACCTAAATCCCATTTGCACCACCTATGTTCAGTAGGGGAAGGATGGAGGAAATCAGTTTAATGGAGAAGAGAAAGTGAAATACTATAGAGAAGCGTTGTATTTACCTTAATCCTAAAAGAGAAGTGTTGTCGCTGGTTGATTGCAACATAGCAACTGGGTCCTAGTACTATACGCTAGCTGTTCGCACACACACAGTACCTGCAGATGCACGAGTGCAGCTGGACCACGTGGGGTAGTAAAGATGCTGATAGGCGGGAACCGCAGAGTGGATGAATACAAACCAATACGCTAATGAATGCGGTCCCTTGTTTGGAGGAGTGAAAATTGAAACCACGGATGTAAATCGCGGACGCGCAAAATTAAGGTGTCCAAGGTGCCTGGATGCCTGTTAATGTCGAGCCCTGGTTTAACTATTAGCTGATACTGAAGTGATAGAGGCAATAACAAAATTCTTCCTGAAAATGTAACAAACCTTTCTGAAAAATTACTACAACCTTCCTGAAAATCTTCGTTGAAGGTTGGCAGCTCTGCTGTGTAAGATCCACACAAGTATGATCCACAGCACAAAGGTTTCTCTAATTCCACCCTAGATTTATAAGCTCACTGAAAGCTATGAAAATGTCTTATTTAAACTTTTAGTTTTTTTCCCACATGATTGTCTGTGACTTTTTTTTAAAGAAAAACATAGGACAACATTAGGGTCCGGCGATATATCGGTTATATCCGATATAATTTTCATATCGATATGCCGATATCGGAATTTTAAAAATATCGATATAGCGAAAAAAAGATATATCGCAAATATCGATATAGCGTTTCCGACGATATATCGGTATATATGGGTAAAATGCAGACTTTTTCAACTTACCTTGTCGATATCCGATTGTGTGCGTACGCATGCGCAGGACAAAAAAACCTGTGATATTGATATATCTATATATCGGTATATATTGTGATATCGATACATCGGTATATATTGATATGGGCAAACCGATATATCGATATCGGAAAATTTCCATATCGACTGACCCTAGACAGCATACATCTCGAATCTCACATTATATTCATTTGTTAATCAATGAGGCCAAGAGTAGAGACCAGTTTTGCAGAACAATACTGTTCATTCTGTATAGATGATCTTCAACTTTCTATGGCTTTGAATTTGTACTCCACTACACTCTGCATCTTTTCTGAGGTTGATATTTAAAAAAAATTATACTACAGTACTAATGTGCTGAACTCTTAAAAAGTGGGAACAGATTAATGAGCAAAGCTGAATGATAATTGGTGGCAGTTCGCAAACTCTGCTATGATCAAGAAAAAGCATTACTATGTGTATGTGGAAAGAATTATATCAATTCATCCAATATTCATTGATGTTTAGGTACACGTGACATCATTGTATACACAATACTTTGCTGTAATCTGTTCCATGTATGGCAGAATAAAACAGCGTTTTTTAAAAAGAAATCTGACGATTTGAGTAACATGATGAGTGACTTTATCATGTCGCTGTACAGTTACATGCCCAGTATGAAAAAGCAATGAACATGGGTCCTGTTTAAAAAAAAAAGTGCCTGGAACATTCTCTTTTGAATGCAGCTGTGGATTTCCAGTATTTCTGCTTTTGTCTCAGAGATTGCTGTTAGTTTAATATTTCCCTTCCCCTCATTCACTGATGGGAGCTGACAAATTGCTCAGAGGCGAGGCTGTAAAACCATCCCTGAAGAGGCAGTCTTGATTGTGAGGCCAATCACTGCATTGTAGGGTCTTCTGGAGTTTATTGAACTTAATCAGTTCACTGTATTTTACCCTTGGGAGCTGGGCTGGAATCCAGTTCAAACTGTTGGGAAGAAACTGTAGGAGCATTACCAAACAGTGAATTTTGGGTAGCTTCAAAGTAGTTTCTATTGGGTTAATGCTTGCAGCAAATATTAGTAGTTTCAAAGGGATAAAAATAAAAGTCCATCTTGTGGAAATCATTTTCTGAAGTTACAGGTTAAGTTACATTGTTGGAACAGAATGGGTGAGCTATTCTAAAGGTAGACTCATGTTCTTGGTGATCCAGAAGTGTTCAACTTAAATGGTGTCAAAAGTGGAAAATGTTCAGTTGCAAACACTAAGACTCCTTGCCGCGAGTGCAGAAATTAAGAATTGAAAGTGCATGTAATGGAACAAATGGGCATATACTCATTTTGAAGCGCTATTGGCATGTAGGATTATAAATAACCCTGGCATTGATCCAGACGTGTCACATGATAAGAACATAGAGTAAACCATTGTTTAACGCAGACTGTAAAGGAAACCTGCTAAATCCTTACAGACCAACAGAGTGCACAGAGCCCATAAATCTGCATAATGTTTTATTTTGCAGCAGTTTTTACATTTGAGGTCTCAGCTTGCTTAACATTTTTGGATTCACTTTCATTTTTCGTGAGCTTTTTGGTCTTTTTACGCGATTGAAGTGCTCCAAGCTCTTTGGGAACTTGTGTGTAAAGGGAAACTTCTGAGGGAGGATGAAATGAAGATTCACAGCTTGTGTGTTTAAACTAAATAATGTGTAATACATTCTATCCTTGGGTGGGGTGGGAGTCTCCTTGGAGCTGAAAGGTCGGGATTGAGTCAGCCCTCTGTTGCGGACTTGGTACTTGGGTTTCCAAGGCAGATCTGTAGCACTCACAAGGGCAGCATGTATATGTGGAACTCTTGCCTATCTTAGATACTCTTTTAAGCATATTAGTGGATTTTTGCATGTGTCAATGCGGACTGAGCAAAAATAAAACTCATGCACTGAGTCTTCTGTATTAAGTTGAAATCTAGAGTACTGAATTATAAAGTCCTGAAGCTCAATGGTTAGCTATACAAGTGTAATTTTGTTGTTAGAGCACTCGCGTCTTAAGCAAGAGACCTGGGTTTGATTGCAGGCAGGTTGAAACCTTGGGCAAGTAGACCACACGCCTGAAAATAATCCCTCAAAGGGAAAAAAAATAATTTGGTCATACAAGCCATGACTGTTTGCGGGACACTGCTATGTACAATTGGCTGCTGTGTTTTGCCCACAAAACATATACCGTAAATACCCGCGTATAAGGCGAAGCCCCCACTTTTGACCTTTTATTGGTGAAAAAAAACGGAAGCATTTTTGATGATATTGCCGGCAGGAGGGAGGGAGGAGAGACAGGTAGGTAGGGAGGGAGGGAGGAGAGACAGGGAGGGAGGGAGGCAGGAGAGACAGGTAGGGAGGGAGGTAGGGAGTGAGGGATGCAGGCAGGCACAGAGGGAGAGAGGGAGGCAGGCAGGGAGGGAGGCAGGCAGGCAGGGAGGGAGGGAGGGAGAGAGGCAGGCAGGCAGCGAGAGAGAGAGGGAGGGAGGCAGGGAGGGAGAGAGGCAGGCAGGGAGAAAGGGAGGGAGAGAGAGAGGCAGGCAGGGAGGCAGGCAGAAAGGGAGAGAGGCAGGCAGGCAAGGAGAGAGGGAGGGAGGCAGGGAGGGAGGGAGGCAGGCAGGGAGGGAGGGAGGCAGGCAGGCAGGGAAGGAGGCAGGCAGGGAGGGAGGCAGGCAGGCAGGGAAGGAGACAGGCAGGGAGGGAGGCAGGCAGGCAGGGAAGGAGACAGGCAGGCAGGGAGGGAGACAGGCAGGCAAGGAGAGAAGGAGGGAGGCAAGCAGGGAGGGAGAGAGGCAGGCAGGGAGAGAGGGAGGCAGGGAGGGAGGGAGGCAGGCAGGCAGGCAAGGAGGGAGGCAGGCAAGGAGAGAGGCAGGCAGGCAAGGAGAGAGGGAGGGAGGCAGGCAGGGAGGGAGGGAGGCAGGGAGGGAGGGAGGCAGGCAGGCAGGGAAGGAGGCAGGCAGGCAGGGAAGGAGACAGGCAGGCAGGGAGGGAGGCAGGCAGGCAGGGAAGGAGACAGGCAGGCAGGGAGGGAGACAGGCAGGCAAGGAGAGAAGGAGGGAGGCAAGCAGGGAGGGAGAGAGGCAGGCAGGGAGAGAGGGAGGGAGGGAGGGAGGCAGGCAGGCAGGCAAGGAGGGAGGCAGGCAAGGAGGGAGGGAGGCAGGCAAGGAGAGAGGCAGGCAGGGAGAGAGGGAGGGAGGCAGGGAGGGAGGGAGGCAGGCAGGCAAGGAGGGAGGCAGGCAGGGAGAGAGGCAGGGAGGGAGGCAGACTGGGTTAGGCAGAAGGCAGGCAGCAGGCACGGTATTGAAGTCCGCTGCTGCTGCTACTGCCCGGGCGGCCGAGGCCAAAGCCCCATCACCCGCTCCCCCCAACCCCCACCAGACACTGACCAAATCCCGGCTGACAGCGCGCCGGCCGCCCCTCCTGTTTACTGTATTTCCGAGGCTCAAAATTTCTTGTACCTGCGTATAGGGCGCACCCCCAACTTTCAAGATCTTCCCACGTGCAAAAAAGTGCGCCTTATACGTGGATATTTACGGCAGTCAATTTACTTTACATTATATTCTGTGAAGTACTTTGAGACATCTTGAAGATATGAGAAGCATTATATGAAATGCAAGGATTGTTATTCATGAACAGAACAAATACATTTCTGTCCTAGGTGCACAGTGATACACATGTGTTGTGACTTTGAGTCACACGTGTTGATCCCCTTTTTGATAACCACTCAAAAAGGGGATCAATCTCGATTGCAATTTCAAATGAGTTATTTGAAATGTGTTTTTGAGTTGAACATTAGTTTTTAAAAATCAAAACACCACTTTTGATGATTCTCTTTAAATTGATTGAGTCTTCTATTTATTGTTGATGTTTTGACTGAGGAGGAGAGTAATTTCGGTTATTATTTTGATCCTCTCCTCTTCTCCACTGTGCCTCTCCCCCGCCTCATGTTTGCTTGCCCCTTCCTCTTGCAAACAGCACCAATTATCACTTTTCTCCTAGTGCCAATCAAGAAAGACACTGATTTGGTGTGTACTTCTCAGTAGTCTAATCAGTTCTTCGAGGAATTAGATACGCCTGCGGCATCAACCATTGATGTTCTTAGGAAGAAAAGGGATTTATTTTTAAAACTCTGATGCCAAGGACACATTGATGGTGCCACTCTTAATGTCATAGCAAGAGAGTGTATTTATATAGTGGAATTCGCATGGGATAACTTCTTAGTGCACTTCACATAGACTGAATTGGATGTCGAGCAAAGCTGTAAAGGTAGATGTTAAGGGCACCAGTTGGTGTGGAATTCAGGCAGAGGAGGTAAGAACCTTGGGACATCTTCCTGACATGAAAGGCACTATACAAGTGTAATTTTATTGTTAAGTAGGAGAATGGGAAAGGAGAAAATCACAGAGATGGGGAGGTACTGTGCAGTCAGCCACCTTCCAACCTCCCATCCAAACATTTATCTCGGCTTCTCTTTCTGGACTGCGATATACAAATATATTTCTGCAAACCATTCGTAGTGTTTCTAGAAGGATGATGAGTTGTGTTTTTTTCAATATAATGATATGATTTTCAATCTTTATATACTTATTGTAAATACAATTTATAATCTAGCCAGTATGTCTGTATTACAGATATTCAAATTGCATAAGCATTATTACATTGTATTGTGCTTTATAAGAATTAGGAGCAGGAGTAGGCCATTCGGCCCCTCAAGCTTGCACTGCCATTCAATAAGATCATGGCTGATTTATTCTAGCTCCACCTACCTGCCTTATCACCATATCCCTTAGTCCCTTTATCCATAAGAAATCTATCAATCTCAGTCTTGAATATGTTCAAGGACTGAGCATCCGCAGCCCTTTGGGGTAGAGAATTCCGTAAATTCACTTCCCCCTGAGTGAAGACATTTTTTTCTCAACTCAGTGCAAAAGGGCTGACCCCTAATCTTCAGACTGTGACCCCTGGGTACAGTTTCTCCAACCAGGGGAAACAGTCTCCCACTATCTACTCTCTTGCCCCCTAATAATCTTGTAGGTTTCTATAAGATCGCCACTAATTCTTCTATTTTCTAGAGAATATAGGCCTAGATTGCTCAGCCTATCCTCATAACTCATTCCCCTCATCCCAGGTACAAACCTAGTGAATGTATGTTGAACCCCCCCCCCAAGGCGAGCACATCCTTTCTTAAATAAGGAGACCAAAACTGGACACAGTATTCCAGGTGCGGTCTCACCAGGGCTCTATACAGCTGCAGCAAGACTTTCCTACTCTTACATTCTAACCCTTTTATAATAAAAGCTAACCCTTTTATAATGAACACCAACATACCGTTAGCCTTCCTAAGGCTTGCTGTACCTGCAAACTAACATTTTGTGACTGGTGTACAAAGACACCCAAGTCCCTCTGAATGCAATAATCTGCTCTGCTGTTTTTACCACCAAGGTGGATGACTTCACACTTCCCTATATTATATTTCATCTGCCACCTACCTGCCCATTCATCCAGCCTATCTATATCGTGCTGCATTTTTTAAATGTAATTTTTGGTGTTTACTCTCCCTCCTAATTTAGTGTCATCCCCGAATTTGGATATTTTAAGTTCGATGTCCTCATCTAGATCGTTGACGTAGATTGTAAATAGTTGAGGCGCAAGCACTGATCTCTGTGGCACTCAACTAGTCACATCCCGCCAACCTGAGAAGGACCCATTCATCCCTACTCTTTGTTTCCTTCCCGTTAGTCATTCTTTAATCTATGTTAATATATTTCCCCAAGTTCCATGGGCCCCTATATTTTGGATCAACCTTTTGTGAGGCACCTTATCAAATGCCTTTCAGAAATTCAAATACACAGCATCCACTGATTCTCCCCTATCTAATCTACTTGATACATCCTCAAAAAAATCTAAAAGATTTGTCAAGCATGACTTCCCTTTTGTAAAGCCATGTTGACTTTGTCTGATTATATTGTGATCCTCTTAAGTACCCCACTACGACATCCTTAATCAAGAATTCTAGAATTTTCCCTACAACCGATGTCAAGCTAACTAGTCTATAGTTCCCCATCTTTTCTTTCCCACTCCTCTTAAATAGTGGTGTGACGTTTGCGATCTTCCAATCCATGGGAACCATTCCAGAATCCAAGGAATTTTGGAAGATCAGATACGAGGCCTCCACTATCTCATGAGCCACCTCTTTTAAGACCTTTTTAAATGTGTTTCTTTCTGCTTGCCTGAATGGTGCATCCAATCATTACATTGGTTTAAAATATTTGGATATAATTTTTCATTGAACTGGGAAGTTTTGCATTTTATTTCTTCACTCATAAATGTACATATATTTTTTAATTAAAGGTGCTGGATTTATATGAATTATTTTTAAAAAATTGCGGTACACTGAAATGCTAAATAGAACTGCACACTTTTTTTTAAAGGCATTTTTGTGGGATTTATAATCCCTGTAAGAGGTAAAATAATTGTGGGGTTGGTGGGGGGGAACAACACAGTAGTTTACATGTTTTATACTTAGGATGGTGACTCCTCAGTAATTTACAACTTACTTGTGGATGGGATGGGGTGGAGTAGACAATAAAGGCGACCAATATAGTATGAAGGTTGGACAATTGATTGTTTAGCGCAATATTTTGTGAGTTGGATTGATTTTTCTTACTGCTTCACAAGTGGGAGAGTGGGAATGAAATCTTAATCTCTATCTGGTGTATTTGATGTTTTGCAATCTATGGTTTTGGTGGATTTCCTGAAAGTTGTATTTTCTTGACTTGTATTATTTATAATGTCAAGCTCAAATTGACTGATGTGTTCATTCACCCACTATTTGCCAGTATAAACAAATTGGTCACAGCCAATTAACCCTCCCCTAACTGAATGAATAAATTGAAGGTTGGCACAACAGTTTCATTGCAACACAAGCTTGTTGTTTGATAATTTGAAATCACAGTGATAGTAGAAATTACCTTTGTACCTTAAGGGGCAGAGATCTAAAATGCAAAACTGTCAGATTATCAGAAAATTGTAATGTTGCAAAAAAAAGGGGGTGAAATATGTTGGCCTCAAGAACTATTGAATGCACTATTGGACATTGTAGGCAAATGCAGCAGCCAATTTGCCCACAAAATACAATCAGTACACTTTTCATTAAAATCCCACGAAGAGCCTTGTGTGTCCTCCCAAAATTATAGGAACTATATCAAAATGCAAGGATTATTTTCTAGGATGATTACTTTACACTTCACACACCTGAGTTTACACCAACATGAAATGTAGTTCTTACGGCTTAGGGTCAGAAGATTTAGTGTTGAAGCCCCTCAAGTTATTCCGAGGTTTGTTTTCAGGCATCTCGCATTTCAAAATTTTCAATAAATGTTTGATGTTTCTTGAATTCAAATTTAATCTTCGTAGTTTAACAGTAAATTAAACCTTTCTGCAGGTACCTTTTTAAAGGGGCATATTTCATAGTTGCCTTTGGCTGCGAAACAGTCCATCTGAATTTCAAATCCTTGGTGAGTTGGTAGCATATAGTAATACTGAAGATAATTGGGTGAATAGAAAATATCTGCTTGGGTGTTCACATTGTAAAAATACACTGAAGCATATCATCTTTTTACAGTTTAGAAATTGAATTAGAATTTTGCTGTCATAGCACGGCAGAAAGGGTGAAATGTTACTTTTTTTATAATATAGATAAGCTTTAGAAGTGGAGGTAAAAGGTTGAATTGCCTTTGCTTGGATCACTTGACATGCACACAAGATGTTGATTAGATTTTGATCAGAAAAGGAAAATAAAATGCCTTTATTTGTCGTCTTTCATATCTTCCCGTCCCCCCATGCAATCCATGTTCCTTTTCTTTGAAAAGCATTCAGTTACTTTTTCCTTTGGGGCTGCTAATTTTAGTACACTAAAACCTTTCAGTTGGAAGTGGTCTGTGGCCCTGAGCTCGCAATAATTAGGTTATTAATGTAATTATATAGAAGTTTATTGTGGAATTTTAGTTGAAATCTCAAAAAACTATTTTTCTGCTTATGTATGGTAGTTTAAAAGATTTTGTTTGGTCATTTGTAATAAAATGTATTTGTGTATTGGTAGGTTTATTCATTTTATTCCATCCATCAAATGTCTATTTTGGAACTAACATTTGTTAAAGCTGTCTTCCACTGTTATTGTTTAAAAATTATTCCATGCTATTATTTCTGCTGGGCTGATTTCCCTTTCACTTCCCTCAGCTTGATCTAAATCTTATTCATTAGGTGTATTTGCTGACTCCCTGTTGCATAAAATGCATAAATGTAACTTCTACCCAAAATGTATGTTGGAGACAGCAGGAAACTACTGCAAATTGGTTGAGATTTATCATAAGGTGTCTTTTGAGCTGTCGTGTAATAACAACACATCAGCTGTGTTTTGATTCGTTTTTTATTCCTCATTGTCCTGCAACAGAAAGGGTGCAGGTACCTATGGTCATTGATAATTTTAACAGAAATGATAATGTGCTCGATAATCACTCAACAATGGAACAGATGTTTTCAGTAGGTTAATAACTTTTTGCCCTTTTTTTTTCTTGATCTTCCATCTGGTCTTAAACTTCTGTGAATCAATGACATGAGCTGTGCCTTTGGAGTGGTTCTGCAATCTGTAAAGGAAGCTAACTGTTCCACTGCACAGCTGTTTGACAGACGTTTTGGCAGGAAACTCCAGCTTGCACTGCCACAAATATGTCATTTAAAAAAAAAATCTTAGTTAACTTGGCTGTTGACTCTATTGAACTGTGGGCTGAAGGCGGGTTTATATATTGGTGAAGCATTGGAACCCAGACTGGTACAGTCAAGCTGTACAGTGTGATTACAATCTACACCAAATTGTAGGCTCAGCCAGTTATTTAAGATTGGTTTGAAAAGTAATATTAGTTATATTTTTAAACCACAACTGAATAATGATTTTAAAGTGAGCATCCTTTATTTCCTTCTCTTGAAACAAAACGTATATGAAAAGTGATGCTGACTGAATACAACAGAAATTACCTGGAAGGCACTATTTACGCACCTGTAAAGATATCCTAGCTTTATTCATTCCCATGCATTTACAGGCTGACAGTTGCTTCCCAATACTGCTTATCATTACTAATGCATTTGCAAATCCAATTAAGTACTTGGCAATACCAAAAGTGTGTGGGGTGAAGCAGGGGTGTTGGGGGAGTGCTTCCTCTACAATGTTGGTTCCAATTGATATTGTAAATCATGTTTTCATAAAGGTAGAATTATACACTTGAGTCGAGTTAAAAGAATAACCAGCATTATGATGGGGTGAGATTGCTACATTTTACTGTGCATGTGCGCATATCTTTCATATCCACATCCAAGCTTTATTTTTAAGTGAATCTGTAGTATAGTAGGGCTCATTATAAGGGGTTCTGCTGTAGGGCTGCCTTCCTGTCTTAGTTCTCAAAACTGGCTCATTTCAGATTTGGCTGTGGGGTAATGTTGTCAACTGAAATATATTACTGATATAAAATTGCACACAAACTAATAGTTAGTGTGGATTGAAAGGTTTAAGCTCACCTGAAGAGATCCTTTATGAAAGACTAGAAGAAGAATTTTGTGAATTTTAGCTGAAGATTTGTTCCTGTAGATTTGTCTATAGAACAAGTTAGACGTACCACAGTAAGATGTGCTCAGGAAGCATACATTATCAAAGATGAACTGAAATGCAAACCTTAAGATATCCAAATTTTATTACAAGTAGGAAAGCTTGGATTTTTTAAATTCAAAAGTGGGAAATTATTCTCGTGGTGGATAAAAACACTCAGTTAAAGTAACAATCGTCTCAATGTGGGTTAATCCACAGAACAGTTTCAGGTGATCACAAACTTGAATTCCTGGAGAAGTCGCTGAAGAGTGAAAACTCATTCTTCTAAATTAAACAGACTTATGTTTGGAAGCATGGATAACTGCAGCCAGAAAGATTACCATTTCAGGGAACATAAAGTTGGTATTTTTTTTTAAAATTCTTCAATTGACTCACTGTTGTGTGAGATGTCCTTTTATAATCCTTGCATTTGAAGCATCATCAGGTAATAGTGCCATTCATTCAGCAACTTGTAGATTGCTTTTGGCGATGTTGGTCACTAATGGAATTTCCTATTATAGTTGTACATTGCCAGTGGTACTGCATGTAATGTTGAATGGAATGTTTACCCCATTACCTGGTGAGTTGAAATGTGTGACCATTTAGATTTTAAAGGTGATTGCTTGAGTGCAAGAATCAGTAGGTGTACCTTATAAGTCAAAATATTCATAAGGTGCTGCTTTTGGGCAAAATTAGTGTAAACAATGTTTCTACTTAAGTCCCGCTTTAGCAGATGTAGCAAATCGCTTGGTGACCATGGTTCTAACGTTCTTATCGATGCATTAACTTGTGGATTTAACATAATTTGCACGATCCCAAGAGACTTCAGATTGATGGAGCTGTATCAATCGCCCAGAATTTTTATCACCGAGTGTATTTTGATGATTGCATGATTAGAAGTGTCAGTCAATGAATTAATGCAGATTTAACTGTCAGATTTGGTCATATTCCACCATATTACTAAAAGGTGCAATATGATTTAGAAGTAATTAGTAGTGACGAGTTTAATGCTTTTATCTCTGGTAGTTGACTTTTTGAAATAATTATATATTTCCATTTACCATCCATCACTAAATCTGTGTATTTAGCACTGATAATGTGGTCAGAAATGAGGTTCCGGTCACTGAAAATCAAGTCAATAGCTAAACTATGTTTAGAATTTGTGTTTGATATGTATTTTTGAGGTGACCAGTTTTAACACCCACAAACCCTGCGCCATTTAAGGACTATTGTCCCTTAGGACTATCTATGTCTGAATAGTTTTGTTCCATATGTGCTGAAATTAAATTTTTCAGTTTCTAAATTAATGTTTTGATTTCGAAAATTTGGTTTCTAATTCAATGTTTTAATTGTGACTTTTTTATGTTAGGGAATCGTATTTTGAGTGTTTGGGTCTTTTCATCTTTGTTTTATAATTGATATATTTCATTGTTGCTTAATCTCTCAAACACATGACATGTTGATGTGATTGAACAATATTATTGAAGTTTTAAATTTACTTTTTGGTAACAATGTGCTGTTAAAGCAAGCAAGTTTTAAAGTATAAATCATTGGTTCTTTGTGCCACTGATGGAAAAAGTGAAAGCATGCTGACGTTTAAATTCTCTCTCTTGCCCCACTCCGGAAGCAAAACTGACGCATCGTTTATTGCATCTTTATACAACCAGTGTCTCCTCTCCCCCCCCCCCTCCCACAATATTGACAGCAAACCAGCAAGTAAGTTCTCATGTTTGATCCTCTATGTGTTGATTTAATCTCATCTGAGTCTGGATGGTATTTGGGCCACTGTAATTCAATGCTGATTAAGGATGGAAAACCATCGGTTCTTATTGCAATGCAAGCAAGGCCCTTTGCTCCCTCACTGCTAGCTGTTTTTGATCATGCCTTGTGAGTTGGTATTTTCTGGTGTTCCTCTCCCGCCAGTGCCAGCTATCTTGTCCAACATTGAATTCTGCGAATTTCTAGTGTTGTAGTATTTTTTAATGAACGTGTCTTTGATTTATTCCACTGTTGACGAGAGGTTTCCAAAATGTGTAACTTTACATTTTGCTCGTTAAACAAATATTTTGATCAAACTTAAAACCATTTTACAGATAAAATTGAATATGCCTTTAATGCTTTGGAATATATTTCAACCTGAATTTGTATGCAATCGATGTGCCTGCAAGTATAAATTAATGGAACAAACTGAATTTTAATTAAAAGCATTTTGATTTTATTCCAGTAGATGTACACCTCAAAGAGGTATTTGTAAACTAAATATCCTTGGTGTCTCTGAGAAGTTGTGCTCATGCTCTCAATATCAATAGGAGTTAATTTATTTTCTCATGAATTATGTGAAGCAAAAGATTAGATCACTGTATCCTTGAGATTAAATTTTGGAAATGAAATGGTCAATGGTATTTTAGACTATTGCAGCACCGAACACAATATAAAATGTACCCAGAGGTGAAGTGGTAACCTGACCTCTTCAAGTTTCTTGAGAGGGCTTTGAGATTTCACAGAAGCTAACTGAGTGCTCTGTTACTTTTATGCTGGGCATAACTCAAGATTCTAAGTAGAATAATTATCACCTTTTGATCTTCCAACTGTTCCTACCTTCTGCTTTGTATTGATTGTCAACTATTTTTTTATATTCAGAAGAATATAACAAGTAGGTGCCCTTGGTGGATAGAAAAATCTGGAAAAGTCGCTTCTTGGTATCCATTTATTGATATTCCAAGTTTTACATTTAAGATTTGGAGATATTTGGGCTGGGTGGAATGATTGCAGATTTCAGTGGCATTTAGAGTATCACGTTTGCATGTGCAGTTAATTGAACAGGTCAATTTATGTTCAAGTACATTGCAGACGAAGTGAGAGAACAGGACACTTGTGGAGAAAGCACCTCAGATGGAGCAACACAAAGTGGAATAATTATGGCCTTTTGATCCTCCGACTGTTTCTGACACTATCCCAATTAGAACAATTCCCATGCTTATTATTTGTTGAATTTTAATTAAATTCAGTTCAGAAAATACACGCAATTTTCCATGAAAATCAATCTATACAAACCACATCCCTCTGTAGGTTGCAGATAATGAAGAGTGACTTTACTTATTGGTATGTTTGGAAACCTAAAGACCTACTGGAAATAAGCATTAATGAAATGTTTTAGAAACCAGATCACCAGTTGCCATGTAATTGGCACTAATAAAGCATTCTAATACACCATTTATGAAGGCTTCAAGGTTGGGTTGAAAAGCACTATGAGTTGCTTTGCTGGCCTCTACAAGGAAACCTATGGTTGGCTTATGATTTATCAAGTTGCCTTAATAGAAGTCATGGGAATTATATGCTTCCTGGCAAGATTGAAACCAGAGTAAAATTGGCCCATCAACTCAACCTGTTGCAAATTTGTATTGGATTCTCCTCAACTGTTACATCGCAAAGGACCAGCACTCTTCAGCTTTTGTCAAGATAACTTATCCAGCCAGTCCTTTCCAACAGGAAAATGCCTCTTAGCTCATCACAACAGCACTGCCTTATGTTTGACATCTGAATCTCTTGATGTATAATAAATTGTAGCCTACATGTTCCGTGTCATGTTTTCAGGGGGTTCAGATGATATTGTAAACAACCAGAAACAACATAAACTTGTTTTTACAAAGCTGTCAGAACTGGAAGACTGTCGCAGCTTTGTAGTATCTGTCAAATATTCTCTTATTTATTCTGTTCTGAATGGATCTGAGGTATGGTGGAACAAACACGCTCAGGCAAAAATGGGTTGTTTCCAGGTTCATTATTGGATTGAAGTTAGGTTGTATCGTTTAATGTGTGAAGGGCAGAATTGAATCTTGGTAGCAATGTTATCAAGACATTGCTGTGAATTGACGTTTCTCATGATTTGATTGTTACAAGTTGCAAATTTTATTTTTCAAAATAAATTAAATACTCTCGCTGTGAAGCAACGTTTTTTTCCTCTTGTTTCGGTGATCGAATATTAACTGGCACAAGCATTGTGAATTGTTGAGAGTGCTTCAATCTTTGCATAGGATATACAGCCCTGGGTAAATGAAATGTGATTTGTTGTTGAGTTGGGAGGAACTTTGGATACACCACCACCCCACTCGTATCATAATCAATTATGCTTCAAATCCATAACTGGGTTTGAACACTGCTTGGCTCAGTTGATACTCCTCCCAGAAACTCTGGAGGCGTTGGATTCAAGCTCCACACCAATACTCCAGAATATTGGTCGTTCATTGACTGTTTGTAGACACTTGCCATGTGCAAATTGCCTTCAAATAGTCAATGCAGTAAAGCCTGTGAAGTACTTTGACACATCCTCTTAACCTGAAATGTGCTGCATCAAATACAAGGATGATTATTTATTACTGTCACTATGTTTGCATAATGATCTACAGAAGAGATAGTGGTGGTGGCTCTATATTTAGTGGATTAAAATGAATTTCCTCTTAATTTTCTAGAATCTTTTTGAAGGCTTCTAGTGAGTATGAATAAGATTTGGAGTTGCAGTAAAAATGAAAATGATGCTACTGCATAAAGAACTTGTTAGAACCTGTGTGCAGTATGAGTCACCATTGCCCGAGAAGAATGCTACAATATCGTCCTGGAATGAGAGTAGAGAGAGCAAGATGACGTGACTGAGGCATCTAAGGTGTGAGGAAATTTAAGGGCTTAACCTGATTGGAAAAGAGGACACTGAAATATAATTAATATAAATTTTGAAGTGTACGAAGCATTAATGTATATATTCACATTAATAAAAGGGTCCAAGAAGAATTTGAGCAAATGTATGAATTAAGTTTGAGTGAAAGTTATTCAGATAGTGTGCCTTCAACTTCAGATAGACATTTCTTGATTTCCTCTTTGAGGCATGCTGATAGAAAACTGACTAGCTCCTGGAAACAGCTGTACGTTGCTGGAAATACTCCCCATTGATCCCTTGATTTGTTTTTATTTTAAATCCATTTGTATCAGCTTTATTTATTCGTGTGATATCCCCAATGCATATTACAATCCTTTAGTTGTAGTCAGAATGTTTGAGATCAAGTGTGGTTGAACCTTGGCTTGTGGACCACTGAGTCAGCAGAGTAACTCACTCTTCAATCTATTTGCTTTACTATCTGTTTCTGCTTATAGACATCCCAACCTTGGGACGTTATTGTATTCTGTGAAACGCTTTGAGGCGTTGATAAAACATGGAAAGCGCTATATAAATGTAAGGATTATTATGATTATTATTATCCAAGAGTCACTACTGCGAGAAACTTTACTTAAAAGCCAGTGGACACCAAATGTGGTTGCTTTCACCATTCTAGAATGTCTTCAACTGTATATTCACCAGTATACCCTTCAGAAACTTCTGCAAAGAGAAATTTCAGATCCTCTGCACGGCCAATGATGTAATTGTAGAAATTCTCTGGATTCATATTTTACTTCCAACATTCTGTCTGGAACTGTTCATTTCACTTTTTAGCCCAGTTACAGAGTTTGATGGTCCCATTGAATATCATCCCAAATATCTGCTTGTCTTGATGGGTCTATCCCCATAGCAACTTTTGTAAAACAAATATGGTGATCTCTTATGATCTTCACATGGTTCATATGATTGTCACAGTCGCTTCCATGCATTATCCAGCTTCTTTAAACAAGTTTTGCTATCAGCAACTGGATTGATCATGGTCACCCTCCAACTGCCATTTATATTCATTCCGCACACAATTCACCTAGATTTTGTCTACAGTTAAGGGTGTACATATGTATTTGTATAATGTACTTGTAAATATATATGATCCTGGCATAATTATTGCTATATATGGCATAATAATTCTTTCATCTTAAAAACTGATGGAGACCAAAATTCCAAACTAATTAGGGCATCTTACTGAAAGGAAAAACAGGTGAATCTATTTACTGCCCTTAATAGCTGTGGGGGTTTCATGTCTGTAATTGATATTGTTCCCATCTGGAAAGATCTTTGACTTCCCATGGGAGATTGTAGGATTAATTTGAATGCATTATTCTTCAATATTTCAACTTTGCAGAGCATGCATATAGTTGTGCTAAATAGTCACCCAGATTGCATGCCAGTTCGGTGCATTGGCGGTGTTGTGCTCTCCATTCCATTTTACCAATGTCATCTTTCTTGCATGTCTGCTGCCAAACAAAAATTACACAATCTGCAAACTCTTTGTCAATTCCATTTTAAATACAGACTGGGCTGAGTAGCATTGAAGACACCACAGTCAGGAATTTTGCTTCAAGGCTTGTATGATTGCTTTTTCAAACCACTATGTGCTGCAATTTAGTTGAAGTTTGAAAGATTGGTAAGATATTTACTTAAGTATTTATGCCAGATCTAAATTTCCTAGCTTGGTATGTTTGGATTTTGCTTCAGGTCAGTACAAAGTGCCTAGCCTATTCGTATGGAAATTGAGCTGCTCTTGGGTACACACTAGTTTTCTCTTTAAAACCCACGTTGAATAGCTTGGGATATATGTAGATAATGAAATGGCTCAGGTCAAAGGAAGGGAAATTACGTGCTGAATTTCTAGTTATTTTCTTGGTTCCTGCTTTTCTTGTTTGAGAGGGTGTAGCAGTCTGTTCACCTCTTCTTCAAGGATATTTATTAGTGATGTTTTTTAATCACCATGTTGTACTTTGAAACTGTGCTCAAGTTGTTTGGAAGAAATCAATGGGCCACCGTTTCTATACAATTTAAAGTAACATTTACTGAATGTGGTGTAAGAGGCAAAGGGAGAAAGCCAAACACACACACTTGAGGTTGAAGATTAGTCTGAGTGAAGAAGAAATCTGAGGGGAAAAAGCAATCCAGCAAGAAAATCAATAAATTGCCGTGACATTCTGACTGACTTAATGTGATTTTAAATTTTATTCACTCGTAGCTTTGAGGAAAAAACGCGTTTCAAACTACCCCAGTATATAACTGTCTGAAACTCTAAATATCAATGGGTGCATTAAATATCCTTTAAGATTTATATATTTGAGCTACCCCAATGGCATAGTGCACCACTTTGTCCGGCACTCACATGAGAAGTTTTTTCTGAGTTGGCTAAATCAATTGGGATGCAGATTTCATTTAGAACAGTCAGCACAGAGGTGATGGATTGTGCCTCGCAAATCTATTGGAATCGTTTTGAGGAAGTAACCAAACTATTGGCTGGGGGTTATCTTGTGAATCATCTAATTTACTTCAGATTCTCAGAGTGCATTGAATTTCTACTCCTGCCCCTGGCTTGGTCCTGGGATCCGCCACTGTGAAGTACTCTGAGATGCCTGCCCAGCATGGAGGGCGCTATATAAATCGACGTTGTTGTTGTTGAATTAAATATTGGCATGGAACTTTTCTCTGGGAAATCAGATAGTTAGGGAAGCACACAGAAGGTAGGATTTTATGTGGTATTTGACATGGGGGTGGATTTGTAGGGCCATATGGATTTTTCATAGTCCATACATTTGTATATTCTTATCATTCATAGAATATTTGGTTTGATTTGTGCAAACATCCAACGATGGATGTTGTATTTGCTTAGATGTAATCCTGATTACCAGAGTAGCTACTTATTACAAAATTATATTGCTGGAATAAATATGTAGCTCCACTTTATGTAAAAAATGTTTTCCTTGGGTTTCCTTGTGTTATGGGGGATTCAGTTATCTTGGCTTTTTTTCTGAAGCACTGCTCGTTTGGCAGAACTATGATTTCTCATCAAGTCAATTTTCCATTGGGAGTTTGGATGCTGGGGGACTAGGTATCTTTGCAGCACCTCACATTGTCCATTCATTTCAGAAAACTAACAAAGTGGAGAAAGTTGAAGAATTCATGTTGTTCCTCCCAAGAGACCAAAAATGACTATTTACTCTCTTTTTGAAAACATTACCAACAAATTTATAAACTACTTTACAACATGGAATTTTGCTTGTATTAAACATTGAACGAAAATTGATGATATTTATTGTGAATAGTGCTGAGATAGGATCCACATGCAATAGGATTCAATGGAGGATAAATTTAAAATCATGAATCAAACACCTTTATTCTGAAACGATGCTGGAAGGAGTGTGTGTTTATTTTTTTAATGTATATATTTTTTTAATTACATTATGTAAACTTGAGCAATCTTTGGACTTGAAATTGTATAATAATCTGGTACACTTCATCTGGGTGAAATTGCAAGAAAGAAAGCACACCTGTACTTTTGAATACTGGGGTTGTAGATGCAATTTTGAAATCATGCCAGCAATCCCCAGTGATCCTTGTTTTGTTATGAAGGATAAGGGCACTTAAAATTAAGTATCAAAGTGATGGCCCAATTAAGATTGTGAACTTGCTATGTGGGGAATCATAGGGCAGAACCTGCTATTGCTTCAAGCTGCAATTGAGCTGTGATTAAGATTCTGAACACATTAGATTCTGAATAAATCTATCTTTATAGTATCAGAGTATGAATTGAGCTCAACTAGAAGTTGAAACCTTTTCTCTTTATTCGCTGGAATAAACGTGAAGCCCTTGGTCATGGGAGACGCGCTACAAATAGAAACTGAACTCTCATGACTTGGTTGAATTAGAAGGCCAACCAGTCAAAAAGTGGGAAGTCCCAGGGTTGCCGGACTGAGGGTTATAGTGCATTGAATTTTCTAAGTGTATCTAAATTCAATTAGGATTTGGAGACAAATTTTCAAACTGGATAGTGAGTTGAAGTTGCTCAATTGCAGCCTCTTGCAAATTTTCCTCAATTTGTTCATTGGAGCCAAGTACATGAATGTAATTCATGCAGTGGTGAAAGGACAATGTTTTATCTTAGATTTAAGGAAAATGTTGTGGTTTTGATGGCTACCAATTGACTGGAAAATTTAATCTTTATAGCTAACATCCATCTTATCCTGGAGGCAGATGTTGCCAGTCATTCTTGGGGATACTACTTCGATTAGTCCACGATCCCCATATACATAGGACAAGTTGATGTCAATTTTAAAACCGAAGTGGTTGCATCAATGTGATGATGCTTGTGCTGTCGATACTGGGCTAATCTTGCTTTCATTATGATATTAGCTGGAATAGCCCAAGAACCTGCACTATCTTTGAAATTAAGCTCTTAAGTCTCAGGCCTTTTCATCTGGATTTTAAAAAAGCAATCGATATATCTGAACTTGCGTGACCCTACATTCTGAACAGTATTTTAATGCCTGTAACATCAGTTATCCTGGCAAACCTGCACTTCATCTCAAAATATTTAGAAAAGAAAGATTGCCACACTGAGATTATTTAAGAAGGATTCATGCTGCATGTGTATGAGGAATGTATGAACTATTACCAATCATTACTGATGAATGATCTTTCTAGTGCATAATTAAGTAATTATAGAAGTGAAGTGCTTATTGAGATTAAGGGATGTTGAAAGCAGCAGATGAAGTAGTGTAGAAGTTCAGGAGAATTTACTGTATAGAAATGAGGAGCATCTGTTCATTTCAAACTGCAACAACTCGCTTTGACTGAACATATTTATTTTACTTTTTGAGCAAAATAAACATTCAGAACTAGGAGTAGCTTGTATTCGCAGCCTATTCTGCAAGATGCTGAGCATGATTTTTCGGGCGAAAGTTGCAAAGTGTTAGACTTTGCTGTCCTGTTTTTAGTCTTTTTTTAAAACAATGAATGAGGATCCTTTTTATATTGATCTATATTTTTGAAGGCTGCTGAGTTCAAAATATAAGTGGTTTAATTCTTGAAGAATTTAACTTTAAACATGTGGATCGCATGATTCATCATGATTTTCAGTGAGAACAGGGCATTAAACAAATTGATGTGACAGCTGTAATCTGATCCTGCATAAAGTGTTGCTTTTATCCTAGTTTCTAGAGGAGCTTAACCTTGCACCATGTTCCAATGAATAAGCAGAATTGAAATAAAACACATTATTCAATTTTCCTCTTTTTAAGCATTGAATTTCAATGATCCAACCAGTTAGAATGCAGAATCTTGAAAGCAGTTGTCACAGCTTTTTTATGCTTAATTTTTCGCTTTAACAACCATATTCCCTTATTTTGGTTGCTGCTGTTTAAAACGGTGTATCCAATTAGTTAAATATCAAAAGGGACTCGGAAGGAACAAAAATAAAAAACCTGGGGAGCAAACATTAGCCTCTTGATTACCCGAACACCAAACCTGTTTGCTGTGATATGACCAGTTATACATCAAAGTAGGACTTGTGGTAAAGCTTATATAAAGAAACCCGCTTCTTGGCTGAACTATAGGTTTCACCATTTCCTCTGTGATATCTGTGGTCCTCTTCTAAGCTGTATTTTTCAAAAGTTCCTTCTAACATGTTTGTGTGGTAATGATGTATTGGTAGATACATCAGAAAAATTGATGGCAGTGCTGCATATTATTGACTGGTCTTCTGGATATTGAGGTTGGTTTTGTCTTAAAAATGCACATGTGTGGTTTGGCAGTGTGTGACATTTCACTATTCACAACTATAATTAGAATTGCACTGAAGTGCATCACCTCTTTAGCAAGCCCGGCTTCAGGCATTTTGCACTTTCATTTTGTATTCTTCTGCAACTAATTCTGTACAATGAATATTTAAGTTAATTCAGCTATTCTGTTGTATAGTTGAATTGCAGTAGTTATTTTTTTTAAAAAAACCTTTGTTTGCTCCTGTAGTAGGCTTGTTCAGCTTATCCTGTTCTATCTGGAGCAATCCTTATCCCTTCTCTTGCATTGCAGTATTTCAGAAATGTGGCAAATTAAGAGTTCAGTGCCAACAAGTAAATCAAGTTACAATCCTGCCTCTTCATGGAAATTAGCATTGTCAACTGAGAATTTCATTATGGTCATGTGTTTTGCCATAGTAAACCCCTGTGTGTGATTGATAGTGTCCCTATGTTCAATGCATTGGACAATCAGTGTTTCGGACCCAAGCTGGGAATCGGGAAGAATGGATGGCAGTGGAGGAAGAAGGGTATTTGAAGGCATAGTCAAGGAGGCGGGCCTTGAGTGAAGGCTGGGGGGAGGGGGGGCAGTGAGACTGCTGGATGGAGTTCCAGAGGATGGGGCAGAGTGGCTGGAGGCCTGCTGCCAATGGTGGGCATGCAAAAAGCAGCCAAGCGTGCTTTCAACTGTTCTAAAATTCATGCCGTATTACATAGTGCCAGTTCTGTGATATAACATCACTGATGTGTCTCTTACTTATGCTATTTTATGGTTGGTTGCTGAAACAGTAGCATACTGTGATTCATTACATGGATGTTGTTGAGTTCTTCAAAACCAAAATGGCCTGCTGTCCTGTGGGCTCTTAAATAACTTGGCAGCAACCTGCAATCTCTAAATAAATGGCTGCAGTAAACTTTTTTTTCTTTTGCATGTAATACAACCAGACGCCTCTTGGATTTGACAACAAATAGAAAGAAACTCTGGCTTGATATCAAGGGAGGAGAGAGGTGTAAATAGCTTGAGTGTATACTTAGACTAAAACAGAATTGAATGCAGTGTGCTAAATCCTATTTCTTTATGGTCTTGTTAGAAATTGGTTTTCTTTTTGAACTTCACATATTGAGGAATTGAGTTATGTTTCAGATTCAATCCAAGTTCATTACATTATACATCAGTACAGTAAATGAATGGCCACCTTTTGTGACTTACCTGGTACCGTATTATGAAATTTCATACAAGCGTATTTTCAATCTTGAGAAAGTGAAATGTTGCAGTAAACAATATATAGATTGTGTTTATAGATTGCAAACTGTATCATCCTAAAGGTAGAGCTGCAACTTACAGACCAGGATCTCTTTAGTTTGAATCTAAGTCTGTAGAGTGTTTGATGGTCCTTTACTTTTCTACTGATTAAGGAGGTTAATACCAGCCTGTTCCTCGTCCCTCTTCAGCATTGACTGGTAATGCACATGTATCAACCAGGTGAGGAAAGGTAGGTTCAGCTGAGATGCACTCTACAATTGAGTTGTCTGTTGACCCTCATGCCGATAGGTGAACAATATGTCTAGTAGTTGTGAAGGTAACAGAAGGCACCAGCTAGAATGATGTGGCAGTTGGGAAAGTGTTGCAAACTTGTTCATTGTTGCGGTTGTCCAGATATGTATCAGCTTTATGTAACCAGCTGAGGTTATAGGGATGGACGGATTACCCAGTTGATACCAATTATGTGAATATAAAGTAGGGTTCAGTTCAATCCTTCTCAGATGTTTATAAGCCAAGAGCAATTTCACACCATTCTAGCACTGCAACAAGAGTTGTGCAACAAGAGTATCCACAACTGATCCTACTAATAAAACTCCCAAATGTGCCAAACCAGTTTTTAAAATAGTTTGGTTCCCTTGTGAATAGTTGATTAGTAGCAGCAAAGCCAAACTTGAAATCAGTATAGATTATGAAAGCTCTATATGAAATTTAAATAATTTTTTTGTTATAGAAGTATAGACCATATGATTATGCAGTTCTTTTATGAATTCTATGATCATAATCTTAGTATGTATTTGTGCAAGTGGTGTGTAATGCTCTGTGTCATCTGAAGGGAATGAGCACATACAACTGTCGCCTTCAAATAAATATTTTAAGCATCTTTAGCAAAGATTTATTTTCCTCTAACATTTCAAGCCTGAAATGTAATTTCCATGAATATGTTGAATTCAGTTTTCTTGTTTGTTTTCTCCTTTACAAGCAAATCCTAAATAATTTCAGCTACAGTAGGTATTCAATACATGTCAGACATTTGCCTTTGATAGCTGGGTTTGAAATTGAGTATCTATTTCTGATATGGTGGGGGGGGGGGGGCTCCCCAAAAGGGAAACGTTTTAATTTATACTCTGATTACACACCAAACATGAGAGGAATTTTAACTGTGTGATTCTTGCAGTAAAAACTGTAGTAATCATTCATTGAATACCTGACTTCCCAGCGCATTGGGACGTCCTCCTGATGGAAAAGGTGCTATACAAATATAATTTTGTATTGTACTAGTACCAGTTACCTGTGAACTAATTTGCCAGCAGAAATTTATATTCATGTGGGCAGTATGTTATTAGTGTAGATTATTCCTAATAGAGAAGACATTCCCTCTACTAAAATAAAACCTTGTGGCAGTTTTCTTTAAACTTTGATAAAAAGTACTTTTTTAATACTTGCTCTACCTTTTTGGAAGTTTAATCTTGCATCTCAATTGCACGTTGATCACTGTGATCAGAAAATAAGGTAGAAACATTCCCAGTATAAAACAATGAAAGTACAGTAAATCAGTTGTGTTAACATTTATTTTCCTTCCCGTTTCTGCTTAAGCCAGTCACTGTCCTTCTGAAACAGTTACACAGGTGTTCTTGCCTGACCCTATATCATAGAATCTCACAGCACAAAAGGAGGCCATTTGGTCCATTGAGTCTGTGCCAGCTCTTTGAAAAGAGCAATTTAATCCCACTCCCCAGCTCTCTCCCCATAACCTCGCAAACCCGTCCTCGCCAAATAAATGTCTACCTCTCTTTTTAAAAGTTGATATCGAATCAGCCTCCACCGCCTTTTCAGGCAATGCATTCCAGATTCGAACAACTTGCAACAATATCTCCCAAGTGGACATTTATGTCCCAGCTTTGACATTGAGTCTAATAAGGCAACAAAGTTACTTTTATAGGATGCCTTTCATGTCAGGAGGATGTCCTAAGGCATAGTAGGGGTGTAGCAGCACAACCTGATTTCAGGAACTGTTGGCTGAGGCTCCTCCTTCAATAACCCAGGACTCTGAAGCCAGTTGTGACTTCGCTCACTGAAATCAATGTATTTAGAACAGAACAGGGTTTGATCCTGTGACCTTTTGACATTTTATTCCAGTTAATCAAATATGTGCATCGATTGTTTGCAGAAATGTCCTGATGACTTTGCTGTAGTAATAGTATTTAATATCTAGCATCTTCTGACGCATGTTAAACTATTTGTCACTATTTATAATCCATCTAGCTCCAAATTCTAAAGAGAAAAGTACATATCAGTGTGAGTATTCAAGCTTATAATGGGGGAGGAAGGTGGGAGGAAGCCAGTTGTCCAAAAATAGCTTATATATTTGCTGGACCATGTAATTGGACACTCTTGCCACCAGATGGTTGGGGAGATGTCTTGCTGTTAACATCACTAAAATATTGAGCTTCTTTTTTCATTTGGAAAATGGGTGAATAACATCCATCAAGTAAATATGTATGATTACTGTTCGGCATTTGAAAGTACTATCCTAACTGCAGGACTTGATGACTGTTATTGTTAGCTTTCCATGCCAGTTGCAACAAATATTATGTTTGACAGTGCAATATTTAGATCTAATAAAAGAAACTCAAATGCCAGGAAAAATACAAAAGCTTCTGGTTGATGCTATGATGAAATGACTGGTTCAACTGTATGGATCATCCAGGAGGCTGAAATTACTGTGGGAAATCTCTGCATTGAACTGTTTATTAACTACTCATTAATTTGCTTTTCTGTATCTATAGGACAGTCATTTATTATGATTCCAAAACTGTCATATGGGAAAACAACATATGCTGGTATGTTAAAACATTGTGGTGTGATGCCATGACAGAATGATAATCTGCATTGTTAATTTTACATTTTGATGTAAATAAAATGTGAATACATTTATACACAACAATTTGTAACAACCAAGAATTGTCATGAAGGCTTCCTTTCTTAGAGTGGAGAAAAATTAAGGGATGATTACTTCATGGGTTATTCATTCATAACAGTTAACCTGCTTCTGATTTTGCGGGACTCCTTTCTTCAGCTTACTAAAAAAAATACATTGTCAGTGGTTAACACTTAACGATTTATTGAGGTTTGTTATGACGCTGGAAACAGTTCTGAAATGGCGATCACCAACATTGGACACACAGCTTGGGATGATTACTCAGGTGATTGGTTGAGCTGAAAAAATGAATGTGTGTGTGTGTGTGTAAACTGGTGCATACCTGAGGAATGAGGCAAATGGATGAAGGTTGGGGAAAGAGGAGGGGGGGGGCTTTAATATTATGGCAATGCTAAATGGCTTGTGGATGTGGAGGGAACGAATGGAACTGACCGAATTAGCTTGTGAGAAGAGCTTGGAAGAGTATTGATTTGTTTTGGAATGTATTATTACAGGGCTATACAGGTTGAGCGTCCAAAATCCGGAATGTTCCGGACTCTGAGACGATTGGTGGCAGGGTCGTCTAGAATCCGTAAAATGTTCCGGAATCCAGACACTCTGTCAAACCATTTCCGGCGTCAGCCGGGCCCAGTGAAAAGTCAAAAAATTAAATCCAACTACTGTACAGTGACAAAAATTGCAAGAATAAAAACGCCAATCCTACATGTTCCAGGCCAGGTCTTCACAGTCACTACATGGCCTGCGAGGAGAAAAACTAGAAAGTGACGTCCAAAAACCGGAAATATCGCAACCTGGGCTCGGGCGCTTCCGGACTTCGGACATCAGAAACGCGTTCTGAAGTCCGGAAAAACACGCAAACCGGCTTGGCCTCGGTCCTCAGATTGCCTGATTCAGGACACTCAACCTGTAAGACCAAAAAATGGTCTTTCTTAAATATAAATCTATTGATGACATTAGCTGATGTAGTGGTACTGTCATATTTGTATTTCCATTTTTGGTTTCCTTGCTTATTATTATTATTGTCAGATACTATATTTCCCCATGATTGTAAGTGCAGTGCAGCCTAAACTCAGTTCAATTGAGTCCTGCAAATCTGTAGACTAATAACTTGCCCTGGTTAATTTGTATCCAGGTTGAATCCTGCGGAATCTAATAGATATTCCACTGGAACAAAAGAAACAATTGTACAATGAGAGATTTCTAGTAATTTGGTATTTACAGCTTTGCTGACGAAGGTTTGAGGTGTTTCAGCGTACAACTACTCCAATCCAGAAAAATACGTTCAACCAGAAAAATTGCTGTAAAATGCTCCTGTTCTGAATTTTGTTAAAAGCATAACTGTGACAGCTGTGATGCTATCTCAGTCATGGTGTTTCTGCTGCAAATGTTGCCTTTATCAACCCAGGCTTGAAAAAAATTGACTGCTCCAAAACTTCAGCAGTGGAACATGTAGCAGTGATCACTCTATGATAATGTAGTGACTCGGTCACAGTAATACAATAATACGGTAAGTATTTTGTAGAAGGATGATCATTTGGGACAGTTCTATTCAGGAAAGTCTCCTATATCCCACCCCTCATGTGCTCACATATGTGCACTATTCTCGCCACCTTCCCCTGACTTCACAAGTAATTGCGAGGCCTTGCTTTGAGGCAAGGAATCTATACAATTGACTTTGCTCTGCTAGCACACCAATAAACCCAAATTAACCAGTTGTTCCTGCATTCAGTTACATGAAAGCTGTGAAACAGTATCTTACTGTTAAACAGTATCTTGTTGTGATTTGGGTCTTTTCCGTGCTCCTGGCATGATCAGGATAATATGAATGCTGCACCTGTCCCTCCAGGTGCACCTTGTTATAGCGTCTAATCTATAAAACAACAGTGTGCCTAGTGGTCTTTCTATCGAGGACTAGATTATAGCAAATGGAATAGATTACAGCACCACCTAGTGATGCACATAGAAGCCGGATTCATGACCTTGTGTAATGAAATGCAGCCTCTTGCAGGCTGAAATGCAGTCTGTCAGTATTCACAATTACAGTTTCTGCTTTTCAGAACTCAAAAGTTTGGGAGAAGGATTTCGGGTTTGAAATTCGCCACTGCTGCTTTTTATAAACTTCTTATGAATTTAAATTTTGGAAGTGCCCTAACCAGAATTTCTTGATGACAGAAGACTGCAGAAGCAATGCTGTGGTATGCAAAGTGTTTAATGTCCTTAGTATCATAGCTAACGGTCTGAAATAGCCATGATTGACAAATGCTAAGCACATCATTGCTTTTTGGAAATAATAGAGCAGAAAATATTGTAATTCTATATTCCAGCCACAAAAATAAATCCACACTATTTGATCAAGCTATGTATTACTAGTTTAATTTGTAGGAGGCAAACTGCTCTAAAAAGCCCACATTTTGCCCTTTAAGAAACATTGTGCAATAGGATTCCTTATCCTACCAATGTATTTCTGCTCAAATTAACCCTTTTGTAATCTGCAGAATAAAATAACACAATAAAGTCCGCCACTTGATGAAGATGAATCTTACAAGGCTCCTATGGGTTTCACCCACAACTATACAGTCAATTCACTTTACAGTATATTCTGTGAAGTGCGTTGAGACGTCTAGAAGGCATGAAAAGCGCTATATCAAATGCAAAGATTATTATTATTATGAATAGTATCTCACCACCCAGAGAACTGGTATCTGCAACAAAATGCAAGCAGGAATCTGTGTATTTCTTCTCAATAGCCACATGTGCCACATGAAGAACAAATAGTGTCATGAATGACCCAGTCTCTACACCTCTTGGTAGGAGATGCTAGAAGCAATATGAGCAAACAGTGGTCCCATCTTTGCCCAGCCACAGCCATATGTTTGTTCAGCCTGCTCTCAGCATGATAAGGGATGTCTTAATTTCTCCCTCTATCTTTCTCCCCCCTCCCAGTGTGTAGATTGGCCCAGATTCGTTCTGGTGTAATCCTGCGCTCCCATAGGGGTCCTGGATGAAACCTTTCTGAAATGTTTGCTAATGGAAGTGATTAATATAAGCACTGTGCACAGAGACACTTAAAAAAAATTTAAACCTGAGAGTTTTCTGTGGGCCTTCACTGAAAAATCACAAACTCTTACACAAACATGCAAGCCCCTCAGGACAGCATGGGAGGAGACATAATTCAACTGGGTCTCAGATCCTTTCTGTTTAAGATGCTATGAAGGGCAACCAAACTCTAAATGCTCTGAGCTCCCAATCCACCCTTTGTGCCTGTGAAGGGAATGATTCCTATCAGTGAGTCGCATTGCAAATTGAATTTCATTATTTATTTAACACGTAATGCTGCCTGAAAAAGGGTTTGAATTTTATACAACTGTTTGAAAATGCATATGTTTTAAATTGTGGAAATAGACCAGAACATAACTGCAAACTCTCTAATTGAGTTCCTTGGAAAACATTTTGGGAGTTTTCAGCTGTGGGCTGAAGGTTAAGTGAGTCACATAAACTGATTTTAAAAATTGTCACTTTAGTGCTTTAAGTGCTAACAAAGTGCCTTTCTGTGGTTGCAGTATGCCCTGCAGAACAGGGTACTCAGATCTGCTTCTTACTGGTTGACTGGTTTCTTGAGGTCAGGTCCCCAGATAATAATGGTAAGGTCAATGAACATTACCCAGAATTGCCTTAACAGATTTGGTTCTTGGTAAACTACACAATGATCACTTTGAACCTACTCAGAATCTCATTTATATTGGAGTCAGACTCTTCATGTACCTTTTGCCAGCAAGGTTCTCTGTGATTTTGTGATCTCCAGTAAATTTATGGCCAATTATTGGATTAATGCCCAATTAATGACCTGGGCCAATAGAAAAATGTGGGTACACTTTTCCTGTGGAATCTGCAACAAACTGCTATAAACACGCACTGTGGGAGGGCGCAGTTCTGGATGTGAAGCGGTAAATGAACATCAGCCGGAGGATCCGCTGTTGTGATTGTCTATGTGTCTGTGGGTATGTGAGAGGAGTGTGTGAGTATAATTGTCTCTGTGTGTGTGTGGGTGGGGGGGGGGGGGACGTTCTCCTGATGTGAAAGGCGCTCTATAAATGTAATTTTGTTTGTTGTGTGTGTGTATCAGGTCAAAAGATTTTTGTTAAAGAATCTATTAAAAAAAATTTGCATCAATCCCATATGTATAATTTCATGCATGCTTTACATATTTCATGCCACTGACATCTTTTCTGATAATACAGCAAAATGTAGCTATGTTGTCAGTGTGAGGAATCAATAAATAATAAAACAATACTTTTGTATATGCCGCTGGGAGGAGGTTTGCTGCAGTGGATACAGAGAGAAACTCCCATCAAATGAGTAAGGTTTCCATGGCTCCTTGCTGGTTTAACTAGAAAGCATGCTCAACTTATGTGCTAGACATTCTATTTATTCTCCTTTTGAGGTGTGGGTTACTCTCAAATCCAACTATTAATATATACATTTTTGCCACATCTCCACCCAAAGCATTTTCAGTGTTAACAAATGTCTGTGATCCATGTAAAAAAAAGTTAAATTTAGTGTAACGGCATTTCTCTTTTAGACACACAGTTCATTCTCTGAAAATATATTGTTTTTGATGAGACAAGGAAACTAGTTTACTTGATTTATATGACATGACTTTCCAAATAGTCTATTGCATTTTCACATTTGTTTTTAAATTTGTGAAAAAAAGCAGATTGACATGTGCTTTACCATGGTGAGAAACTGCTTAGGCCAATAATTTTCATTCCTTCACTGAGCGACAAGGTGGATTTATCTTTGCTTATTCCCGGGGAGGGGGGAAACACTTTAGGTTGCCTTCCAACCATGTGTATGTAGAGGACCTGATCTGAAGCAGGAAGTGCAATTATTTATTATATGGCACTTCTGTTATCTAAAGTTGGCAGAATTGAGATATGGTTCTGTATATGGATGACCCACCCTCATGCCCGTCCTTGGAATATGTACTTGGAATTTGATAAAGAGCTGGCCATGTTTTCTGACGAAGAGTATTTATAGTGAGCATTGGTGGCTGTAGTGTGGGGGGGGGGGGTATGTGTGGCCCGTTAACAAAAAAAAGCTTCTGTTATTTCTACATCTACAAGAGATGGGTTTGAGTTCAAATGTTGATCAGCAAAATAACTGTTCCAAGTAACTTCCCTCTACTTTGTGGAGAGAACTAGATTAGTTCCAAGTTTGGAACAAATTTCCTGGATCGACAACGCAATTTTCAATTGCAAATTCTGGTGAATGAAAGTCTTGTACCTTTTAAACTTTTTTAAATTGTTTCAGCAATGTGGGAAATCTATCTTGTGTTTGAAAATTATTCCAATACAATCGCTTCTTTTTCTGGTGATAGTGTCTTAGGTTCTATTACATTTTGAATTTCTAAACCGATTCCACAGACTTTGTTATGCCTCCAGGTAACAAATTGATGTCATGTCCATTTGTGTTTAAAAAAATTACAACAGACATTTACAACAGCTTTTTTAAAATTGTAATCATTTCTGCTATTCATGTGCAATGGAAGTCAATGTGGAGAAGGCAAGGAAGACTAAATATCTAGCTGTTTAAAAACAGGCTGAATTGGCTGAGTGGACTTCTGTTGCCTTCTGTCCTGTAAATGTTATGATTTGGGTGCTCAGCAATGCAGAACAATGAATGTCAGCGCTTTGCGAATTAAAAGGTTGAACAGTTTTAAAATGTTTAAAATGACATGTACTTAATGTAGTTTTTTTTAAATGGTTTGTTGCAGTGCTGGCCCAAAAGGAGACAATATATATGAGTGGCGATCTACCATACTAGGTCCTCCTGGTTCAGTTTATGAAGGCGGTGTTTTTTTTCTGGACATCACTTTCTCATCTGACTATCCATTCAAACCACCAAAGGTAATAAGACGCTTTGTTTATATGTATCTAGTATGAATGTATTTCAAAAGATCAGTCATTGTACTTGTGGAGCACTTACATTTTAGATTGCCAATGAATATCCTTTATTCATAATTTTTTTTCAAAATGGTTACGTTTGTCTTACAGTATGCATGATCCAAAAGTAGTTTGGGATTTTTGGGATGGAGTTTTGGTTTCAGCTAAGTAATCATGTCAATAACCTGCACGGCTAAACTTTGAAGGTTAGAATATTTGGAAAAATAACTGCGTTTGTATGTCTAGTCATATCACAAGCTCATCATTTTTGGTTGCTGCCACAGAAATCAGTAGAAAGTAATACAATCAAAGTGTGATAAATCACCCCTGGGATAAGTCATCAAACGTACATAATCACTCACTCAATATCCTTGTTATTCGGGCATTTTGTACTTTTGAGATACTGTACCATGGATAACTCATCAACACAGATAAGTAGTCATTTGAGCTATTTCCCTTGGGGTGACAAGTTATCAATTTAACTATATTTAACTTAATACCAATACCTTGCGGCCCGCTACCCAGGATTATGTCAGAGAACACATTGTTATTTGGTCACTGTTACATTTGAAGCGCATGCAGATGTTGTGTAATTACGTCGATCTTTAAGATTCTCCAATTCTGACAATTAGACTCGTAGAGATTGTGCACGTTTCTATTCAAGCAGGATTTAATTTTTGAAGGATCTGGTTCCATTGGGAAAATGCATTCAATACAGTACATGGATGAGGTCCATCTATTCTGTGATTTATTCCTGAATCATTGAAAGTAATTTGTGTGTTAAGTTAGAAATACTAATGTGTAACTCTTTCAATAAAAAGGACTGGAATCTTCATTAAATATTTTATAGTTTCTGTAATCAACATCCTTATTATAAATATTAAATTTGTTACCTACCTGCCATCTCATTTGTGAAAGGTAACCTATTAAAAGTCAATGGAGATCCAAATATAAGTTATTAGTCTTTCAGCACTGTAGGTCAATGTTTAAACTTTGAATTATTTTCTGTAGATGTTTAGTCTGGAATGATGCTTTTCGGCATGCTGTATTATACTATCTCTAAATTGGTTTTAATCTTAAAATATGCCCAGTAAATGGTATTGAAACTGAATGTAGTTGAAGAAGGCATCTTTTGTTCTTTACAATTTGCTGATGTTTGAGTTACTGAAATGGATGCATTGTTTCCTAATCCCAATCTTCTAGCTTTCTAACTTGAAATCTGTCCTGTTGAATACCGGTCTAATCTTGTACCCAGTGAAAGATTCCAGCTGAAATGTTAACACATCTTTCCTTAAGGTGTTGATTGGCTTCGCGTTTACAGCATTCTAAAAAAAAATCTTAAATTTCCTAGTCCACTCTTCTACTCCTACCTCTCCAACTGGCAGATTGGGGCCTGCAGTGCATTCCATGTTGGGACACCCTTGCTGTCTGTCTGAGTCTGTACGTGTGTGTTTGTATCTATATATAGGATATATATCTTTAAATTCTGTTTTCCCACATAGTCACACCACTTTGCAGCACTTTTTGAGATGTCTCAATAACTTGATAAGGTGTCGTAACAAATACAATTATTATTCAGCCATTCCTACAGCCATTGTTCTCCCTCTGCCCTTGCTCGACATGCAAAACTATCTCTGAAGTCTCCGTGATGTCCTATGTGAAGGGTTTTTATTTAATGCAACGTGTTTATTGTTGAATTCTCCTAATGCTGTGTTTTTTTTTAATGACTGCTGAAAATCTGGTCTGAAGTCCGGAAATCCACATCAATCAATATCTCAAAGCAAAACACTAGGTTTACATTTTAGTAAGGAATCTTGTGTTCTGTATTTTAATTGGCAATGAACTAAACCCCTTAATGATGAGGGGTTTAACGTCTAACAGAATAGCTGGCAAAACCTAGTCCAGACAGAATCTGTGCTCAGTCTTCGTTACCGGCTGGAAAGGGAGTGAATAGTTGTCCTTGTTGTAGTTATATATAAAAAAAGAGGTGATGAGGTGGTGGTTTAGAAAAGAAGAACTAAGACAATTTGATTAACGTGCTTATTTTTTTTTAGATGTGGTGGCATGATTGCTTTAGTAAAATTTCTGAGGCATCTGCCCTTTAGTCAGAAGGTAGGGATGATGGATGAGTATGCTGTGATGTTCCAAATTTTATTCACATTCCTGACTTTAATATTGAGAGGACAATTATTGCTGTTCACCCTGCACATTTGTGTGTGTTTTATTTAAAAAAACCACTGTAATTGCTGTTGAGCACATTGACCTTTCCCTCATCAAAGTAATGTTTTTGTGGAAGGTTAATTATGAGCAATGAAAGGGTTAAACTTAATCTATTGGTGTGCTCAAAGAATGGAAAGCCTGCTGCTAAACATTACCTGTGAAATGCATGGGGTGCAATTATTGGATAAAACGCTACAAACATTTAACACTTCAAGCACTTAAAAGCAAGTGTTTATCATAAGCAGTTTCCTATTGGGATGCTTGAAATTATTTTATTTGCAAGGGTTAATGTGTAATTAATTGCCTAACTGCACCCCCTTGGTGGAAAATGTGTAAGATCATTTTTTTTTACAAATTGGCATTTAGCTGCCACGACTGACTGCCTTAGTTCAGTTGAAAGATTAAATTATCTATTAGTGCCAGATGTAAATGCATTTAAAGCATCTCTATTTTCTTCTTCTCTAGCTGGTTGCTTATCTGTTCCCTTTTGGCCTGTATACCAGGATTTTCTGTAGCTGAATACAGTATAATTCTGATTAACAAGACCCTGATCAGCACCAACATTTACAAGTTTGAACATTTAATGAAGTAGAATTCAATGTTTACCTTTGCATATTGTCTTCAGGTAACTTTCCGGACCAGGATCTATCACTGCAACATCAACAGTCAGGGAGTGATCTGTCTGGACATTCTGAAAGATAACTGGAGCCCAGCTCTGACTATTTCAAAGGTTCTACTTTCTATTTGCTCGCTCCTGACAGACTGCAATCCAGGTAAATAAATACTCTGAATTACCCAACCTTTGACTTTTTATTATGCATTTACCCCCTCCACACTGTTTATCGCTAGCCTGATCACTTCTGGGAAATTGAAATCCTACATGATGATCACAATCCTATTTCTAGTAATAACACTTAATTGCCTTAACTGCTCTTTGTCTACTTGTTCAGTTTGAGCTGGGGGTTGAAGCAGTTGTTGATCACTGAATTCCCCTTATCCTTCCCAATTTCTACCCGGATTACTATGGCCATTTCTTTTACTATTGTTTCATTACGTATCCTGCATGTTCTTAACATAGAATAGTCCCCAACCTCAAGAAAGTTTTGAGCCTTAAATAAATGTTTGATATGGAAATAACTGTCTTTCACATGGTTGAGTTTTTTCTCCCAATCATTACCAAACTGAGTGCAGTGCAAGTTACAGAAAATGCTACCAAAAATACAATTAATTCTTTAAAAGTCACTCTTTGTAAACTTCATCTTTGAACGTTGATTAATACATCTGAGTGGAATGCATGATACAGTAGGTGGCATGTTTGTCCTGTTGAGAACTTATGTTTCTGAGATTCTAATCCTTGCATCTCATTTAATCCTTTGGAAGATACTGTTGCCACTGAACATATGTTAATAATCGTATGTCTAAATAACCAGGTTGCAGTTTCTTCCGATACATTTTTTAATATGATTTTAAATGCCTTGTTAAATATCACTGCTAAACCTGCTGTTTGATTTATCATGTGTTTGAAAACGATGAGTGGTAAAAGAAGAAATGTAACAGGTGGACAGGGCAGAGATGGAGTATCTTCAAACTCTTTAGTCTCAATTTTGGCTTTGATCAAACATTCTTTCCATTTTTGCAGCGGATCCACTAGTTGGGAGCATAGCAACCCAATATTTGACCAACAGAGCAGAACATGACCGGATAGCCAGACAGTGGACCAAGAGATATGCTACATAAATTGCATCCTTTCCTGTGCTGTGAAAAGGAGCAGGAGGCATTATTTACAATGTGCAACAATTCTTTATAGCCTTTACAATACGGACTTCTGTGTATATGTTATACTGATTCTAATCTCTGCTTTTATCCTCTGAAGATTGGGATAAACCCCTGTAAAAGGTAAATGCTATTGAAGTAGAACTTTGTAGCAGTAGATTAGTTATGTTTAAATGCCTACTTGCAAGTTTGCTTCTTTGGGATATCAAAATGTATTTTGTGATGTAAGAGGAAAATGTTCCTAAAGTCAACCAAATATTATGGTGCATTTTAGCCTAATCCATTATCTGTATGAAATCTGATAATAGCTGTAGATGATTAGAATTTTGGCATTCGTATTAAATAAACCCAGTTCCATTTTCAATCATGTGGTACATGCTGTTGTGAGCTCCGTTTTACCTTTGTCAATTTGTAATGAAGATATTTCATTTAAACCTTTGTAGCTCTAAATAATGAGCACCTGATGTATCATCTCAAAAGACAATAAACTTGTTTCCCAGGTTATTTATTTATTTATTTTATTTTCGATCTATTGTGTTTTTTTGGGAGAACAAAATAGGCCAAGCCACGTGTTCACATGGTTATGGTTGATTGCTGCTTCTTGGATTACACTTGAGGCAATTTTTTTGTGACAATAGCAGATTGACTGAATAATACATTTTGTACTGTAGAAATAGTTATTGAAAATGAGCAAGTTGAAAGATGACAAGAAAGTATCTGGTTTTGAACATTGCTTTTAGCAATGAGCCAAGTTTGTAACAACAACAACAATTTACATTTATATAGCGCCTTTCACGTCGGGAGGATGTACCAAGGCGCTAACAGTATATAAAATTCAGGACAGGCTAATTATAGTAGAATAGTAGAATAATTATAGTAGAATAATCCAAGTTTCATTTGTAGGTTGCTCTCCATTGGGGGACAGAAGCTTCTAAAAAACGTGTTAAGATTTTTACACACTTCATTGTGGTGGCGGGAAGCATGAATACTAAACTGAAAAATAAAGAGTTTTCTTCCGTTTCACCACCCGAAGAGCCATTTTTCCATCACTAGACAATACTCTGGTTTCACTCAATGAAACTTTTTATCCAAATGCTTTAGCTGTATTTTTGCTGTTGCTAGCTTAATGTAGAGTATAATTAAGGAAATCAAATTATTTTAAAATATAGTCTTCAGAATGATTTAAAGTTGTGATTTGCAACGACTGTGAACATACTGTACATCTCTCCTGATTGTGCCATTCTATAAGCCTTTCTCGCCCATGTTTATAGCTGCAATTTGCATCCTTGCTGTCAACCATAGTGGTATTAATGACCCTATTTGGAATAATTAAGTGGGAGATTTTACATCTGGAAAATGCGGTTTACATAACAGTCATTTTATTTATGATTCCCTATTTATAGCACACAAACTTTATGGGAGTTCCTCTGAGAATTTTTCCCAAGCATCTTTTTTTAATGCATTCTCTTTAGTTTTGCGGCCATTAAAATACAGTCATGCAACTTGTTTTGAATTGCAAGTTTCACTGAGTAAATACAATGCCATGGTACACTTTGAAAGTAATACAAAAGATAACTAATGGCAGTGAATGAAAACAACATTAGCTTTGTTCTCCTTGCTATCATATCACTGTGACTAGGCATTTAAATATGAAGCATTTTGCAGCTAACTAGTAATTGTTTCTTCAAATAACTAAAATCACACAAGTCTTAAGTCAGTTTGGGCATTATTTTTGCATCCATTTGAATGGGAATGTGGAGTTTTATTGGCAACTCACCATGGGGAACAATTCCAACTATGTGCTTGTATACTCAAATGTATGCATGAAATACAATTTGACCTCCTGTTAAAGGAGGTATATTTTCTACTGACTTTTTTTCAATCCAAAGAAAATTCGCCAGTGTTACTGGAAGATTATCTATGTTTTGATCAAGTCTGAGGTGGATTTTTCAATGCCTGGTGTAGGCAAAACCAATATGAGATGGCCTTGCTCCTGCTCATTTCTGTATTTGGGAGTGTTGTTGTGAAAATTCTCTTTGATGATGTGCAAATTGTATATGCTGGATGTTGTCAATGTAGGCTACGAATGTATTTAACATTCTCGATAAAATGGTTACTTTGGTTATATTCAAGCTCTATTTATAATGCTCAGTGTGGTGTAAAAGGTGTTGTAAGTGAAAGTACCTGTGTAATTGCAGCTTTTTAAAAGAAAACATTATAAAAAATATTAAGAAAAAAAGCTGAAAACAGAAAGAATGCTGATGAATTCTTCAATTCCTGGATTGATCCTGTGAACAATTTAAATTGTCGTAAAGGTATTCATGGTTTATAATGTAACTTTTTTCCCTCTGAATCATTTTGACACATTGCATGGTTAGGGATTTTTTGTAAAAAAAATCTTCCATATAAGGTTTGAATATAAAAATTCCTAAATTGGATTGAACAGATTCATCTGAGAATCAATGAACTTTGTTTGTCAGACGTCTGTTATAACAGAGCAGAATTTTGTGACAAAATTATGCAATAAATGAGATTTTGTTCTTTAACCATTTCTGAAATGAATATTGCTTGCAATAGTGAGAATTTTCCACTTTTTTTACTTGCCACTTTCTAATTGGATATTTAACTGGTTGTAACTATGAAATAGGCCACAGATTTAGCTTCATTTACAATTTATACTTTTAAAGGTATTAGACTTATTGTATTTAGAAATGTATTCTGCCCTATTATGTAGAGCTCTGTTATCTAACATTAATACCACATAGGGCTGTCAAGAAAGTTGGATACTTTCCATGAGAAGTTTTTGATGTATTTTGTTTAAATTTGGCTTTTAAAATTGGAATAGAATGTGCTAATCTGTCTGATAAATTCAAAGGTACACAAGATGAAAGAAAAAAAGCGTTGCGATTGAAGGGATGTTGTATGTTAATGGTTGGGAGTCTTTCATTGCATTACTTCAACTTTCAATGTAATTACATTGAATGTGTTTCCATACCTTTCTTATCCCTCTCGGCAGAATAATCCATTCTTGGTATTTAACAACATATAAAGATAAATTGAGGATACAAATGAAACAACCAACGCTTGTCTCTATTGCATTACCTCTCTCTTCATGCTATTTAATAGCATGAATACTTCAGGGAAGCCTTTTTCATTGAGTTCTGCTCTTACTTTTAAATTATATACCTGTACAGCAGTTTGTAGATTTCTGTAGGAATTTAATATTTTCATTGACCTCACTTTATTCATAGCAAGAACCAAAGTCACAGCAATTGTTTGGCTTTCCAAACTGCTTGTAATACAGTACATTGAGCAGAGTTGTGAAACATTCCTACTTATTCAATGGAAAGGTAAGGCAATGAAATTGAAATCACCTGACTGAAAAGTACTTTTTAAGCAAAAAATGTAGAATTAGTTTGGCAGTTTGTCTGTATCCAGAACTGAAACATCAGAAGCAAGAGTAGGCCATTCGGCCCCTCGAGCCCGCCCCGCCGTTTAATAAGATCATGGCTCATCTTCTATGCTAATTTCATTTACCCATCCTATATGCTTTAAGCTTTTTTTTAAAAAAAACTGTTGATCTCAGTCTTGAATATGTTCAATGACTGAGCATCCAAAGCCTTCTGAAACAAACAGAATAAAGAAGCTTATAATTGAAAAAAAATCTATGTATGTTCTGTCAGCCTGCCTGTCAGACATCAGGAGTTGGATGAGCGCAAACTTCCTACAGCTGAATGTTGACAAGATGGAAGCCATACTCGTTGGCTCTTGTCAACGTCTCCAATCGTGTGGCTCGCACCTCCACCTTCCCATCCTGCCTCTAAAACTCTCCGAACCTGTGCACAACCTAGGCGTCGGGTTCGACCTCCAACTGTCTTCCCCACATCCAGTCCCTCACCAACACTGCTTTCTTCCACCTCCGTCGGATCGCCCGTCTCCGGCAGTATCTCATCCCAAAAGCCGCTGAAATCATGGTCCATGCCTTTTGTCACCTCTCGGCTGGACTATTCCAATGCTCTCCTCGCCGGTCTTCCCTCCACCACAATCCATAAAATCCAACTCATTCAAAACTCTGCTGCACCAAACTTTGCTCCCCCATTACTCCAATCCTTGCCAGACTTCACTGGCTCCCTATCCCAGAGAGGATCGATTTCAAGATTCTCACACTTGTTTTCAAATCCCTTCACTCCTCTGCACCCTCCTACTTCTCCGACCTCTCTCCTCAAACCAGCAACCGTTGCCTTCGCTCCACTGGGTCTGACCTCCGTGTCCCCCAAATTCTCCTTTCCATCCTTGGTGGCCATGCCTTCAGCCACCATGCCTCGAGGCTCTGGAACTCCCTCCCCCCGCCTCGCCTGGCCCCCTCTCTTCCCAGTTTCAGGTCCCTGCTAAAGACCTTTCTCTTCGACTGCGCCTTTGGTCACCTTTCTACCCCTGCCCCTGGCTCGGTCCCAGGATCCGTGGTTGTGAAGTGCTCTTGAGATGCTGTGGAGGGCGCTATATAAATCGAAGTAGTTGTGGATTGATAGCAGGATAATTGTTCTATTAAACCTATTCTATCTGATAGATTATTGCAAGCATCACTCTTGTATTCTTCAGTCATTATTTTCACAATATTGCCTAAAGGTGCCCCGCGTATATTCTTCAGTATACAGACTGTTCAGTCAGATCTTCCCGAGTTATTTTTGCCTAAATTCTTGCTGAATTTATGTTTTCCTAATTTCAAAGTTCAGTCACTTGCCTTGTAAATTCCCATTTTCCACTTGAATGGTTCCTTCGATACAAACCTAAAACTTATAACTCCTCCCATTCTTTGATGCAAAAGAGAACAAATACCGAGCCTGTCGTGATAACCTAGTAATCTGTCTGAAAAAAATTGTCTTTCCTCTTCTGCTAATACACTTGTGCCCTTGTGGCAACTTAAGTGGAATGCAGTATTCAAAATGCAGTCACACTAATGCATTATAGAGAGCTTATATAACATTCATGGGCATATTTTTCATACTTCTGGCAACTTACCCTATCATTATGTTTGACATAAATCACCATCTTATACAATAAGACATTTCCAAACACCAGTCTATGAACCACTCCCAACTCCTCGCTCTTTAATCATCAAGGCGGGACCATCTATGTCATCAAAGTAAATGTTTTGCATTGGAATGTTTTGCTTAGCATTTATCAACATTAAATTGCATTTAACAGCTGTTAGCCAAATTGCTGAGGCCCTCCAAGCTCTTGAATAAAATCTGCTGTGTTTTACTTTATCAGCAAATGTGTTACCTTTTTGTTTCAATCCTCATCCAGATTATTTATATAAATTGTATAAAATAGAAATCCTGAGAAATAGTCCCTGGGGAAATCCACAAGTACTGTATTCTTACACACTGCCTTTCTCACTGACGAGCATGTTTCCCATCCACTTCTATTGGTTAAAAATTCAAAATGAGTCTCCCATTTGTTTTATGAGTCTCTGGTGAGGTGCTTTGCTAAATGTCTCTTGAAACTCAATGTATAATATCTAATGGATTGATGGATTATGATTTTTTTTTAAAGTCTAGTTAAAATCATAAGGCATCACAATCTACATTTAAATCTATTCTGCATTAATTGTATTTGTTTTCAATGGATGGTATTAATTATGCCCTCACCCCCATATTATTCTCAAGTCCAAAGTATTATTTCTGCAATTAATGTTCCAAGTACCTCAGTACCCTAGCCATTATAAAGCCATTTCTGGGATAGCAACATAGCTGCAATATAATGGAACAACGTTTCGGTGTGTCTTGAATTTAGTTAATTGTAAAGGGAGGGAGCTTGAAGCCGTTGGCTGAGCTAGGGTATGGTTTTGCAGGTGTCAACAATCTTAACCCTGACGACAGGCCACCGAAGATCAATTGATGTTCCTCCAAACTGGACACAATGGGGAACAGAACTTGTGACCCCTCAGATCTGTGTGCCACAGTGCGAATTAAGGCAGTACTTAAAACAAATTCTACTCAAAGCAAATCATAGACCAAAAAAAAACCTTTGCTGTAGTATAAAATCTGTAGCAATGCTGAATGGTGAACATTGTGAGTGCTATCTTTTGTGCGTTGTGTTTTTCTTTTCTAAACCTGATCTATGCCTTTGGAGAATTGATGATACATTGCAAGCGCCCTTTGTGTGGAATTGGGATTCGTGAGTGCTTAACAGTGACAGACCTTGATGCGAAACAGAGACGGGGAGATGACCATAGATATGGTTGAAGAGAAGGTCTTCAGTATGATCTGAAAAGAGACAAGGAGGAAGGATTGAGGCAGAGAGTTCGATAGTTTTGGGGTGCAGTGGCCGAAGGCACAAGCGACAATGGTGAGCAGAGGGTAATCAAATAAATTTGTTTCTTTCATAGTCAATGATGGACTAAGAATAGAGTTTAGAACACGGCGTACATAAACCATATGTTAATGCACTATTTGAACTTTGGAGATTTTCTTACAATCCACTTAATTCTCAATTGTGATCCCAAACTTAAGTCAATCTGAATCTGAAATCCAAATGAACCCATATTTTCCACCTTAATGAATGATTGGAGTCTGATATTATATTAATGAATGATTGCTGTCTGATAGAAATGTGTGGTAAAGTAATAACATATTACTAGCAGGTACTGTTTTATATACCGGTAATTCTGTATTAATGTGCTGCCATCTAGTGGGCAATTACCCAATGCTGGAGGAAAGATTTTTTTTTGAATCTGGTTGGTGCTAGAGTAGAGCTCTCTTTATAGCTTAGAGAAGCAAGTCCCTGAATCATCCTTGGTACGTTTCTCTGAACTGTCCTCAATGCTTCAATCTTCTTTTGAAGTTAGCATGCTAAATGCTACACTCAATTTTTTTAAACTGTTGTAATCAGTGGTTAGAATAATTTGCTGCAAAGTGCAGTAAAATCAAACACTATATGAGAACCTTATGTACCATCAGAAAAGGTTTCATTTCTCTCTTTTTCTGATGCTGAGGAAATTAGGGTTTTGTGTGATAACTGATTGAGCTATTTGCTCAAAATTTGCATTTGGAAATGTGACCCATTTAGTAAAGCCAACTCAGATCTTTCTGTAAGTATTAGTCAGAGCAGAATATGAACAAAACATTCTGTTTTGGAACAAAATGTTTTCCCTTCCCCCAATATTGTATCAGCCCCACCCCCAACAAAAAAAACACATGAAAATAAACAGAGACTTCACTTTCTGCTGCTCAATTGAGCACTATCCAGAGGCAGGCCTTTGAGGGTCATCAGTAAGATTGATTATTCTGATATAATTTTCTCCTCTGAGATTCCCACCATTTCCTTGATGTGCTGGAATCTGCATGGGAGGGAGAGTGCGGGTTCTATTGTAAAACAAGAGATTTATCCATAGAACTGATTGAACAACGTTGAAATTGTATCTGATTTGGCCTTCTGTTGTAATGTAACTGTTCTGGAATTAAACATCTACATTGCTATTTCTATCAGGGAACTCCATTGGAAAATTCCACATCTTTCAAGTCTCTGACAAATACTGTACTGTTAATCTGACCTCAATTTTACACCTAATTGCATTAGGTGCAAGCCGTTATCTTCAAGTCTGCATTGCTATTGTAGGATCTCAGATACGCACAGGGAAATTGCCCTGACATTTTCTAAGGACTAATCTTTGTGAGTACAGGGTTACTAATGGGAATGGTTTCCCCGATTCATCATGGATTGTAGTGGTAGTTATATGACACAATATAATCTTATCCTTTTCTGTCTTCTTGATTATAATTAACCCTCCCTCCACATGGTATGCACCTTGAATAACAGAAAGTGATTTCCACATTCAGTTTAATGCGCGATGGAAAAAGGGGAAATAATTTCAATTGCCCTGTTTTGATAAACAAAAAGGAATAGCCAAATCAGATTTGTTATGGAATTGATTCTGAATGCACAGCACTGGTGTGGAAATTTATCTTCAGACTTGTGCATGCTGTAATTGAATTTGAACAAAAACAAGGGTGAAATGCAAAATGGTACACATGTAATCATTGTTGATGTATAGAGATTAAAAGTTGTATTGCATTGAAATTCTCATCTTGTTTTACAAAACTAACATTAACAGTAGGACAACTTCCTGTACCCTAACTGCTTAGTAAATTATTTACTGAGGGTTTCCTCTAGGTGTCACTGTTGCAGGTTGAATATGTACACCATCTTGTTATAGTTGTTATCCTGTTCATCCTCAAATTCTAATCATTAGTGTACTTGAATCAGATCCAAATGAGACAATGTGTGTTAAAATTGGGTTCAGATACAACTGGTGTAGAACTATGTTTCAGCAGTGTTGTTATTTACCTGCTCAGCTATCTTGTCACAGGTTTGTGTTCTGAAGCAGACCTGACCTAAATGCGAAATGTTAGAAATGACTTGATAAAATACCGTTTACATTTATATAGGGCCTTTCACGCCTGGAGGCAATACTTGAAGGTTATTCTGTCATTCCAAGTCCATTTCCAAGTCCATTTCTTTTTTAAAGCATTCAATGTGCATCATCTCGCACAAATACGTAACTATCCTAATATATGTTATGTTATACATTGCAAGGTCACAAGAGAGATTCCGTGGAAGAAAGCCATTGGTAATTTTGGTCTCATTCTTTTAAAATTTATTTTGCAGTGTCGGGTTGTTGATAAACCCTTTTAAAATGTCCACATTTTGTGTTTACTTGAACGTAAGCTACAGATGTTACTTTCTCAGCTGTGTTAATATTTAGGTTTATTTACAGAAACTGGATGAAATTGGAACTTTTTTTTAGAACCCCCAAAACGGTGACAATATTAAAGCACAGTAGAAAATTTGGTGGGAAAATCTGTTTTAGATAGGTGTGAAAGGCGCTTTATAAGTTTAAGTTGTTGTTGTTGTTTGAACACTGTGCACTGTGTTTCTGTTTGCAAAATCTATTTCTGTCTTTCACCTTTCAAATAATTTCTGGTTATACTTTCATTATTAATGTCACATACAGTAAGTAATTTTAAGACACATGGTTATAAATATTTATGGTTACACTGTTTTCTGTTGTTTCTTGATCTTGTACTTTCTTTGTCTTTGAAATACTGTTTCATTGCAAACATTAATATTTGAATCACAGTTGCAATAGGCAGACAATACATAATTGCACAATACAGTAATCTGTTTAAGTACTTAGTTACAATGCACCACAAAGCAAATAAAGAATCAATTTCATGTTATTACTTGATTAAATGTTGGATAATTTTATTAGCATTTCATTAGAGCTTGCTTTTATTGAAGTTCTCAAAAAAAAATATCACAAGAACAATTTTCCCTCCCCCTGACTTCATGGAAAGTTTGGTCAATGGAAAATTACCCACTTGCATGAACTCTCTGTCTTGCCTCCATTTTCGCTAACATCAATTCACACCTGAAGGCTTTCCTCTTCAACCATGCCTTTGGTCACCTCCCCTCTCTTTCCAGCTCAGCGTCAAACCACACTAATACCCCCTCTGAAAGCTGCTATCTATATAAATGGGTGTAGTAATGGCATATTAAAGAAAGCTGTGTGCTCCACTGAGCCTATCAGCTTCCCTAATTAGTGAGATCACACCCATAGTTTGCTGACCCTACTCTAACTACTAAACTGGATTATTTAACAACAACAACAACAAAATTGCACTTATATAGCGCCTTTCACGTTGGGAGGACGTCCCAAAGCACTGAACAGTGAGGTTAATTTATATTTTGACCTGGGTATATTTGACCGGGTATATTTAAGACCCTGAGGTATGTTAATACAGGATGTAAAGAAAAAATGTCTGATTAGTAGATTCGAATGTTTAAATTCATTCAAATTTATACAATTTTGTGGAGTGCTTTGAGGTCTCCTCCCAAGGCGAAAGGTGCTTTATAATGCAAAATTGTTTCCATTAATAAATATATCTATGTATAATTTACAAAATAGCACTGTGACGAACAGCACACGTTTTAATGTGACTTTTTGGTTATTCATCTTGTAGTTTCATTAGGAGGTGTTGCTACAGGTACAGATAATGTATTTCCTGCTGTGGCATAATCCAAATTAACTGGGAAATTGTTTCTAAAAAATTCTTGCTAAGTGTGTCGAGCATTATTATCCAATCAATTACCCATTCACTGAAGAGAAATGTATCTGTTACCTTTTCCCATTGAAGGAACTCAGAAATAATTGGGCTGTAACACTCCAGGCTAGCACAATTGCGAGGCCTATATTTCAACTTAATATCCGTTTTGGGTGATAACTTTAAGATGGAAGTGTTTGTTCAAACGTGTCAACGCTTTCAGCCAACATGAAGGAACCAGTGTTATTTTGTCCTCTTGAGATTATTTATTAGCAATACTCCCAGTTGCCTGGAAATACTGTGTTGGTTTGGGACTGTTTCTGGTGATTACATGTGTGGATGGTGAGCTATAGGTGTAGTTTCTGGATTGGTTGGTAATAAATCATTTGGAGGATACACCAAAGTGATGTGTGTTGATTGAAAGGAGATCATTCTGAATTATTGGAGGATGAAAAGAGAAGAATTATTGGAGAAGAATATTGACTCTGTTGGCAAACGATCACTTATGAATCTTTGATAGCTACAATGCAATTACAATACAAGTGCTGGAGAGGGTGGGAAGAGCAGTCAAATTAAATTGGCGTTCAAGTTGATAGATTTCATATGTGGTGGATAACACGAGTAGTTCATTTATCAACATCATGGGTCCTTTTACTATTGTTTTGCTTGTCTCTCATCTTCTTCCGACAGCTATTTCAGAAACAGTATCCTCGAATATTAATGCCAAGATCCCCTGACTACAAAGCCCTTCCAATAAATCTAATAAATATCAATCAAATCGAATCGAAAACAGTCATTGCACTCCTGTTTCAAACACATAAAAATACCACTGCTCCCAGCTTTATTCTTGCCAATACTAAATTTGCAGTGATGAAGTAGCAATGAAAGAGTGAAGCCAACACATTACGGACATTTAGTAGATTGAATTCCTCTCACTGTTATATGTATTGATTTAAGCAATAGGCTCATGTAATGGCAAAAGTCCATTCTGTGCACTTGATCAAGGTAGCCACCCTTCAACTGATCAGACATTAACTCCTAAGTACTTTTATATTGGCTGAATAAGAAGATGGAGCATGCATGGTCAGTAAACCTCTGTGCAGTCAGTGGAGAATATTGGTCTGTGATTGGTTGTGTGCTCAGTTTCAGTACTATTGAAAGCTGCTTATTCAAACGACATTCTTGACTGGCTAATACAATAAGGCAATTCAGGTGAATTCATGAGTAAACTCAACACACATTAGAATTCAACAGTGGTCCTGCTTTGTTCCAAAATAAAAGGTTATATTGAATAGGGACATGACACCATTACAGTTTCTATGATCCATTAATGATGATTAGACAAACAAATATATTCTATTTATTCGTTTGGGCTTTAAATACAAGCCAAAGCTTACTGCAGCATTTCCATTAAAGTCTAATGAGCAGCACTTGTTAGAACGCTTTCGGGAAAACTAATGGACCAACTATTCCCTCGTACGACTTGGATATTTATGAGGCTTAAGAAAACTCCTACTGTGCAGAGCGGCTGAATGAGAGCAAGTGCTGAAGTGTAGACGAGAAAGTTTAATTTAGTTTTATGATGCACAAAAGCAATAAAACTATTTTGCAGGAACAGTTACACAGTAATACGGGTTATTAGCCACAGCAACTGAATTAGTTTCAAGATAATATGAGCAAATTGTTAGAGGATTAGGTTTAAAAGGACTGTTCCAAAGTGTCTCTAATTGTCATTATACCTTTGATGGCCCTATGACTGCAGCAACACTACTTAAGTACTGACTGTTTATGTTGTACATGGTTGAGTATTTTCTTATTTTCGGCACACTTAAGATTTTTTTGTCTCGGAATGGCAGGTTAGACTGAATAAGAGGGTAGGTGGCGCGAAGGGGAACCAGAAAGCGGGTTGATCTTGTGACGTAACCTGCGGTGAAGTGATCAGTCAATACCGAAAATAGACGACAGCGTTCGCCTGCAAGGCAACAATGGACCAAAGAATTGTTAGTCAAATTGTACAGTATTTGTAAAGCATAAAAAAAGCTACTATTGCAAAATGATTTATCTCTCTGTCGAACACAATACGTTAATTCCCAACGTGAAAGGCGCTCTGTTAATGTAATTTTGTTGTTGTTATTGTTGTAATTCCAATCTCTTTTTCAGGAATGCAGTTTCAACTTGTGTCAGTCAGTGCGGAATGGTAGATGTGCCCCTTTTACTATTTGCAATGCCTCAGATTTGCCTTTTGTCTTACTTCTGCCTTTTCCTGCATCGGGAGGAGAGGCTACAGGGAACATTTTTTTTATTAAGCCACTGTGTGTTATTAACAACATTTTTTCCCCCGTGATTGGTGTGTCTCTGCTGATTGATGTGTATAGAGTTACTCCCCCACATCCAAGCAATTACTCGCTCTGCCTTTCCCCACCTCTGCAACATTTCCCAACTCCGCCATTACCTCACCCATGAAGCCGCTGAAACCCTCATCCCCACCTTCATTACATCCCGGCTCGATTATGCAAATGCCTTGCTGGTCGGCCTTCCCAATTTCTCCCTCCACAGGCGTCAGATAAGCCAGAACTCTGCGGTCCATGTCCTCTACCGTTCCAAACCCTGTGAACCCATCTCCCCCATCCTTACCCGACTCCATTGTCTCCCCATCATCCAGAGGATCCAATTCAAGATCCTGGTCCTCACACATAAAGCCCTCCACAACCTCGCCCCACCCTACATCTGTGACTCCTATCCCCTTACCAACCTGCCTGCCCCCTCCATTCAGGAGGCTCTGGGCTGCTCCACGTCCCTCGACCCACCCTCCCAATCATTGGCGGGTGAGCCTTCAGCCACTCTGCCCTCAACCTCTGCAATTCCATCCCAAAGTCCCTCCACCTCGCCCCCTCCCTCGCCTCCTTCAAGTCTCGCCTCAAGATTCTCCTCTTCGATGGACCCATCGGCAACTCCTTCCCCCCCCCCCATCCCTCCACCTGTCCTCAGCTCAGGTCTGAATCAATAACTGTCCAGCTCCTTGGGACGTCCTCCTGATGTGAAAAGCGCTACACAAATCTAATGTTGTTGTTGTTGCATTGTATCAAAGTCCAGGAGGAAATCCGGTGATTGCATGAAAGAAGTGTACAACAGTTAGTTCCTGAATTATACTATGCAGGGGGTACAATACTACACCGCAGTAGAAAGGAATAAAGAGGACATTGAATTGAATCGCCTTCAACCCTTTATACAATGCTGCATTGCTGTGATGCACTTCATTGTGTATCACATCCATGGTCATAAATTGCTATTCTCGACCTTCTCCTCTCTATAACATTTTGTGAATGATTGCATTGTCTTTACATCTGCACAAATTGCAGCCAGTAACGTATAGTACTGTAATATTGATGTCGCCAGCTCCGTTCCATATTGTTTAACGTTGGTGTTTGGTGCCACTAATGGTATGTCCCATACCAACCTTGCCTTTTGCACCAATGTCTCCTAATAAGCCTCGCCGGTGCACTTAGCGTCTCAGTTGGTACTTTATTAAACAATAAAGTGGTGTTAACAGTCATTCTCCTGAACCATATTTACGCAACTTCCCCATGGCATTAATCAGCAACACAGCTGCTGGTTAATGCCATGGGGAAGTTGAGTAAATAATAATAATAATAATAATAATAACCCTAAACCCAGCTGTCACCAAAGATACTTCAGAACACAAAGTGACTTCTGGCTGGTGACCGGTGAAATATTTATGAAAGAAGAGAAGAGGTCTATCCATAAGGATCCATAGACAGTGGATGAATTTCTTAGACTGACTTAACAAGTACATCTCCCCTTGACAAGTACATTGACGTGAAAGGCGCGATATAAATGTAAGTTTTGATTGATTGTTTGTTTGATTGATTGTTTGATCGTTTGATCGATCAATCTCGGGTAGTACATTTGGACAGAAAAAACAGAAGGTGCAAAGAGGGATTATGAAAGAGGGTTTGGATTATGAACTGATAAGCCTTGATTGCCAGAATGGGTGATGGAAGCACCTTATAATTATATAATAATAATAATCCTTGCATTAGATATACAGGTAAACCTCTATTTAAGACAGAGTTGCGTTCCTGAAAAACTGTATCTATATCGAAACGTCCTAGATCGAAATGCGATTTCCCATGCAGTCCCATTATATAACCAGGGATGCGTTCTTTTCACAAAATTTTCGGACCTTAAACCCACTAAATAACTCAGCAGTATATTCTTGTGCAGCAACAGTGTCAGCACTTGCAGCTTCCCCACTCATCTTGATGTTGTGGAGCCCATGTCGTCTCTTAAACCTTTGAAACCACCATCTGCTAGCACTGAAAGATGGTGCCGTTGAGCCTTCTGCTTCCTAATCATTTAACTCCCTAAACAATGATTTTGCCTTCTCTTGGATAACCAGGGTGTTGAGTGGTATATTACGCTGGTATTGATCCTCAATCCGGACACTCAGCATTCTTTCCATGTTTTCCCTCACATCACTCCTATGCTTTGCTAATCTGCTTGCACCTGTAGCTGTAACACACCTTGAACTTGCCAGTATATTGTGCTTATTCTGTTTTATAGTACCCACTGTTGATCTAGCTAGCCCTAAAGCCCTCCCGACGTCCGAATCTTTTTCACCAGAATCGATGCGCTTTATCACCTCCAGTTTGGTATTTAAAGTGATGACTTTGCGGGGTTTCTGGCCGCTAGCGGTAATACCGCTGCTTATTTCACTTACTGCTGTCTTCCATGACTTGGTATAAACGCAGTAGAGGCTGTAAATTGAAAATGTGTACTGCGCATGTACAAAAAAATTTGGGTCCGTTAAACGAATCCAAATATCATACATCGATCAAAAGGTGTTAAAAAATTATGGTCCTTCAATCGAAATGTCATAAATTGAAGCGTCGTAAATCGAGGCTTACCTGTAATGCTTTTCACGTCTTCTAGACGCTTCACAGAATATACTGTAAAGTGAATTGACTATGTTTGTGGGCAAAACATGGCAGCCAATGTCCCAGCAGTGTCCCACAAACAGTCCTGGATTGAAATGACCAAATTATTATTGTTTTTTTGAGGGATTATTATTAGGCGTGTGGAGTAAGGGAACTTGTCCAAAGTTTCACCCTGCGTGGAATTGAATCCAGGTCTCTTGCTTGTAAGGCGAGTTCTCTAACCACTGAGCTACAGGACTCCACATTTCTGTGTTATAAACACAATCAGGAGGTGGTGCTAGTAGTATAACTATTATTGGTCAGAAAATAATAAAACTGGTGTTTAAACCTGGGCAGAACTACAGTAAATAAACTAAGAAGCAACTAAACTATCCATTCACGTTAGAGGTTATTAAAACTGAAAAATAATTTACGGTTAGATTGAGCAAACAAAATAATTGATCTTTGATCCACTTCGTAGAGCTGCTTGCATTGCCAAGTATGTTTATCAGTACTATTATTGATTTAAATAAATTATTTTTGATTTATTGATTCTAAAACGTGCCCGAGGAGTTTAAAAAGATGGTACACTGTATAAAATTTTCAAATAAATTAGCCAGCACAGTATTTATTAAACAATGGGATTCGTCACTTTGTTAACCATTATAATAATCCTTGCATTTGATACAGCGCCCTATCACGCCTTTGAGACGTCACAAAACACTTACCTAATATACTGTAAAGTGAATGAACTGTGAGCAAAATTGCGCGCAGCAGTGCCCCGTGAATTAAGGGACCAAATTATATACTAAATTATAATTGACTGTATTTGACTGTATTTTGCTTGCAAAACATGATCATTTTGGCCCGTGTACGAAAATGGCTTTGAGCACCTGGTTAGACTGGCTGGTTATGAAAAAAAAAACGTCTAGTAACATTCAGGAAGCAGCTGCAAAGATGAGATCTACATTGCTGACAAGCTGATAGAAACTCCGGAAATGAAATGTTGAAAATGTTAGGGTCAGTTGGGGGTTTATTTGTGCTGGGTTAGGAACAAATCTGGAAAGGAATGAAATGACTCTAGAAACTGATCGCAGTCCAGCATGTAAAGGCCCTCTGGATCGACTGCTTAAGATTGCTCTCTGAGCAACCCCACAAGAGGAAACAGTAACCGAGAGGGATTAGCGACTTTGGGAGTCAAATGGGACTGTGGGATCTTACCTTCTGGGGCAAAGCGACTCTGAACTCCAAGTGAAAAACTTGATCACGAGTTATGGGACCAATGTAACTTCATCAAACTGTGTCACAGTAATCTCTCACAGCATCTCTTCAGAGCATGAATTCGGCAAATGTAATTAGTCAGAAATACATGAAGGCAATTTTTAGATGGATAGATAGAACTTGTTTGCAGAAGAAGCGTATACAATATATGTATTGTTTATCTAAGTTTCTCCTCCTTTAGTAGAGCTATATTTGTTTGGTAAGATATTGCTATACACACCAGCTTTGAGCCAGCTCATCTCCAAGGCCATCCTGCTTACCCCTTCAGAGGACAATCATTTTAAGAATAGCATTCAACTTGAAAGATGGTTTGTAAAAATAACACTGCCTTGTACTGTAATTATAACACCGGTAATACCACATGCAAAGCATAGGCGAGTGTGCAGATTCAAGTGTGCATTCTTGCTTAGATATATTTTTTCAACTGATTTGAAGTGAATATATGTTTGCTGGGCTTAAAATGAATTCATGCGTTTCCCATACTTATGTAAGATCAACTATTCAAGTGTAAGAATAAGTAACCTATGTGCTGTGAATTTTGTTTCCCTTGCAGTACAGTTTTCACCATCTCAATCCTGTTGCCTGCAATTACTCTTATTGCTGTGCGGATCCTACAGACCGTTACCTGACCTGGAACCTGCTCCCTGAACTATGTATTATTCAGCCAAGCACCAGCTGTTTGTTTTCTGTAGCCTTCTTCCTAACAATCACCTCTCCAGTACTCCTCTCCTCTCCCTCCAATGTTTTTCCTCCTCTGACACATTTCTAAGACGTCATTCGGCATTTTTGTATCACTCGCACCTGCTCTTCTTACTTGTATAATTCATTTATTTTCAAAGTTTTATGTTGTTTCTGCAATTCTTGCCTACCTATCTTGGAACTATTCCTACTGATTTGGATTCCAAATGGTTTTCCTTTCACCCCGCAGCTCAGTGGTTAGAGCACCCGCCTTACAAGCGTGGGACCTGTGTTCGAATCCGGGCAGATCAGGGCGAAACCTTGGGCAAGTTTCCTTACTCCACACGCCGAATAATAATCCGTCCAAAAAAAACATGATAATAAAAATTGCTCATTTCAATCCACGACTGTTTGTGGGACACTGCTGTGCACAATTGGCTGCCATGTTTTGCCCACAAATATACAGTCAATTCAATATATTCTGTAAAGCGCTTTGAGACGTCGATAAGATGTGAAAAGCGCTATATCAAATGCAAGGATTTTTATTAATATTATTATTAGTATTATTATTATCTTCTCCCTCGTTTGCTCCAGTTTCTCTTGGTTTCGTCTTTGTTTCTTTTTCCTTTTATTTGGCCGCAATCTATTTCATGTTCAGCAATCAGATTTTTATCTTGCTCTTTAATCCTTTGGAATCTCTTTACTTGTAACAGTAGCCCTCCTCACTTTGAATATCTTAAATATGTTGCCAAAACGGAAGCATTGATAAATAAATAAAGTGCTGTTGTGAGCTGCAACGAGGATCCTCAGGGCTGCCCCATGATCATTGGATCAATCCTTGTTCCCACTTTTTGGTAGAACGATGTCATTGTTTCCTATGGAAAATGAGTGGAAAAACGTAAGATGAAATTAATCATAATAATCCTTTAATTTGATATAGCGCCGTATCACATCTACGAGATGTTTCAAGGTGCTTCACATAATATACTGTAAAATGAATTGACTGCATATTTTGTGCAGGAAACACAGCAGCCAATTGTGCACGGTGGTGTCTGCAAACAGTCGTGGATTGAGTTAACAAAATTATGAATTTGTTTGTATTTTTTAAAGTGATTATTATTGCTGGAAAAACGATCTGCTGCCAACCAACTAACAACCAGATTCCCAGCTACTGTTTGGTAAACAGAGGCGTGTGGAGTAAGGAAACTAATGTAAGCTCATGTCTTCCTTAACCTCAGCTAGAACAGTGGTTACAGCACTCGCCTTACAAACAAAAGACCTGGGTTCGATTCCAGGCCGGGGCGAAACCTGGGACAAGTTTCCTTACTCCACATGCCTAATAATAGTCCCTCAAAAAAAATTGGTCCAAGGGTGTTCACTGAATCTATGATTCTTATCAGCTGTGTAGAGTAAGGAAACTTGCCCATGGTTTCACCCTGCTGGGTATCAAACCCAGGTCTCTTGCTTGCAAGGTGAGTGCTGTAACCACTGAGCTACAGGACTGAGATCAATTAGAAGCAGTATTTTTTTAAATGCTGAAATAGGAGCTGTTGTGTTAATATGGCACTAAACAAGTCTGAACCAGCCTATAATTTTCTGTATTATAGCGTGATTAAAACTAATATAAGTGTGCAAAGCCTTTGTTGGCAGTTTCACTCTGGCAGCACCAACCTCGGAAGATTAAATTGGTTCCTGTGAGCTAGGTTTTCACCGACAGTTAATCATCTAACAACTGACATGGCGCCTCAAAAGGATCAGAGTGGAATGAGGTGAATCCCCTCATCTCAAGGCATCTCTAACCACCAGATGGCAGTCTTCATATACAGAGAAATCTTCTATTGTGCTTGTTTTGCCATGTTGCTCGATTTGAAAATGCTATTCACGTGGGCCTTTAAACGCTTCCTAAGGGATCTTTGTGACTGCAGTTTAGCAGTCAAACGCTGACATAAAATAGATGCTCTGCATCACAACAGCTGTTAAGTGCCGCTTTCATAGCGCTGTTGTGACTTTTCCAAAATCCCTGTTACTCGATAATTTTAATTGCTTAGAGAAAGAAATCTATACGGAGAGATCTGCTTTGGTATCCCATTTCCAAAGAACTTTTCACCAAAGCATGGAAAAATAAAAATAGTGCATTTCAGCTAAAAGCGTTAGGCAGGTTTCCTTACTCCACCCATCTCTGTTTACCGAGCAGTAAGTAGGAACCAGGTTGTCCAGCGCCTTGGGACGTCCTCCCGACATGAAAGGCACTCCATAAATAAAATTTTGTCGTTGTTAGTGGATTGGGGGATCGCTTTCCATAAAAGCGAATGATTAAAGAGAAATGTGGTCACTCACTGTTTGTGGGACACAACTGTCCCAGCGCCTCGCGATGTCCTCCTGACATGAAAGGCTTTATACAGGTATCATTTTGTTGTTGTAATTTTGTTGTTGTTGTTGTGTACAATTGGCTGTCACATTTCACCCACAAAATATAGTCAGTTCATTTCACAGTATACCCTGTAAAGTGCTTTGACACATCTGAACGATATGATAAGGCGTGATAACAAATGCAAAGAGTATTGCTATTATTAAACCCCAATAGTGCACAAACATGTTGTTTTGTATGTGACCTATAATTGGGATAGGATATCATATTAACCCATCCCTCTTTGAGATACTGTTTGCCTCATTTTCATCTTTACTAGTTTTACTTCAGTTTTGCATGGTACTTGTTCTGTTTTGGTTGCTGGGTTTGGAGAGCTAGTGTCGTCGGTTTGGCTCGCGTCAGTGCCTCCCTGGTTCTTCCATTCACAAGTTGCAGATCATCCAGAACTCTGCAGCTCATATTCTTACCCACACCAAACTCCATGACCACATCACTCCCACCCTCGCCCAGCTCCATTGGCTCCCCATCCCCCAGAAGATCGAAATCAAGATCCACGTCGTCTCCTTCAAGGCCATTTACTGCCTTGCCCGCCCACTAGCTGTCCGACCTGCTGTCCCCCTATCAACCTCCCCGCCCCCTCCGTTCAGCGGGATCCAGCCTGCTCCATGTCCCATGCCTGACCCGCCCTATCATCGGCGGATGGGCTTTCAATCTCTCTGCCTCCACACTCTGGAAATCCATCCCATAGCCCATTTGCCTCGCTGCCTCACTCATCTCCTTCAAGGCCGGTCTCAAGAACCTCCTCTTCGACTGTGCCTTCTGCTACCCTTCCAACTTTCTCCCTCCCCTCCTAACTCTTTCCCGCCACTCCCCCACTACCTTACCTTTCTCCCTTGCTTGGGTCCTGACCTGACCTGTTCAGCGCCTTGGAACGCCCTCCCAACATGAAAGGCATTCTACAAATGTAATGTTGTTGTTGTTGTTGTTTAGAAGTCCCTGCCCTTTTCATCAATTGAACGTAGAATGATTCTGACAGAAATTTTCTGTGCAGGCGTATAAATATATCTTTGTATTTTTAGCAAAGGGTATACCAAATAATAATCCTTGCAGTTCCTTGTATTTGAAATAGCTCCTTATCATATCATTGAGATGTTGCAAAGAGCATATTGTGAAATAATAATAATGATAATCCTTGCATTTGATATAGTGCTTTTCATGTTTTCTTGACGTCTCAAAGCGCCTCACAAAATATTAATATATAATAAATTATATATAAATAAAGTGAATTGACTGTATATTTGTGGACAAAATGCAGCAGCCAATTGCATACAGCAGTGTCCCACAAACAGTCGTCGATTGAAATTTTTTTGGAGGGCTTAATATTAGGTGTGTGGAGTAAGGAAACTTTCCCAAGGTTTCACCCTGACCTTCCTGGATTCTAACACAGGTCTCTAACCACTGAGCTACAGGACTCCACTCCAAATGGATTGGCTATATATTTCATGAGCCAAATGCGGCATCCAACACAGCAATGTTCCACAAACAGGTCGCAGAGTTCTGGATTATCTGCAGCCTGTGAAAGGAGGAATTGGAAAGGCCGACAAGCAGCGCATTGGCGTAGTCGAGCCAGGATGCGATGACGGCATGAATGAGGGTTTCAGCGGCCAGAGGGATGAGGTAGTGGCTGAGTCGTGCGATACTGCAGAGGTGAGGGAAGGCACAGTGGGTCATGGATCTCTACAAGAGGCAGAGTCATTTTATATGCAGATGTAACAGTCAGCACACTTCAAAATAACTAATGGTGTGAAGCATTTTTCATATGATTAATGCATGTTACATCAAATGCCGGTAACTATTTAACTTGCATAAATTTAACTTCCCCCAGATATTTATCCTATTGTCTCTCCACCTGCTTCATCTATTAATGATCTCAAGTTTAGTACACCTAGCAATGCATGATCCCTGAATAGGTCTGATCCACGTTACTCTGTTATGCCCAATGTTTGATCCAAGCACAATACTTAAATATATAATTGTTGGCCGTGCATGAAATATTCTCAAGCTATTTGCATTTGCTCTGCTTAACATTCAGAATATTGTAACTCCATCGCCTGGCACCATCATTTTCATCCTAGCAACCTTGGATTAAGTTGCACAAATGATAAAAATTGGCTGAGATACAGCAATTATAAATTCATAATTTTTAATAAGCCGTCTAGAAATCGTGATACAAATCTAAATGGTGGTTCCAAGTGACTTTTCTTTAGAGGTTATTTAGTTTGAAGAATTCCGATCTGGCTCACTGGGAATTTTTACTTTAATGTATTATTTCCTGACAATCACACCATAAGTTGTGCTAAAAATATGAGTGTATTATGTGACTGTGTTGGTAGAGGCAGGATATAGCAAAGATACTGGTGGACAAGTAAATTCTGTTAATTTTCATACTAAATATCATTTTCATTACTAAACACTGGATCTTTTAGTAAGTAGTTTAGTTGTGTTAGAGTTGTTAGATAACAATTAAAGCAGTTAATAATAATAATAAAAATCCTTGCATTTGATCTAGCACCTTATCACATCATTGAGACATCTGAAAGTGCTTCACAGAATATATTGTCGAGTGGACTGACTGTATTTTGTGGGCGAAACGCGAAAGTCAATTGTCCACAGCAATTTGGAATAGTTTACAACAATTTTGCTGCAAGATTTAGTGTTTGCATTTCGAAGCCTATCAGACAATTGGGAAGAAAGATATTGTTGCAAAGTGGCAAACCATTGAAAATGTCGATCGGTGCAGAATTACAATGGGATGGAAGTGTAGATTTGTGGAGCAAGTTTCCGCAGGACATCCTGAGAGAATATGTCTAATTCAGGATCCTGGTCCTCACATTTAAAGCCCTCCACAACCTCTCCCCACCCTGCATCCGTGACCTCCTATCCCCTTACACTATCCCCGCACCCTCCACTCAGCGGGCTCTGGCCTGCTCCACGTCCCCCAACCCACCCACCCCACCATTGGCAGGCAAGCCTTCAGCCACTCTGCCCCCAACCTCTGGAAGTTCATCCCGTAGTCCCTCTGCCTCACTCCCTCCCTGGCCTTCTTCAAGTCTCGCCTCAAGACTCTCCTCTTCGATGGACCCATTGGCAACTCCTAATCACCCCCTCCATGACTACATCACTCTGACCCTCGCCCATCTCCACTGGCTCCCCATCCCCCAGAGGATCGAATTCAAGATCCTCTTCCTCACCTTCAAGGCCATTCATGGCCTTGCCCCCGCCTATCTCTCTGACCTGCTGTCTCTCAATCAGCCTGCCCGCACCCTCCGTTCAGCAGACTCAGGCCTGCTCCGCGTCCACCGCCCTAACCGCCCAACCATCAGCGACCGGGCTTTCAGCTTCTCTGCTCCCACACTGTGGAACTCCATCCCGCAGTTCCTCCGCCTCGCTTCCTCCCTTTCCTCCTTCAAGGCCGGTCTTCCTCTTCCACCGCATCTTCGGCTCCCCCATTAACTCTTCCCCCTCTCCTTCCCCCTACCCCGACCCTCCCCCCACCGCTCGGGTCCCGAACTGACTGTTCAGCGCTTTGGGACGTCCTCCCGATGTGAAAAGCGCTTTATAAGTAAAATTTGTGTTGTTGTTGTTCCCCCCCCCCACCCACCCCCCCCACTGTCCTCAGCTCGGGTCTGAAGCAATAACTGTCAGCACCTTGGAATGTCCTCCCGACGTGAAAGGCGCTACACAAGTGTAATTTTGTTGTTGTTGTTAATCTATATTCTTTTCTCATCAAGAAATTGACCATAAAAGAATTAATGATGATGGAGAGTTCCAGTTTTTGTTACATTTTGCGAGACTTGTTTGAGGCCAGAGACACTGATCGGCAACAACAAAAATACAGCCAAATTGCACTTATATTGCACCTTTCATGTCGGGAGGACGTCCCAAAGCACTGAACAGTCTGGTCAGGACCCAAACGGTGAGTGGGGGGGAGGGTTGGGGTAGGGGGAAGGAGAGTGGGAGAGGGGGAAGAGTTAGTGGGGCAGCCGAAGGCGCGGTCGAAGAGGAAGGTCTTGAGACCGGCCTTGAAGGAGGAAAGGGAGGAAGCGAGGCGGAGGGGCTGCGGGATGGAGTTCCACAGCGTGGGAACCGAGAGGCTGATCTCGTGTTGTGCTGATGACCGTCTCTATGAATGATCTCATTGTAACTGTGGGTGGAGATAGAGTGGGTGGAGATAGGAGGAGATAATCTTCCAATTCTGGGAAGTCTCCAACAGCATTGAAGCATCAACGCATGCAGTTATTAAACTGAAGCAGCTGTCAGAATGAGTTATATATACAGTACTGTAATATCTTGCATATAATGCTCAGCATCTTATCTTTCTGAAATACAAGATAAATACAAACGAATATGCTCTATGCAATTACTTTGAAAAGGCACCTTCAAGTAAATTTATTTATAGAATACTTGCAAAATATTGAACTTTGAAAATTAGGCGTTGGTTAATTTTGTATGTGTGTATGTTTTCCACGTGTTGATTTTCGGATGATGATGGGTGTAAATGAGTAAGCGCTTGTTAACGTAGTAGACTAACGTAGCAGTAAGAAAAGTGGCGCATTTTTGCAGCTTTACTGCAAAAATCAATGGCATTAAAGGAAGAAAAAATAATCCTTGCATTTGATAGAGCACTTTTCACATCTTTGAGACAACAACAACAACAACAATTTACATTTATATAGCGCCTTTCACGTCGGGAGGACGTCCCAAGGCGCTAAACAAGAGGCGTGTGACCCGAGCTGGGAGGGGAGTGTTTGGGAAGGGGTGAAACACGAAGGGGAGGTAAAAGAGTTCGGGGTGGAACAAAAGGCACGATCGAAGAGGAAAGTCTTCAAACCGGCCTTGAAAGAGGAAAGGGAAGAGACAAATCGGAGGGATTGAGGGATGGCATTCCATAAGGTGGGAGCAGAGAAACTGAAGGCCCGGCCTCCGATGGTGGGGCGGTTCGGGCGGGGGGCTTGGAGCAGGCCAAGTCCTGTTGAACGGAGGGTCCGGGTGGGCGTGTAGGGGGAGAGTGGATCGGCTAGGTAGGATGGGGCAAGGCCGTGTAAGGCCTTGTAGGTGAGGACGAGGATCTTAAATTCGATCCTCTGGAGGATGGGGAGCCAGTGGAGACGGGCGAGGGTGGGGTTTATGTGATCACGGAGGCGGGTGCGGGATAGTACACAGGCTGCAGAGTTTTGGATGGCCTGCAGCCTATGAATGGAGGAACTGGGGAGGCCGACTAGGAGAGAATTTCCGTAATCCAGCCGTGAGGTGATGTACGCGTGCACGAGTGTTTCGGCAGCGTGGGGGGTAAGATAGTTGCGGATCCTGGCAATGTTGCGCAGATGCAAATAGGCGGTGCCGGTCAAGGCGCGGATGTTGGGGAGGAAGGAAAGTTTTTGATCGAACATGATGCCGAGGTTCCTGATTGGCTTTGTGAGGTGGAGAGTACAGCCTTGGATGTTGAGGCTGGCAGCGCCCGATGTGCGGAGGCGCTGGCTTGAGCCAATCAGGAGGGCCTCGGTCTTATTCACGTTCAATTGCAAAAAGTTGTCCCTCGTCCACGATTCGATGTCGGACAGACATGCTGTCAGAACATCGATCGTCTGGGGGTTGAGGGATGAGGCAGAAAGGTACAACTGGGTGTCATCCGCATACATGTGGAAATTTACCCCATGTCTGCGGATGACGTCGCCCAGAGGGAGCGTGTAAAGGGTGAAAAGAAGGGGACCTTCTTAAAGCGCTTCACAAAATATACTGTAAAGTGATTTGACTGTATATTTGTGGGCGAAACGTGGCAGGCAATTGTGCACAACAATGTCCCACAAACAGTCATGGATTGAAGTGACCAAACTATTATTTTTTTTTCTTGAGGGATTATTATCAGGCTTGTGGAGTAAGGAAACTTTCCCAAAGTTTTGCCTCGCTGGGAATCGAACCCAGGTCTCTCACTTGTGAAGTGAGTGCTCTAACCACTGAGCAACAGGACTCCACAAAGGTAAAAGGTAGAGGTAGTGTTTCACCCACAAAATACAGTCAAACCACTTTACAGTATATTGTTTGAATCGCTTTAAGAAGGATTATTGTTGCAGAACAATTGCGTGATGTAATGATGTTATAAATAACAAAAACAACAAAATTACATTTATAGAGTGTTTTTCATGTTGGTGGGGGAATGTCCCAAGGAGCTAAAAGTCAGCGTTAGAAAAGTAATCGTGCTTGAATATGTGTAGCACTGGAAGAGTTTCGAATGAATGCAGTTTGTGATTTTGTAAATGGGTAAGGAAATGTCTCAAAGGTGATTTGGATGTGCACCTCTGGGTGAATTGGAGGCACGGTAGCTCTGTTGTACACAATGGCTCTGTGCAAATGGCACAGCCAAACCACAACTGACAGAAAGCCAAACAAACACAGAAGTTCCTGGGAAAACTCAGCAGGTCAGGCAGCATCCATGGAGAAAGGACCATTTCGGGTCCACAACCCTGCATCAGAGCTGACGCAGAGTTCTGATGAAGGGTCGTGGACCCGAAACGTTGTCTCATTTTCCTTTCTCCATAGATGCTGCCTGACCTGCTGAGTTTTCCCAGCAACTTCTGTGTTTATTTCAGATTTCCAGCATCTGTAGTATTTTGTGTTTTGTTGACTGACAAAAAGCCTGCAGCTCTCTTTTGACTGACAGATTCAGTCAGCAAAAGACAAAGCCCAGATCTATGTCCAGAAGTGAAGGTGCTTCATCGGGTTTGACAGCAAAATCAGACAGTCCTGAAATACGCAATGTTCATTGAGAAATATTTCTGACCCAGTTATACTAAACTTTTAGCATCAACAATGAGGTATTTTCACCACAGCAACATCAAACATGGAATACAACACTGACAGTTTTACTGCAAGATTACCTGCAATATGTGGTGGTGGACTGTTTGCAACACAACAACAATAAAATTACATTTGGTTAGCACCTTTCACATCAGGGGGACAGCCCAACCCACGGGTCAATCAGTGTTTTGGACCTGAACTGGGGGGGTCAGGATCGGGGAGGGTAGAGGGCAGGTGGGGAAGGAGGGTGATCGAAGCCGTGGTCAAAGTGAATAATTTTGTGACGGGTCTTAAAGGAGGCAAGGGAGGGAGGGAGGGAGGGAGGCGGAGGGACTGCGGGATGGTGGGGGAAGAGTGGCTGAAGTACCCCTCATCATTCAGCACAGAAAAGCACAATCGTTCACTTGTTTGACAGCCACACACATGCACCACAATCATCGGTAATAAACTGGATTGTGATCGAGAACATAAGAACAAAAGAATAAGGAGCAGGAGTAGGCCATTCAGCCCCTCAAGCCAGCCTCCGCAGGCTCAAGTGGGAGCACTGCCTTAGTTTCCTTTACCAAATGCAGCGATACCAAGGCCAATTATTGGGGAGCTGCAATTGAGAAAATGAAAGGGTTAGCCGGGTGTCGGACACATTCGGAAACCCGTCACCAAGCTTAACAGTATTCAAACCAAGCTGAGATTTCCAGGCATTCCACCTGCACATGGAAATTTCAGAGATAAATTGTTGGTATGGAATGCGCACTCTCTCCCAGGAGGATGACTTCCAATTTACCTAATTCTGGAAAGTATTGGGCGCAGATTAGCAAAAGGCAAGGCTTGGAAACCCCAGAAATTCTTTGAAGTGGAGCTTTTCTAATAATAAAACAGTAACAATCCTTGTATTTGTTGTAGCACATTTCACATCAGGAGGATGTCCCAAAACACTTCACAGGATATACAGTACTACAACATGGAGTAACACTGCATTTTTTGTGGGTGAAAGCAGTTACCAATATTGTACACAAAATAGTCATGGAGTGTGTGACCGAGTGTGATTGGGAGAATTGTTGGTAAGGACATTAGGAGACATTCTTTCCAAAACGTGCCATGGGGTTTTTAACGTCCACCTGAATAGGCAGATAGGAGCTTGGTTTAACGTCTCGTCCAAAGGACAGGATATTACACTGCTGTGACAGAAAATGATGATTGTAAAGGCACTTAATTTAGCTACACAGGAAAATTGATCAGAGCCGCTAGTAGGAAGTGCAAACCTTGGCAAGCCTGGTGCTGCAGCACTATAGAAAGAGCTGATTATAATAAATCTTCACTTATTAACTTATACGTTTTCAACATTACTTAGCTACATTGACAGCTTTGGAATTTTGACGCCTCACATGTGTCAACTCGATTGTAGGCACTTTGAATTTTCCTATAAAGAGGTGAAAATTAAATGTCTTTAATATGACCTGTTGGAAGTGCAAATGAATAATATAACACAACATTAGATAAACCCAATAATCCCGGCAGTTGTTATTGAAATGTACTTTTTTTACATTCTGTCTCCAAAAATGTAGGGTGGAGATGGATGCATCACGCTTGATTTCCATTTGACATAGTGTGGATTTCGGCAGTTGCACAGTTTGAGAAGCGCTAATGATAAAGATTATGACTGAATTAACACGGCCTGCTTTGTGTCCCCTGCCACAATATACAACACCACTGTGGTGGTGAGTATTCAGCCATTCTGTCCCTGTTCTCAGGAATCCCATCTGGAGTCTCTCCACTTTGTTCCTTCCCTCCCCACCTTCCAATCTGACTGAAGTCAATTCCTTTGACTCCACTTCCAGCCACCTTCTCCCTCCCTCTTCCAGTTCAGATTCCCAGTTGGCTGTGTGAAGCTCTCTGAGTGAAAGGTGCTATGTTAATCATTGATGTTGAACTCGAACATTATAGTGCCATACAAAATATTTCCCAATTGTGAATTTCCGTTGCTCTCTTCCCTTTCACTCTCCCTCTTTCTCTCTTCAGTGAAAGAAAAACAAAGGAAGCCACTAAGAGGCATAGCTGTGTCAGCAGCCATAGTGTAAGTGAAAAGGCTCGATTAACATTACAAGTCTGGTGTGCGTGAAAGGTGATTTACTGGTTCAGATGCTACGAGATCAGATAGGAGAGGGAATGAATGTGAATTAGATTAGAATTTTATAAATTATGTCCTACAAGAACATAGAATTACATATTATTACATAGAATATACAGCATGGAAACAGGCTCTTCGGCCCACCTGGTCTATGTTGGCATTTATGCTCCATATAAAGATATTTATGGTATTTATTGTACAACAAAATTTTTGTTACTCAATATAGAACAAAGGTGAAATCATGGCAAGTTCACCACAAACTTTGCCATAAAAGTTGGACTATTTTATGCTTTGATAGCTTTTAATGTGTTTATCCAACCCTTTTATTTTGGCAATCGTCATTTATTTTCTCTATCTTTGCAGAAATGTTGCTGAAAATATTCCTCAACTTATTTTTATCATCTCTTGATCCAGGGGCAGCATTTGTTTATGATCAAGAATGATTAATAATCTTTGCATTTGATATTGCACCTATATTGCACCAAACATCCCAAATGCTTTGTAAGCCTCTGTAAAGTATGGTACCGGTATACTTTAGAAGCAAAAATGGCAGTAAATTTGAACACAGTCATGAAGTGGTTGAATAATTTTGCCTCACCCCCTCCCTGGCCTCCTTCAAGTCCCGCCTCAAGACTCTCCTCATCAATGGTTCCCATCGGCAACTCCTAATCCCCACCATTCCCTCCCCTCCGCCACCCACTCCACACCCCCTCCCCCCAGCTCGGGTCTGAGACAATGACTGTCCAGCACCTTGGGACGTCCTCCTGACGTGACAGGTGCTATACAAGTGTAATTTTGTTGCTGTTTATCCAAAGATTGGTATCTCTGACAACGCAGCGCAGGTCCACCATTATATTAAAGTGTCAGCCTAGCCCAATGTTGAGCTAACTACAACACTGCTCAACAAGCAGCACCCTCACTCACCCCCACCTAAAAACATTTTGTTATTCTTGCTGTTAACAGGAAGCATGGTGCACTTTGTGTCCTTTGCCCATCAGTACTTAAGTCTGCAGAAATTTGCGTCTTGTTTCAGGTTGCTGGGCGCAACGTTTTAGCTGAACAACCTGCGTTTGAAGAAAAAGTGCATTCATCTGATTGAAATGTAAACCAAGTCTGTGGTCCCTGAATTCACAACAGCTTGCAGAAGGGAGCATAATGATCAAAAGACACTATAGAATAGTAGCAATAGAGTCCATGTTTGCTATTCTGCTTATATAAGATTACAAAAGCTCAGGAAAAGGAAGCACTTCCTATTGCATAATCTTTTCTGGTCTTTCAGATGAAATGAAAACCATAATAACGATAATAATCCTCGAATTTGATTTAGTGCTTTTCACGTCTTCTACAACATCAACAACAACTTCAATTTATATAGCGCCCTCCATGCCGGACGGCGTCTCAGAGCGCTTCACAATAGCGGATCCCGGGACCAAGCCAGGGGCAGGGGTAGAAAGGTGACCAAAGGCGCGGTCGAAGAGAAAGGTCTTTAACTGTGACCTGAAACTGGGAAGAGAGGAGGCAAGGCGAAGGGAGTGAGGAAAGGCGTTCCAGAACCTCGGGGCATAGTGGCTGAAGGCACGGCTGCCGAGGGTGGAGCGGAGGATTTGGGGGACATGGAGGAGGCCAGACCCGGTGGAGCGAAGGCAGTGGGTGCTGGTTTGGGGAGAGAGGAGATCAGAGAGGTAGGTAGATGCCTCCTTCTAGGCATCTGAAAGCACTTCACAGAATATACTGTAAAGTGAATTGACTGAATGTTGTGGGCGAAACGCAGAAGGCGATTGCACACAATGGTGTCCCACACACAGTCATGGTTTGAGTGACCAATTTATTATTGTTTTTATTTTTAGAGATTATCATTAGGTGTGGAGTAAAGAATCTTGCCCAAGTTTTTGCCCTATCGGGAATTGAAACCAGGTCTCTTGCTTGAAAGGCGAGTGCTCCATCCAATGAGCTGTATAAATCACATAAATTGTTGCTTTTCATAACTGGGTACCAACTTCTAAAGCAGGTCATGGGGAAGGGCCATATGCAACCCAATAATGTTGATAGACAGTTCAACCAATTCACTATGGAAAAAATGTTGGCAGTAATCAGTCACCGCAGCAGTGAAAATGATGGTGCTTTTCTTCCACCCCTCCCCCTCACTCCCAGGCTGATTTCAGTTCTATTACACTGCAGATACATTCCTATTGAAGCAGATAAAACTATATCAAATCTTTAAACTATCCAATTTATAAATCATCAAGTACTCTATGGTAGTTTTTCAAAGATGAATAAGCCTTATGATGCTCCTCAAATGTCATTAAAACTTCATATATTATATAATTTCAACATAAAAAGCAGACTTAATCAATAGAGATTCTCGAATTGTTTGATAACTTTATCCCTGCAGTGTTTCAAATGTATAAACACATACAATTATACTTCTTCAAACAGCTCAGGTTATTATACGTCCTTGAAAGTCTTATTGAGTGAAACCAGTTGATAATATTGGAAGCAACGTTACTTAAACTTAAAGAACAGTGGGATAAGAACTGGTGAGATTTAACATCTCTGTGGGAGATATGTCTGATAAACTGCAGGGATTCCGTTTTTTCTCTCACCTACTGCATGAAAGTGGAATCTCTTTAGTGAAAAGAACAGATGAAATGAACCATTGAGATAATGCGTTTCATTCCATATATAAAATAGTTTTCACTGAACAGAATCAATCATTGCCAATTGAGGTGTAATGTGAAAATCTACTGTCAGTGTAAGGGACGTAAGTGAATCCTGTAGCTCAGTGGTTAGACCACGGGTCTTACAAGTGAGAGACCAGGGTTCAATTTCCGGCAGGTTGAAACGATTGCTCTCAAAACTGTGTAAATTTTCCACAAAGTTTAAGATAGACTTCGAGGGATGTTTGAATGCAATGAGCCATTGCATTGGGAGGTTCCAGTTTGGTTCATTGGGTGGACGACTTGACAGGAGATTTGTCCCTAAGCAGCCACATTCTATCTCGCGACTAACTGAATAGCATCACTGGCAGAGTCCTGGGGGCAGGTCAGTCCAATCCCCTCGTTCTCCACTTCAGACATCTGGACATCCTCTTCTACTGTGTTTACGGCCACCTCCCCACACCCACACCCACCCGGCTTAAGCTCGGAATCAGGCTCCGGCCTGTTAAGCGCTGTGAGACTCTACCTGGCCTGGAGGGCACTATATAAGTGCAAGTTGTGGTGCGACCTGTACAAAGTGAAGCCAGAGGGGCAAAGCATGTGCCTAGTAAATATTCCCACAAACATCCTTGCTTTGTCTTCCTTATTAGTCGTCATCCTTTTTCAAACCAGTGGAACATTAAGATCATTGCAGCTCTGGTTGTGGCCTTTGTTCTCTTTGGTTACTCACTGAACCAAAATCTCCCCAAATCCTAATTTCCTCAAAGATAACAAATTAGACACATGTAACTTTGTAAAATTGTTTTTCATTTGAAACGTCTATTGATGTAGGATCGGCTTGGATACAATACCGGGTGAACAGCTGTGAGTCCATGTCTCAGTGAGAATTGACATCAACATATTCGCAAAATTACACTTCTAATTATGAAATTCCTTGGAACTGGTTGCCAGTTGGATCAAAACTGTACTGTATATATTGGCATCACATTTATATCCCCCACCTTTTATATAAAAAAAAGAGTGATAACATGTTGGCAAGTCACCACAAACAGTCGTGGACTGAAATGACCAATTTATAATAGGTTTGTTTTGGATGGATTATTATTAGGCCTGTGGAATAAGGAAACTTGCCCAGGTTTCACTCTGACTTGCCTGGATTCGAAACACTTCTAAGGCGAGTGCTGTAACCACTGAGCTACAGATCACTGCTGTGCGCAATTGGCTGCCTCATTTTGCCCACAAAACGTATAGTCACTACGCTTTACCGTATATTTCATGAAGTACTTTGAGGTGTCTAGAAGATGTGAAAAGCGCTATATCAAATGCAAGGATCATTATTATTATTTATTATCACTGGGAATGAAGTGGCCAAATTTTGTGAAAGGTTTTAAATCAAAGATGAAAGTGCACTTCAGAGCAGGTTTACATTTTACTGCACATTTTATGTAGATTAAAACTGACTTGCATCAGTCCACTAGCTAAACAATGTACAATGTTTGAAATTTGCTATGCTAATTAGATATTGATAGCATTTAAATAATATAACCCGCAGGACAAATGTGATCTATGGACATCAATGAAGTTTGTGTCAGATTTAAAACTTGTTTCTGTATTTTGCCAACCGGAAGATAGAAACTTTTGCAAATGTTTTTCAACTGTTTTTTGATCTTTTTCTGTGGCCTTTGGAGCTATCTCTTAGGTAACAATGATCGTTCAGGATGTGGTAAAAATCCAGAACTCAGCAATATGAGCTGCCTGAATGTTTCACACAAGCCGCTAGCGCTGACTGTTTTATCTTCAAACGGGTCGTATGAAAAGAGTAGGATATTGAACGGTTTATTATTGACCTGCATTAATAGTTCACTACATTTTGCTCTGTTGTTGTTTGGTTCGAAAGCACTGTTAATAGGTGGAGTTAGCTATTCTATAGAAACCAGTTTATCCTATTTGCCAGAATTTATACACAGGGACCCGTGAACAGAAGAACCAAAGTCGCTTGCATTTTGTATTTGAACATCCTCCAGACTTGAAAGGCCTGAAACAAATGTCATTTTGTTGATGTTGAAGCTTGTTTGCTTGACAAAGCAGAAAAGTTGGATTCGGTCAATTCAACACCATTACAATAAACCAGTTACTACCAACAATTTTGCCTGTTACATTCACTTACATAGTAATATTACCGTAACAACAATATCACATTTATGACCAGTAGACGGAAAGATCTTGCTTCAGATGAAAAGTCTCATGGTCGCTTGCTTCTCATTACTGGTGAACGCAAATTGGTTCATCTCTGCAGCTCAAAAACTGGAACTGGAACATCGTCTCTGGAACTGGCCCACTGATAATAGCTGGTATCAAATGAAAGAATCACAAATCCTTATCCTTAGCAGGTGTGTGTCAGCTGTCTTCTTGTATAGTCGTTTTTCTCTTTTAACTTTCCTCTGAATGTTACTGGAGTCAAAGGAACAATCAAAGTCAAATGGCTTGAGTCGCACACAGAGCAAGGGAAGCGAAGGACGCAACGTCTCCCATTCTCGCAATAATGATCCTTGCATTTGACGTCTCAAAGCGCTTCACAGAATATACTGTGAAGTGAATTGACTGTATAATTGTGGGCAAAACGGGGCAGCCAATTACGCACAGCAGTGTCCCACAAACAGTCATGGATTGAAACAAGATGGGACTGTCCTTGGTAACTGATTTTGTTCAAAATAATGCAGTTGCATCAACAGTAATGAGAAAGCTGCAGCTGCAATAAACACATGTATTACTTCTGAACCCATTTAACTCTTCATGATAAATAACATTCACCTGCGTTTAATAACAAGATTGTCATTGTCATTTCAAGTTAGCTGACAGACATAAGCATTTCTAACCTATATTTCTGATTCCGACATGACAATATTTTAACTGATAATCTATTTCCGATTCCTACAATGTGTAAATTGGCATTTACACATTTTTATGTCGTTTTTTTATTAAAATGTCAAATATGACAAGCTTACAGAATCCACTTGCTTGATCTCACTTGTGGCAGCGCTGAATACATTTTGTAAAGACATCAAGTATGGATCAGAGGAGTGTTACTTTTGTAAGCTTTTCACTTGCTAATTTTGCAGACTGCTAACGACAGGTTTTCTTGCTTCTAATTCTAAATCTGCCAACTGTTTCATCTCCATTTGTACTGAAATATATACATAGGAAAGTAGCTACACTGTGCAGTTCAACGGGAACAGGTCCAGTTTTCAAAAACGTTGTAGGGCCTTATCACATCTTTAAGACTTCTCAACTGTTTCACAGGACATTAGTGTGGAGTGGAACGGGGTAACTGTGCATTTGTTGGGAAATGCAGCAGTCAACTTGCGCTCTGCAAAGTCCCCAAAACAGCCACGAAGTGAATGGCCAATTTCAATTGAGGATTCTTGACTAGGACACCAGGGGGAAAAAAAACTCTCTCATCTATTTAAATAGTGTCAGTAGATATGTAACTTCCACCCGAGCAAGCAGACAGGAATTGAGTTTATTGTCTCATCCGAAGAACATTGTTTCATCTGGGAGCTCCCGTGGTTTAGTGGTTAGAGCACTTATCTTGCAAGCTGGGGAGACCTGTGTTCGAATCCAGGCAGGTCAGGGCGAAACCTTGGACAAGTTTCCTTACTCCACACGCCTAATAATATTCCGTCCAAAAGAACCACAATAATAAAATTGGTCATTTCAATCCATGACTGTTTGTGGCACAATGCTGTGCACAATTGGCTGCCGCGATTCGCTCGCAAATATACAGTCAATTCACTTTACAGTATATTCTGTGAAGCGCTTTGGGACGTCGATAAAATGTGAAAAGCGCTATATCAACTGCAAGGATTATTATTATTATTATTACTAAGAGCACTCACTGCGCTGTACGGGAGTGTGAGTCTTGACATCTTTATCTGTTTTTATTGAACTTTATTTCAGAACCAATAAAATCCCCAAACATTTTAAAGTAACACAAAGAGGGGGTGGGGATGAGGGTGGTGGGGGGGGGGGGGGGGGGGAGAGGTGGGCGTAGAGCTTATTGATTCCCAGTCGCAGACAATATCAGAAAGCTGAAGCTTAAATAAGAGAATTGGAGCAAGGCCCAATTAATTAATTTGGTGTTAATTACACCAGAAAGCAAATGAATAAAATGAGGATCAATCCTGGAAAAGAACAGATGAACCAACTGATTTTAAATGGAAAGATAAGAGGTTCTTTGATTGCAAAATGTGATGCGTTTTCTACAACTCAAAATGGAATTTATTTATTTATGCAGGAAATTCCAGGGACATGTATGTACCCTTCTGGTTGGGGTTGAAGATTTTAATAGATCATAAACAATGTTGCCCTGAATTTTCTTTCTTAGCAGTGACAAAACCTTAACACTTGAATTAAATGTGTGAGGTCCATTTTGGCCCTCTGACCCTGAAGTCAATCCATTTGCTGGTATATCCTGTGATGTGCTTTGAGACATCTCAACGACATAATCAAATGCAAGGATTATTATCACTGAGGCACGGGAGTACCTATAAGATGTTTTCTGCAGGGCCCTATAAATTTGCTTCACACCAGTTATAAAAGAAAAAGATTATTAAAGAGAATATCCCGTGGGATATTGTGAAAAGTGAATCCATTCTGATCTTGACATGGTAATTTATTGGTCCTATAGTCATAAATGATTGAAAGTATAATTCGAGGGGCACTTCATTATTAAAAATTTGTGAACTTGCTATAGTGTGAGGTTGAACGGTAGTGCAGTGGACCATCTGGAAACTTGGAGTCGTTGTTGAATACTTGCTATGTAATGAGAGATATTCTATTCTAATCATGAACATGTCCTTTTACTTGTTATATTTTAATATTATCCCATAAATACTTCTCAGTGGCTCCCTAGATGCAATCTTTGTGAGTGATTGTAAATCAGGCAAATATATCTTTTGATTGGAAATGTTCTCATTGCGTTTACGGGAAGGATTTATATTGGTATATCTGTTACACTACAGTCCAAAAATACAGAACCAAGGGCGTTTCAACACTTGCAGCCCAAGTACGCTGAATATGCTGCTTTTGTGTTCACAGTTTTGATAGCTCATTCTAATCTTGGTTTTGAGGTCACAAGGTTGCTTTGTTCCCCTATCCACTGGCATGTTTTTTTAACAACAATTTATATACTGTAGTTTCGTTCACATAGGAAAATCACTTGCCCATTAAACAATGAAAGGAGGAGGCAGTCACCTAATGCGTGGCCAAAAAAATTCATACTGAAAATTGAGAGAGTGTAGATGGGCGTAAACCGCAATGCACAATGTGTTTTGATGGTCCCCCACTGAGAGAGAAGCGTATGAAGCTTCCAGGGACAGTTGTATCAGTAGATGGCTGTTACGTTTCATAATGCGTGTGATCAATAAAAACAAGATAATAACAACAACAATAAAATTACATTTATAGAGCACCTTTCATGTCGGGAGGATGTCCCAACGTCAGGTCGGGACCCGAGCAAGGGAGAGGGGCATGGAAGGGGGGAGGGGCGGGAGAGAGTTGGGAGGGCAGGAGAAGGCACGGTCGAAGAGAAGGGTCTTGAGACCAGCCTTGAAAGAGGCGAGGGAGAAAGCGAGGCTAAGGGACTGTGGCATTGAGTTCCAGATTGTGGGGGTAAAGAGGTTGAAACCCCTCCACCGATGGTAGGGTGGGTTGGGCGGGGAACATGGAGCTGGCCGGAGCCCGCTGAGCAGAGTGGGTGGGGAGATTCATAGGGGGACAGCAGGTTGGAGAGGTGGTGGGGGGGGGCAAGGCCATGAATGGAGAAGTGATCAAACGGAGGGTCAAAAGCACGGTTGAAGAGGAGGGTCATGAAATGGGTCTTGAAGGAGGCAAGGGAGGCGGAAAGCTGGAGGGACTTTGAATGATGTTCTAGAGGGTGGGGGCAGAGTGGCAATAGTTCCACCCACCGATGATTGGGGGGCTGTGGGCGAGGCGGGGATGTGAAGCTGGCTAGAGCTCGCTGAGCGGAGGGAGCGGGCAGGACCATCGAGGGTTAGAAAGTTGCAGAGGTAGGGCGAGCAAGGACTTGGAGGGCTTTAAAGGTTAGGATGAGGTTCTTGAACTATACCTTCTGTGTGATGGGAAGCCAGTGGAGTTGGTCGAGGATGGTTCTGATAAGATCACGGAGTCTGGTGCGGGAGAGGATACGTACTGTAGAGTTCTGGGTGATCTGCAGGTTGCGGAGGGAGGAGTTGGGGAGGCTGACAAGCAAGGAGCTTGCATAGTCAAGCCGAGATGTTATGAATGGGTCTACGAGGGTTTCAGTGATCTGTGGTGTGAGACAGTAGTGGAGCTGGGCGATGTTGCGGAGATGGGGGAAGGCAGGGTCATGGCACGAATGTGGGGTAGAAAGAATAGTTGAGCATGAAAACAAGACGCCAAGTTTCCATCCCAGCTTAGCGAGATGGCGTGTACATCCATGGCAGTGCCTGAGTTGTGGAGGCGCTGCCAGGAGCAAATCAGGAGGGCCTTGTCGACATTCAACTGAAGTTAGCTCTCATCCAAGACTTGATGCCCACAGACAACAGCAGCCTCCAGTAAGCACAAGTACCTAAGGTAAAACATTATCTGAAATTCATCAGTTTGGCCCGTAGATTTGATGTTGACTGAAATAAGACAACAATATGGCTGAAGCATTGATATAACCGTTAAAAAAAAAGCGTGTGATATAATCATATGTGTTATGCCCATGAACAGCAAGAGTTTAACTTTCTGGTTTTGTTCTGCACATTCATCACGGGTGAGTATGAGACCAAGATTAACCCACTAAAGTAAAAATAAAATCTCGGGGCTTTTTCAGAACCTAACCAGAATCAAATATATAAGCAGAGATATAAAAACTAACTTTCATCACTATATTCAAGACAAGTAACACTATCTCTCAGTTTCTCTGTTAATGACTGGTGCTGTTCTTTGTATAGCTCAGTTAGAGAACTTGGAGAGTTTTTATGGGTGTAAGGCACTTGTTTCATAGAGTGCTCTGTATTCAACTGAACTATTTTTTGCACATAAATCTTTTCAACCTTTCACCTGAATTTAAATGTGTTGCTTTTTGTGGATCCGAACATGGGCATTTAAATCTTACAAAATACTGTAAATGGCTCAGGGATCGAGTGACATTCCTCATCTGGGTTAGAGTGCTGTTGTTCACCATATAATAATGATAATAATAATAATCCTTGCTTTGATATAGCGCTTTTCACATCTTCTAGACATCTCAAAGCGCTTCACGGAATATACTGTAAAGTGAATTGACTGTATATATGTGGGCGAAACGCAGCAGCCAATTGTGCACAACAGTGTCCCACAAACAGTCATGGATTGAAATGACTAATTTATTACTTTTTTTTAGAATCATTATTAGGCGTGTGGAGTAAGGAAACTTGCTCATTTATAAATAAATGATTTGGATTCAGGTTGAGGAGTTGTGGTCAAAATTTGCCAATGACACCAAACTGGGGGGTGGGAGTGGTGGGGCTTGGGGAGGTGGGGGGAAATGGTGAACAGGATTGCAGCAGAATAGAGGAAGGCAGTCTAGCAGAATGGGCAGGTAGATAGCAAATGGAGTTTAATGTAGAAAAATGTGCTGAGGCAGGAAAGGTGTAGAAGCCGTCTTATAGTCTAGATGGTAGGAACATAAGAGAAGTGGAGGAGCAAAGAGATTCAGGTCCACAATTTTCTCGAGATAGTGTATAGCTGTGAAGTGAATTGACTATATTTGTTGGGCAAAACATTTATAATAATAATGATAGCCCACATCATCAACATATTTTGTTTTGAAAGTGTGTGAAGAGAGTTAACTCTGAAAATTTACGTGATATATTTGTTGCAGAATATCTGCAGAAATCCAAATTTCTCACCTCACTCTATTGGTGATACCAAGTTTCAGCCTACATTTCTTAGTCTAAAAGGTTGGCATGTGAATTCTTTATCCATATGCATCCACGCCCTAGTAATGCACACTATTTCAGTAACTTTATTTTACATCATGAACAGTTTTATTTTTAGATTAGAAATATAACTTCTGTTTTAAAATCCAATAGATCCTTGACTTGCAAAAACATAACCAACACTCTTCTTGATATGAGGAAACAAACATGTTTTTCAACACTTCCAGGGAAATGTAGAGCAAGCTCAGGCCCACTTTTTCATTTACTTGAAGGTTTTAATTTTAGATCATACTATATTTACCCAAATAAAATTTAGCAATTGGTAAGAGGAGGTAAGGGGATAATACATATGTATCATCAGCAAAAAAAAATTTGGGGGGGAAAAAAATGGTGGGAAAGGCGCATGTCAATGGGTTAGATGCGCTGACAGTATTGCAATTTCCCAGTTACTCACCCATCACACCTGTATGGTTACCTTGGTGTTTGTTCGAAGCTCAGCTTTCCTTTTATTCCGGCTCTGATTTTATTCACTCCACAAAATTTCCTCCCGCCAGGGAGGGACCGAGGCGGAGGGACTTCTGGATGGAGTTCCAGAGGTTGGGGGCAGAATGGCTGAAGGTTCGCCTGACAATGGTTGGGCGGGTGGGTTGGGGGATGTGGAACAGGCCAGAGCGGAGGTTGGTAAGGTCACGGATGTAGGGTGGGGTGAGGTTGTGGAAGGCTTTAAATGTGAGGACCAGGATCTTGAATTGGATCCTTTGGATGATGGGGAGCCAATGGAGTCGGGCAAAGATGGGCGAGATGGGATCACGGAGTTTGGAACAGTGAAGGACATGGGCCGCAGAGTTCTGTCTTTTATCTGCAGCCTGTGGATGGAGGAATTGGGAAGGCCGACCAGCAAGGCATTTGCGTAATTGAGCCGTGATGTAATGAAGGCTTGGATGAGGGCTTCAGCGGCTTTGGGGATGAAGTAGTAGCGGAGTAGGGAAATGTTGTGTAGGTGGAGAAAGGCAGAGCGAGTCATTGTTTACAAGTCTACAAAATATACCACAGTTATGCACTTTACAGTAAATCTTGTGATAAGATATCCCGACGATGTGATCAGGAGCAAATCAAAAGGCAATATTATGATATAAAATATATTTTAGAGCTTAATATAAATTAAATATGAGGTTATGCAGTATGACCAACTTCCCTGCTTTTGTAAAGATATGCAAAAGTAGGAAGAACAATAGTAGATCTTTCTATCATATATACAACTATTTTATTTTTTGGACAGGAACAAACAGACGACTTCAAGTAGTGATGTTCAGTGTTAACCATGACAGGAATGGATGCAGAACTGTCACGACATCTAATTTGCTATTCCTCCTCTTTAAGGTTTCCTTTGTGTGTGGGTGTTCCCGAGTACAATGTATTTCCATGTGTATATATCAGAGTTGTGACACAAAACCTGTAGGGGTTTGATTGCTTTGGAAAAGATCAGGAATGTAACACACATCATAAACGCCTGTGTCTCTGGCTCCTATATGGCAGTGCCAAACAGTATCATCTGAAAGGAATGATAGCCGTTATGCTTGCAAAACGCAAATCCCCAAAGATCCTGCTTCTAAACTTCCAAAGCTGTTGTTCAGCTCCAAAGAAGTGGTTCGTTCTTGACAAGAAATAGAACACTTGACAGTGAATATTGAGTGTCTCAAACGTGACGGGCAAGTGAGTGAGGCTATCTCACTAATCTGATGTTAATCCAGCTGCTAAAAACTCACGGCAATGGAAGAATTTTCCAAAGCGACTCCCAGCTCGTTGCTACAGGCAAGATGCCTGCAGTTCTAGCATCTCTGCTGAAACGTGTGCTTTTTTTAATCAGATGTTGGCATTTGCTGCCACTAATTGCATTTCATTTCCTCTTGTAATTATTCCATTGCATGTTTGCTGCAAGAGCTGAAAATGAGGCCGAACACTGAGGAAAGAATTAATTGTTAATGAATAATCATCAGTAGGAAGCCAATTTCATTATCTTCAAAGAGGTAGCTTACGATGGCCAGGACTTTCCTACATGTTGTGCGTTACTGTAAAGTAATCAGAAATAATCACTCTCCCTAACTTCATCCATTATATTTAATTCCAATGGATTGGCACCCATTTGGTCAGGATTGTTGAATGGTAATAGTTGCATTTGTGCTGTGGCGTGCTAATTGGAAGGTGTAATATTTGGAGAGCTTCAGGTCTTAACGATCAGAGCCTGTTCATTAGCACATGATCCTGTGTGAATGATATGACATTCTGTTTGCACTGAGGTAGTTATGTTCAATTTCTGCTGTACATTTATTCAATTGGTTACACAGCCAGCATCTCCCAGTTAACTTCCTACTTCCACAAGCTAATGACACATTTTCAATGTACTGTATATTACTTTAAAGCAGTGCTTCGCAAATAATACCACTGGAATAAGCAAATCTGGAGAAAGAGATGCAATAATTAAATGTGTTCAGCAGTACGTTTCCAGCAGCCTTATAGTGAAGGCCAGGAACTGTATTGGCACAAATCTTGAAGCTGATGATTTTATTTTATTCATTTGCGTTTCACGCTCAGATCGTAAAGCATTCTTAAGCTATCTGGGAACACTCCACTGTTCATTGTGTGCGATTAAAATACGCAAATATATTCGCCCACGAAATAGCTACATCTGAACAATGCCCTCGAAACCCAATTGCTTCTGTTATTGTGAGGGACTCGTATTCTTTGTTTTTATGAAACAGGCGCCAGTGAAGCGTATAGGCTCAGTACTGTAAAAGCCATGTGTCATTTGCTTCAAAGGGATCATTAAGCCATAACAGCACAAACCCTCCTGGCAGAAAATCTGTTACCATCCCATTTGAGTTCACATATTCCTGTACAATCCATGTATTTCAACCTCACAAGGTCAAGTTACAAACTCAATTGCTGAAAAATAGATCTTGTCTCCTTTAAACAAGCAGTTCATTATCAAAGCTCGGTCCTGCTGAAATCTTCCATTTGGATCATCCCCAAATTATATTTAAATTCTGTTGGAAGAGTACTTAATGGTGCTCGGTATCTTTATTTAGAATGAATTTTTTTAAAATCCCTTCTGGTAATGTAGTGTGTACTTGTGCCATTTTAAATGTCGTCTGTGTAAACAGGGGGAGGTAAATAGCTGAATCCATGGAATCCATATCCATCAACAAACCATTATGGCTTCTCACAGTACTTCTTGTCATTGACTGAACTTCTTCATTCAATGCCATTACGTCCAGATGCTTGATGAACAATTGTAATTTGACTATCAGGCATTAAGTACACCTACACACTCTCATTCACTTCCCTGTGACCTATTATTCCTTTTTCCGCATTGTTCAACTTCATGCCATTTCTAAAGAGGGTTTGGATTTTCCAAACATTCATTTGCACTGAATATTATATACTGTACTTGACAAATCTATAATTAAAACCTACCTGTTAGGTGTAATAAACATTATTTATGTTATGGAATTTACAATAATATTGTAATCCCTGCATTTGATCATTGAGATGTCTCAAAGCGCTTCACAGAATATACTGCAAAGTGAATCAACTGTATTTGATTTTTATGGGTGAAATGTTGGTGAACAGCAAAGCTCAATCTGTGAAAGAAGGATCACCTGTGTTAATAGAAGCTGCTCACACACTCAGTCCATTGGTGTTAAATTGCAACGTCTGAAGTATTTCAAAGACTGAAAAATATCCAATTCAATCATTAATGTAAACCTCAAGCAAATATCCAGAGGTTTTGAAGGTTGTGCGTATAATACTGTAAACATTCAGAGTATACTGTGCAATTCTGGTTGACTGACAGCAGGAAAGATATGGAAATGTGCGATATAGATTTATAAGGATGTTACCAGAGATGAGGAATATTAGAAGTTTATTGCAATGGTATGCTAACCATATTTGTAGATGTGTGCTTCCTATTTTCACAGCAGTAGTGGTTCAAAAATGCACGAATATATTTTATTAAATAATGTCACAAACATGAAGTGTATTATTATGCAAATTGCTTTCCCAGAGCAGATGAGTTAATTGCAACTCATTTGCATAATTAATGAACTCTCAAATGAATAATGTTTTTGCACATTTCCACAAAACTGTTCAAAAATAATAAAACGCGCTTGCCATTCCTTTCTAAATCAGTCGGGACAATATTTTTGTTTCTAACATAAATTATGAAAAATGATAAAAATAATTATAGCTATAGAAAAACCCAGGGTGATGTTTACTGATAAATGTTTAATCTATCTCCAGCCTCTTATTGTGTTACCGTAAAGAATTCTGCTCATGTGTGTAAAATGGTTGTAAGCAAATTGAGATTAATTTAGCTTTTTGTGTCAGATTTCTAAACTCCATGAATGATTGATGTGATCCACATAAAGTGACAAAGGGCAGTGCAAATGTAAGTAAAAATTTCCAACGTGTTGTTTGTGTCTTTTCTCACCTTTTCTTGAACTCCACTCAATGTTCGCATTTTGTTTGCCTTGCGTTTCCCTTAAAATGTTCACCAACCGTATTAATCAGCATTTGATTCATAGTGCGTTGTTGGCGTGACACATCATAAAATAACCCTCGCCTTTGATATAGCACCTTTGCACATCTTCAAGACATCTCAAATGTCTCAAACTGGGCAATCTTGCTCATCAACCTAATTGTTGATTGTGAAAGAATGCAGTTGTTAACAGTCTGGTAACTGCTGTTCGTGTTGCTATCCTCAAACTAGGTTTAACTTACAAAGATATATTGAGCTATATATTGAGATATATTGTACAATGATTGCTGCACTTGGATGTTTTTGACAAATAAGAGTCACAGAGCTTCAATGGTAAGATCTCCAAAGCGCGGATTGGCAGAGAACAATTTTAATCCTTAAAAACATGAGGCTTTAGGATTAAGTAACATTTCCAATTTCATTTTATTGACGAGTGGTCAAGGTCTTGTTTTTCGTTGTTCCTATTACGGTCCTTCTAATCTACTGTCAGATTGTGCCTGAAGATAAAGATTAAACTCTGATTTGTTTTCTGCATGATGACGCACTATTCAATTTTGAATACTGGAATGCTAAACCTTATTGCAAAACCCTCCAATCCTATTGGCATTTAATGTGAAATTTGGGTTTACAGTGAACATCACATTAAATTATTTCTCAGCACATCGGTGAAGTGCAGTACTTTGGAGCGAGTGACATGATGGGGAGATGCAAAAGATAAGATGTAAGCACAATGACCTATGGGTTTCTTGCACAGTCATACATAGCTGCCTTGAAAGAAGGAGAAGGTGTCAGGTTCCATCTCCAGTGGTTAGAGCATTTGACTCACAAGCAAGAGACTTGGGTTCAATTCCAGGTAGGGCAAAATGTTAGAAAAGTTCCTTACTCCACAAGCCTATATTTATCCAGCTATAAGTAGGAACCCTGTTAGAAAGTTCAGACGCATGAAAACCAAGTATGGCATGACCAAATCGCTTAATGCAAACATGCATTTAATATATTGTACAATCAACAATCAAAACTATCCTGAGGTCCCTTACAAACTGACCTATTTACTAACTATAAACTTAACAAACTATAATGACGATATATTACTCAGACGAACTCTTCCTTCCCCAGGGACAACCGGACTCCTTCCTTAGCTACGGTTGTGTAGACCACAAGTCCTTATATATATATTTACCTATTATGTCTCTACTAACTGATGCAACCTGTAGTCCAATGAACACTTCAGATGTTGATTTACGATTGTCACTATGTGTTAGTCACAGGATAGTTTAGACAGCGGGCCGCTTGAGACTTATCTTTGCCCTTCCCGACCCTAGCTTCATCTTCTCTTTATTTTACTCCCTTACCTTCAGTGGTGCCTCAATGCCTTCCCAGCAAAAGCCACTCAGTCTGGCACCACCAAACTCCAGTTCACCCCAGTTTTAACCCAACATATGCTGATTCGGGTGGTCTGTTCATAATTTATAACAACCCGGTTATTAGTCAATTGGCAGGTCACTTTTCCGAGGTAATAAATCCTTCAAAAAAATGAATAATAAATTGGTCACTTCAATACACGATTGTTTGTGGGACTCTGCTGTGCTCCATTGGCTGTCGCATTTTTCCCACAAAATAAACAGTCAATTCACTTTACAGTATATTCTGTGGAGCGCCTTGAGACGTCTTGAAGATGCGATAAGATGCTCTATCAAATATAAGTGTCATTATGGTTGAAAGCCAGTCAGTTAATCGTTCAGCTAGGTTCAACTAAGGCAACTGCAAGCTACCGTTCAACAGGAAAAATAATTTCTACATTTCATTTTAGGATATAGTGTGGTTGATTTAAGCTGTACTCATAGAGGCTTGTTTGTGCTTTTGGCTGTGACTTGCCTTCAGCTGGTTAGATTTTCTTACGGTAAAAGCAGCTGAGTGTCATCATCTCGGATCCCGACTGGGTGCCAGTTTGCTGCTCACGATTGCACTTTCAGGAAGGCTTCTACATGCAAACAAGTCCGAGGGAACTGGGGAAACGAAACGGTGTGTGACAGTTTCTAATTACTGCGTAACAACAACATATGGAAACTTCATTGTCCATTTCATCTCTCGATATGTACCACCAAGTCAGATTTCTGTCGTTCAATCATTCTCTCCAGAGCATTTCAAACAGTTTCATTTGTTCGAGCTGTGCAGAGGCTCCACTTGATAAGTCCGCATGATCATTTCATTCAGCAGATCCAACTTTAGAGATTATTAATTCCCCAATTCCCCTTTAATAATTTTACGTTTATATTTAACTGCTGAAGTACTGGTTGTTTTTCAATGTGCTCATTTGCTGTAGGAATATGATTTCCTTACACAAGAATGATAAGAAATACAATAATAATAATAATAAGCTTTACGTTTGATATAGTGCCTTATCACATTGTTGAGACATCTCAAGGCACATCACTGGATATATTCTAAATTAGACTGACTGCATTTTGTGGGCGAAAAATACAATTTACATTCATAAGAGTGCCTTTCATGTCGGGAGGACGTCTCAAAGTGCTGGAAATTCAAATCCAAGTGGCCTAAAATGATAGAATAACTCGCATTTATGTTTGTAATCTAATGAACGGCATTGCATGTGTAGGGCATTCTATGTGCTGATTGGTAGGAAAATGTTTTCCTCCCTGGTCTTAACATTTCAACAGCAATAATGTCAACAGTAATCATTCAAGCAGATTAAAAAAGTTTAGTCAGGTCAAAGGACTGAGGCATACATCAGGGTCCTACTTCTGGGCAGCAAAATCCCTCCCGGGGTTTGCTAAGATCCCCTCTGGCCACAGCAGCAGCGTCAGTTAATGAATCAGAAAAAAAGCTGGTAACCAGATGTCCCCAGCTTATTAACACTCACATCATTTCCAAGACAGTCTGTAATGGCATTCGATGAGCAATCTGTATGGAGCAGACACTGACAAACTTAGACCTCATTTAAATGTGTATTTCAGTGCCCAACTTTCCAAGTGTAAGTTTCATTTCCCAGCAAAGGCAATTTGTTAGTAGCTGTACTCATTTCAAAAGTATAATCATAATCCACACATTAGAATTTTCCCCTCGTGCGTTTAAAATCGCAGCGCCATTTCCTGCCTCCATAGGTTCCCACCCAAGTGTCGAACATTCTTCTTTCAAACCCAAGAGGCATTTCTGCTCTTTTCGTTTCAGCTGTAGCTAATTTTATGGCCACCCATTGTTCAGCGCTGCAGTCTCATTTTATATTAATATTCTGGAAGTTGTCAGATCTTGGCAAAACCTATGCATAAATTACACAGGATGTAGCTTTACAGGAGGGAGATGTAATGACAATCATGATCAACCAAGCCCAGGGATACTCTGAAAAGCCGTGCCCAAGACTATTCACTGGTCAACTGCAAAACTTTTCTACCTGATGTTTTTGCCTGGATAGTTTGACCAGTGCCGAGTAGGTTGAAGAATTTCAACATTTACATTTTTTTGTGGCTTTGGCCACAGCTGAGTCCCGCATTCTGACCTCTGTTTTTTAAGAAAGCCTCTCCTAATTTTGATCTGCTCCTTGATAACTTAACTTTAAGCACCTTTATCTTATTCCCCAAACCTATTTTGATAAGAAACGTTATTTTATAAATGCTGTATAGTGATGCAGTTGGAAACCACCAATGGTTAGCATCCAGATACAAACACTTTGAAATATGCTTTGGTGATCAAAACTTAGAATTTATAACCTACATACAGCTTCAGGAATTATGACTTGTGCCTTTTCCATCCCATATTCACATGATTTGCAACGATTTACAAACTGAATCTATTTTCCAATCGTTCCTTGCCACCTCCCTCCCTCAAACATCCACTTCCACTAAATGAATCTTCTAATTCTAAGTTAGTTGTGAGATCCAAGATGGCTAAGAACGGAACAAAAACAGAAATCACTGGGAACACTCAGTAGGTCAGGCAGCATCAATCGGTCAATCAATCAACCAACCAATCAATCAATCAATCGAAACTTACATTTATATAGCGCTTTTCACGTCGAGAGGACATCCCAAGGCGCTGTACAGTTAGGTAGGGACAAGAGCAGGGGGGGAGGGGTCGGGGCAGGACGAAGAAAGAATGAAAGGAAAATTGACTGTATATTTGTGCAGCCAAATTGCACACAGCAGTGTCCCACAAACAGTCGCAGAAATGGAACCGGGGAGATAGGGAGAAAAGAGAGTAAGGGGAGAGAGGGAGGGAAAGGTGGGGTGGGGTAAAGTCACAGAGGAAGAGGGGGGAGAAAGGGGGGTAAGGGAAAGAGGGAGGGAAAGGTGGGTGGAGAAAGGAAAGTGAGTCAACGTTTCAGGTCCACGACCCTTCGTCAGACCCGAAGCATTGACTCGCTTTCCTTTCTCCATCGATGCTGCCTGACCTGCTGAATGTTCCCAGTGACTTCTGTTTTTGTTTCAGACTTTCAGCATCTGCAATATCTTGCAGATGGGTAACTAAGCCACTGGGCACAGCAGAGTCCCACAAACAGTCGTGGATTGAAGTGACCGAATAGATTTTTAAAGTGGGATTATTATTCCCCCAGAAAACTATTGAATTGCCATTAAAATGCATGAACTTTTACTTGACCGTGAATGCAATGGCTGTATTGTTCAATGCACTTGTCCATTGTAAAGTGTCAGCGTTACAGAAATAGCTCCCGAACAATTTCTGACTTCCATTGTGAAATCCGACCAGGCTCGGGGAGATGAATAAGGAAAAGTATAAACCTCTGGATTGAGTGGGTAGGTGTTTGCGGGAGGAAAGATAGTGGGTTGTGTTGCTGGCAGGAATGTCATTCACAGTGGCACAGCTGTTAGAAAAGGCTGTGTTGGTATCTGCAGCATGTTGATGTGTGAAGCACAAAAATGAATCCTATTTCTCAGGAGAGTCATGCATATGTCATGTATATTGTCCCATTAAGCCAATCCATTTATCAACCCACTGAATGCCAATTAAATTGCACAGGGTGATGCAGGTATATGGTGGGCCGTTGGTGCCAAACTTTATTACAGCTGAGGCTTCCTGGCACAATACATTTTGCACATTTTTTGAAGGTGATAGCTGCCGATTGCACAAAAATACAATCGTTGCCAATGGTAAATGCCCTTGGAGTACAGTTCCAATGGGCTGATGTCACCCAAGTCGCAGGCAAGTTAACAGAATCAGTATTAGCAGTATATGCCATCAGAGGCTTTGCGAGATTTTATTCATTCAATTTATCTGAGATGAAGATGTCAGGGCACAAATCCAAGCGGTGCCAAATGTCTTCACAGCATGGAAATTAAATCAGTGTAATTTCATCAGGATGATATAACAGACACCGCAGCAGCTTTTTTTTTTGCTGGATTTGCTGCACTGCTGGCTCGGCGTGCTACAGCTGAGCCTTTCTTGCTGTCTCTGTGAAAGAGGGAATAGAACACAATTTCACCCACTGAATATCCAGTCAATTCGCTTTACCATATATTCTGTGAAACGCTTTGTGACTCTCGATTGCGTGATGAGGTCCTAGATCCAATGCAAGGATTAATATTATTATAAACAGGATCAGACTGCCTTCTGCCTCAATTTACCACTGCCTTCACACCCTTTCTACTGTTCGTGTTAAACCTTCATTCTTTCTAACAAAGGATATGTTTTATTTATGATCTATTGTGCTCACAAGGTCACATTTAGTTTGATTCCCAGGCAGGACAAAACGTTAGGCAAGTTTCCTTACTCGACATATCTCTGTTTATCCAGCAGTAAGTAGGGGAACCTGGTTGTTAGTCGATTGGCGGATCGCTTTTCTCGTGATAATAAATCCATCAAAATAAATAAATACATAAATAAATAAATAAAAATACAAATTTGGTCTCTGCTGTGGGCAATTGTCTGTCGCATTACACCTACAAAATATACAGTCAATTCACTGTACAGTATATTCTGTGAAGCGCTTTGAGATGTTTCAAGGACGTGATAAGATGCTATATCAAACGCAAGGATTATTATTGTAAGTTTGATAACATAAGTAATGTTTCAATGTTTCAACTTTAAGTTGGAAGAGGCCTGTCCTGATCCGATGTATTAGAACCAGGAAGAGGAGATTCTGGGACTTCAGGTAGTGAACGAGAGTTCACCTGGCTCAGCTACCAGCTTATTCGCCTCTAAGCGCTCAGAGACGCTGCCCTGGGTGAAGAGTGCTACAGTGCGTTTTGTGGTTGAGTCAGAAGGCTATGGGTTTAGCAATAACAATTTGGGCTAATAGCTTGGGACACTGAAAGCCCAACATTGGGAACTTTACCTCATGATCTAGACTGACACTCCAACGTATGGAAGCATTGCACGAGACCAACCAGAAGTTGGTCCAAAAGAGATGATAAGAGGCCTCCAGGTATCAAGCCCATATGGGCCCCATATGGGACAAATTAGGTTGGTCCATGCCCATATGGGCCCCACACGGGCTTGCTACCTGGGCCTTGTCTGCCTGTTCAGGCAGATACTAAAAATCCATATCACTATTTGAAAAGAGAAGTGAGTTTCTTCTGGTGTCCTGGCCAACAATCCACCCAATTAACAGCAACAACAAAATGACACTTGTATAGTGTCTTTCACTTCAGGAGGATGTCCCAAGGTGCTTGACAATCATTGTTTCAGACCCGAGCTGGGGTCGGGAATGGGGAGGGTGGAGGGTAAGTGGGGAGTTTGGGGTGACTGATGGGACTGTCAAAGAGGAAGGTCTTGAGGTGGGATTTGAGGGAGGCCAGGGAGGGGGGCGATATACAGTGACTGCGGGATAGAGTTCCAGAGATTGGGAGCAGAGTGGCTGAAGGCTCGCCCTCTAATGGTGGGATGGATGGGTAGGGATCATGCAGCAGGCAGGAGCCTGCTGAGGGGAGGGAGCGGGCAAGTTGGTAGGGGGTTAGGAGGTCGCGGAGGTAGGGTGGGGTGAAGACATGGTGGGCTTTGAATGTGAGGACCAGGACCTTGAATTGGATCCTCTGTGTGATGGGGAGCCAATGGAGTCAGGTGAGGATGGGCGAGGATGGGATTAAAATTGGCTGCCCCATTCTTCCACAAATACAGTCGATACACTTTATAGCAACATCCTGCTTTGAGACGTTCTGACAATCTTCTGCAACAAATGCAAAGATTATTTCTTATCAATCCCTCTGATTACTTCGAATCTCAAGGAGTCTTTCATGGAGGGTTTGTTTGTACTCAAAGTGGAATGTTTTCAACATTTTATGATAGATTTCATCCCTCCTCTCCCACTCAGTGTTCCTATCTTTACACTCCCTTTCCTGTGCAGGCTGTTGCGTGGGCACATTGTCCAACGATTAGATACGATACGGTTCCGAATAATTTTCGTCTCAGCAGCATATGTTTGCGGCATTAGAGCCTCTTTTACACTGACATTTGCTTGTGGTTCAGGTTTTGGATCGTTGTGCCATTAGTTTACCAACAATATAATTGGCCGAATTACTTGGGGCTCAACCGATTTAAAGCTTTATTTTGCCACACAATTCATGACACGAGTTTTATCATTAGGCTTCAGTGATTCAGGTGCCCATAGTGTGCACCTGCTTTGATCTCTCCAGCAACAAATAATTCGAACAAAAAAACACTCTTATTCTTCTTGTCTAATCTACAAACTACATTTATGACTTTTAGGGTTTGTGTAAAAGAAAGATTCGGAGCAAACAACAATGCAATACTAAACTAGATTTGTAAAGTGCCTTTGCAATAAAACAATGAAAGAAAGCAAAGAAGTATTTTCTGTTCATAGAGAGAAATTTAGGAAAGGTTCAGTTGTAAATATTCTAAGTTTATGAAATGTGCACAGATGGTTTATTTCACAAAGCTTGAAGCTTGCCAACTTAGCTATTTCCAAGATAAGGGTCAGATCCTACCTCCTGCACCTTACAATCATTCCCTTTGCAGCTCTCTGGCACATTGTCTCTAAGGATATCACCTTTTACCTTCACTGTTTGTTTCTGTTGATTACATCTGGTTTCTCTACCAGTATGTTTACAGAAATTGCTCAATGGCATTCTCACTCCAACGAGAAAGTTGGTATCAGAATTTTTTGTTTCCATTGGTAACTGGTAACCAGTTGATGAAAAAATAACGTGATACATCAAGTGGGACGAAGGGAGAGAGAGAGGGCTTGGTGCGTGTCTTGAGAATAATGGTAGTCAGTGTTACGTTAGACATTGAAAGGTTTCATTGGGCTAGCTACCTCCAGAGAAGTGGCCAATCCACCCATTATTCAGTAGCTTTGTGGCAATGTAGGCTACTGCCAAAATCCTCATGTTTTGAAAGCAGATTTTGCTATTGAAATTATAATGCATCAGATCCCAAACACCCTTATCCTTGCCAGGCTTTATTTACTCCCTAACCCACATTGCGATGACCCTTATCGTGAGCCACATTGGAACTTGAGTTGATAATCTAGATTTACTAGGATGGTGCCAGGATTGAGGGACTTCAGCTATGAGGAGAGGCTAGATAGGCTAGGGTTATTCTCTCTGGAGCAGAGAAGATTGAGGGGAGACCTAATAGAGGTTTATAAGATCATGAGGGATTTCGACAGGGCAAATAGAGAAAAACTATTTCCACTCGTGGGCGAATCTGTGACTCGTGGTCACAGATTTAAAATAGTTTCAAGGCGAAGTAGAGGGGAGCTGAGGAGAAATGTTTTCACTCAGCGAGTTGTTCGAATCTGGAATGCATTGCCTGAAAAGGTGGTGGAGGCTGATTCGATAACAACTTTTAAAAGGGAATTAGATCTTTATTTAGGGAGAACAGGTCTATTAGGCTATGGGGAGCGGGCAGGTCAGTGGGATTGAATCGCTCTTTTCAAAGAGCCGGCACAGACTAGATGGGCCGAATGGCCTCTTTTTGTGCCGTAAAATTCTATGAATCTATGAATCTAATTCTAGGGAAGGGGTGTCAGATGGGATGTCAAACTGAGGTTCCTTCTTCCCGTTCAGGCAGATTTTAAACATTTTCACAATGATATTCAACAAGCGATCTTCTACGCCACTCCACCCATCCTCCCAAGCACCACGCCTATCTGATATGGAACTCCTTCTTTCCTCATATCCTCTTTCAATACTTTCGAATCCCTTCTAAAAACAAAACAAACCTTCCTCTTTGACCGAGCCTTCGTTAACTTTCTCCAACTTCCTCGTATAAGAATAAGTAATTATTGAATCGAAGTTAAACTAACTTTCAGTTCGAGTTTTTAAAAGGCTTCAATACCCTGTAGAAATTGTCAACCTATGAAGCAAGTGTATGTTTAAATCCTTAAAACAGGATAGTCCAACTGGTGGCCCGTGGGCCACATCTCGTACGGGGATGATTTCTTCTGGCCATGAATACATTCCAGAGTGTCGAGAGCGCAGGCTTGGTGCATGTTTTGAGGATGAGGCATGTCTTGGCATGAGGCAGTGGTTAGCAGCAAAACCTGTCAAACCTTTTCAAACTGGTAACGGGAAAGAGATACGCACAGACAGAGCGAGAGAGGGAGAGATATACTCAAAAAGGCAGAGAGGGGGAGATGTGACACACATACAGAGATACACGTAGACAGAGAGATACAGAGACACAGACAGAGAATGAGACACAGTGATTCATATGGACAGAGGGCATTGCTGTGCACAAATTGTCTGCTGTGTTTCACCCACAAAAGAGAACCCTGACGAGGCCAAACATTGGGAAAGTTTCCCGTCTCTGTTTAGCTAGTGGTAAGTAGGAATCCGGTTGTGAGTTGATTAGTGTATCACTTTCCTGGGGGTAATAATCCTTTCAAGAAAAAAAAGATAATAATAACTGTAGGTCACTTCAATCCATGACTTTGTGGGACACCGCTGTGCGCAGCTGGCTGCCTCGTCGCGCCCACTAAATATACAGTCAATTCACTTTCACCGCCTTGGGACATCTTCCTGACGTGAAAGGTGCTACACAAGTTTAATTTTGTTGTTGTTGTTGTTTACAGTATGTTCTGTGAACCATTTTGAGATGTCTTGTAAACGTGATGAGGCGCTCTATCAAATGCAAGGAATAGTATTGTTATTATTATTATTATTAGTGGTAGTGGTATTATTATTATTATCTGGGCGTTTCTCAAATCTGGAATCCAGCCCTGAAAGCAATTAAAACTATTGAAACTGAGGTCAATGGAAACCACATATCAAAGTTTGCAGCTGAGCCTGGGAGGAGTGAAGTACACTACTGTAAAAGGTTTCCCCCTGGTGGTTCTGGTCAAGTGTGTGTGTGTGTGTGGTTAATGGTAGGAGAAGGGTGCTGAACCTAATGTGATTCTGTTGTCACAGTTATTCTTCTCGCACCTAACTCTTGACTCACAACAGAAGAAGCTTTGTGAGGAGGAGGAGGAGGAGGAAGAGGAGGAGGAGAAAGAAAGAAAGAAAATGAGGTTGAAACAGTTTGCATCCATTTTAAGTTGCACTTGCCTCATTCTGTGCTGTGTGTTCAGAGCTGTATCTCTTTACAACCTGGATGTGGAAAGTCCCCTCACTGTTAAAGGACCGAATAATACAACGTTGTTCGGTTACTCGGTGGTATTACACAGTCACGGGGACCAGAAATGGTAAGTTTTGTTTCCTTCAAAAATAACACACACACACAGCTTCTAAACAAAGTCTCGAAGTTCAAACCAGTTGAAACGTTTGCAATGTGAAATTTGTGGTTTGGGCAAGTTTTGGTTTTAATCAATACAGTTTCCATTGCACGCTTTCAACCAGGGACAGAGTTCCTGAACTTCTTATCTATTTTTTAAGACGTCAACTGGTTTTGTGGAATCCTGTAGTGGTTAGAGCACTCATCTTACAAGTGTAAATCTGCGTTCAACTCCTGGCATGGTGAAACCTTGGGCAAGTTTCCTTAATCCACACGTCTGATAATAATTGCTCAAATAAAAAATTGGTCATTTCAATCCACGACTGTTTGTGCTGTGCGCAATTGGTTGCCGCATTTTGCCCACACATATACAATCAATTCACTTTACAATATATTCTGTGAAGCCCCTTGAGATGCCTAGAAGACATGAAAACGCTATACCAAATGCAAGGATTATAAATTATCCTTACTATCTTTACAGGCTGTGCTACTAAAGACATTATAAAAGGCACTGCTGACAATTTGTTTGGGCGAGTGTGTGGGGAGGAATAGATCTTAGATTTTGAACCTATATGCAATATTTTTTAACCTTTCTGCACCCTGTGGGGTCCTCTTTTTTGTTTCAGGTTTGTAGTCGGGGCTCCGAAAGCAAACTCATCTTTCAACAATGCTGTGGTGAATCCTGGTGTGATTTATAAATGTCCCATCGCACCAAATGCCGACATACCTTGCGAAGAACTAAGTTTACAAGGTTAGTCAGTTGCTTTGCGATGGAGGGTTGGGGTTCAATTAGATTGGAAATAGTGAAGAGATAACCTGGACAGCACCGGTAGTTGGTGGTATTAAGTGGGCGTAAAGACACCAATGGATGAAATACCCTGAAAGATTTTTTACAATGTTCCACCCAAAGTTTTTATGTTCTTCTGTGTCATCGTGTGTGCAGCTGGCCTTGTATGATGTTGATGACATTCATAGTAAATCGACTACACACATACACCAATATACAGGGAGAGAGACACAGACAGACAGAGACACATACACGCAGACACACACACACATAGAGCGAGAGAGACCTGCACACAGGCAGAGAGAGATGGGTAGAGAAAGAGAGAAACGGATACACGCAGACACAATTACACACACACATGCGCACGCACACACACATACCCGCAGACACAGAGAGACAGATACACACAAACACAGCGAGAGACAGATACAAGCAGAGAGAGAGAGACACATACACACAGACAGAGCGAAACAGATGCACAGACAGACATTTCATACAATGGGAAGGGAGTTTGTACAGTAATTTGTCATAGTGTAATTCTTTGTATGAAGTGCGTGCAATTAAACGGAGACAAATTACTGCACAAGCTCCTTTCCCTTTGTATGAAATCACTCTGTTCGGGTCCAAACGTATCCTTTATTGTTCATACCCACTACGTGTAGCAAAACACATGTGAGACACATTTTAGGCACTTGCTGCAGTGGAGAGAGAGAAAGAGACTCTGAAGCAATCATTGGGGCTGCACTTTTGCAGAATGAAAGCAATGCAAATATAAGGTCAACACACAGAATTAGACGCATAGGCAAAACCTTCCTCCAGAAACTTTGCACCACCTGTTATACTGTCACACCAGTACTGCTTCATTCTCCTCTGCCATCTTGTACCGCTTCTCCATCTGTATTTTCTGGGTAGGGCAAACCGTCGGGCAAGTATCCTTACTCCGCACACCTCTGTTTATCCAGCAGTAAGTAGGAACACAATTGTTAGTCGATTGGTGGATCACTTTTCTGGCGGTAATAATCCCTTGAAAAATAAATATGTATATGTATATATACTGTATGTAATAATTTGATCAATCAATCCACTGTGGGACACTGCAGTGTACTATCGCCTGTTACGTTTCGCCCACAAAATATAGTCAATTCACTTTATAGTGTATTCTGTGAAGTACTTTAGACACTCAGAAGACGTGATAAGGAACTATATCAAATGCCAGGATTATTATTATTGTTTACAGTGCCAGGCCATTCTCGCTTTCTGTCATTCTATCTATGCATTTTGCATGTCTAGATATTTAGATATTTTTGTTGTTTTTCTCACTCCACCTCCCCCACCTCCCCCACCTATCACAATGACCTCTTTCACTGATCCCGACTCTTGAAAAATGCGTTGCAGGGTGGACAAAAATGCTTGTGGAATATTCCATAGTGAACGTATCTTCAATTACATTCTGATCTGGTGTGAGTTGGGAGTCAAACTGGACTTGTAATAACATATGAGGGAATTGAATGTAAGGGGACCTTCTGCCCGTTTCATTTCCTCTTTCTAGACTCACAAAGTGAAGAAGGTACAGCTATTTTATTTCATGAGCCTGGAGATGCATCTGGTAATTAATCAATGGGTGGACTGCAGAAACGATATCCCTGGAGTACAACTTAACCTCAGGATGGATCCACTGTCAGTGACCCCACGGATGTGGATTAACTTGGAATTTAGGATTTATTTTGTCATTTGTTTCAATGACCCAACCAAGTTGGCACTTCATGTGTAACAAATGAGCTGCTATATATGAATGCAGGAGTTCAGAAGTTATTAGATCCACATAGAGTATTAAACACTGGCCCTGATGCCTTCCTCTCGTTTCTTTTAAATAAAAATCTAGTCCTTGGAATTGACCCAATTTTGCTGGCTACTGTTGATTTAATGGCAGGTGACAGCAGTACACCTGATGCACGGCACAAAGTGGTAATCTGTATTTTTTTTTCAAAAAGAGTAATGAACCGTGCGATTTATGCCTTTTCCTGATCCATCTTGGTTCTCAGTTGTGACTAAAATACTCGCACAAAATTCTGGCAACACGCTTTAATAGTCTGATCACTAAATTAATTCATCCAGAACAGATGGGCTCTATCTGAAGAATGTACTCTGTCCCTGCCTTTAACTATCATTCACAGCTGTTGTGCACTTGGGACTGGCCAGATGGGTTGCAATGACCTTACTGGTCTTCTACATTCCTATATTCTTACCTATTGTAATACAATTTATATTTATAGAGCACCTTGGCTTTGGGAGGACACTCAAAAGAGGGATGGGAAAAATGACTGAAAGTATTTCTTGACAGTCAGAGAGATTCTGAGATGGGGTTCCACGGAACCGGGGCTGAAAGCCCGTCTGGTTCTGATAATGGGATGGATAGGGTAGGGTCATTGAGCAGGCCAGTGTTTGGTTAATTAAACTGCCGTCCTTGTTAACTTTCTTTGGACTTTAATAAAAGGCTTTGAGAAGTACTATAATCTGTGTTTTGTTGCAATCAGTTTGAATCAGCCACTCTGGTTGTATGTTTGAATCTAGCTTGAGAAAGTTAAATGAGTGAAACATTCATTCAAATCTCTCATCGGTTGGTATCCATTGGCGAATTGCTTTTCCGGAAGTAATAATTCCTTAAAAAAAAATTAAATCTGTCAATCAATTTGCGGGACACTGCTGTGCGCAATTGGCTGCTGCCCACAAAATATACAGTTAAATAACCATACAGTATATTCTGTAAAGCACTTTGAGATATCTCGAAGAAATGCAAGGATTATTATTATTTACATCTATAGTCTTCTCTTCCCCGGGTCTCTGGTTTGCTAGGCGAGTTCTTATATAAAAAAAAACCTACCCTGTGAAATCAGCAGGGCAACAATAAGTTTGGATCGGAAAGCCCTGTGGCTTTACACAAGGCCACAGTAGGTAGCGATTTTGACACGTCTATTTGTAACTGCATTCAATATTTGCAGCAGAGGATGTAAATCCCCAAAATGATTGTGGTTGGCCACTGACTTAAGCTTTCCCACGAGCAAGTGCCCATACAAGTAGAGCAGTCCTGACAAAACGTCTTCATGTGACCAACGCAACTCGCTCGACATTGTATAGTTAGCAAAACAGTTGTAACACTCTGCAAATTCCATCTTTAGTGTCTAGCAGTTTTGCTCTTCAGGCTAAAAGTATTTGGTTTCCCCAAAGGCTTGTTAGGAATTCTTCTACATTGAAACGCTTCATCACTAGAGAGACGCGAAAATCTCCAGCGAGCCTGTTCTTCAAGATGATTGGCTCATCCGTCCGAGCTTATCCACAGTTGGAAGCCCTCTTACCGAGCTGTGCAAATCAGGTCGCAGTAGAGACTTCACACTTGAGTTGAAGATTTATTAACAAAGGAATCATTCAAAAGAACTGCCCTCTGCTGGTGGCTGTCTCTCCAAGTTCAGCAATCATTTACCTTTATGGCAGTCTCCACCTCCTGTATCGACAGATTTGCTGTGGGACACAGTGTCTTAACATTTGCAAATAAGAGTAAGTGGGGCTTCACTCGGAAATCCATTCTGGGAGAAAGGCAAACGAGTCAAAGAGGAAAGTCTTCAAAAATTAAGCAAACAAATTGAAAACTTTGTGTGAAAGCTTATCGAGAGCGACTACTATTTGTATTCAATTTACAGCAGACTACTTTTAATGGTTTCATTTTCAAGCGTTATGTAATAAAATCATCCTTGCATTTGATATAGCATCCTTACCACATCTTCAAAACGTCTCAAAGCCTTTCAGGGGATATGCTGTGAAATGAATTGACTTTATTAGCGAATCTCAGCTGACAATTGTGAGCACCGATGTCATACAAATAGTTGTGTTTATTTATTTTCATTATGTTCATTCTATCGTGGATTCCATTTGTGGATATGGTAGAGCCAGCGCATTATTGTAAAAAGTTTTTTTTTTCATTTGAACAAAAGGTTTGAAATTTCATGTTCAAATTAAATTCTGATTATTGTAACAAAATAAGAGAAACAGCAGTACAGCACTAAAGACAATTTAGACCTTCTCTCCGAATGTAGGTTTGATGGTCTTCTTGCGATGATATTATCTGGGAGAGACCCGATTCATAATTTTTGTCAATTTGGTTGCAGCTGATCCGCAAAGTAATACCATCTGTAGAAAAAAATGTTTGGAAGACAGAAATGATCAGTGGCTTGGTGTTAGCATGGCCAGACAACAAAAGAAAGATGGTTACATTTTGGTAATTTATTTCACCGTTTGTTTTTGCAACATTTCTAGAATACCAGAATCATCAATAATAAATCTGTTTTAACTGCGATTTTATCTTCCCCCCCACCCCATCACCCCCATTAAAGGCCTGTGGACATAAATGGAAAAATGCATACTACTCACACAAAGATTTATTACCGTATGGCATATGTTTTAAAATTCCTTCTAATTTGCAACCGTCTCAAAATCCACCACTGTTGCCATGTGATAAAGGTAAGGACATGATCAAAAGACCTTTATCTCAAAGGCTCTTTGTGATAGAAAGGAAGCCATGTTATTATTGATGGATGTTTCCATATCGTTTAAGTAAACTGCCTTTGTGCACTTGTTGTTCAATACTGCTTACAATTACTCCACTTTATTGACAGCAAGTGAATACAATTTATCTAACAAAGATCTGGTTACCTCCCAAAGGATTTGAAGGGAACGGATTAATATTATGAGCTCGAACTATTTATCAGGGGTAAAAGACACTAATTGAAAGTAACAGGTAATTGCTTTGAAAGATATCAGCAAAGGAGATTTACCTTTGGAATAAGGAAAGAATCCAAAGTCGTTTGAGTTAAAAACCTGACTCTAGTGGAAAAAGATTAACAACTGTTAAATCAAGAAAGATCGTTATGCCTGAAAGAGGTTGTTACTATGTGAACAAGTAAAAATCAGGAAATGGGAAGCTGCGAATTATAGGAGACGTTCATTTTGGGACACTGCTGTGCGCAATTGGCTGCCAAGTTTTGCCCACAAATATAGTCAATTCACTTTACAGTGTATATTCTGTGAAGCGCTTTGAGACGTCGATAAGATGTGAAAAACACTGTATCAAATGCAAGGATTATTATTATTATTACTATATTGTAAAGGATCTTACAAAATACCAATTTATAATGCAAATATATTTTGCACTATTGCTACTTTCTGTGGAGTATGCAGAAAAGGTACTCAGCCTGCCATGTAGCAGTGATCTTGAAATTGTGCAAAATATTCAGGTAGGGGACATTTCCACCGTAACTCGGCAAATGGTTTCGCAGCTCATTAACTACAGTAGGTGTAGCCAGAAGTTCCGAGAAATGAGCTGTTCCAAATTTGAAGGAAAGGTCAGCAGTAATTATTCCAAGACGTCCTTATGAACAGATTTCCATTCTCATCTCATCTGTCAGACAATATTGTGTCATTTATTTGCTGCGTTTTTCTTTCCTTTCCAGTTTTGTTTCTTCTCGTCCTTCTCCTGCGTTTGCGTGTTTATTTCTCATACAAATGCTAATATCGTTGCTTCAGTTAAGTAGGCATGTATTGTTTGAGAAGATATATTTTCGAACAATATGCCCAATTACTGTACAGGTATACAGTTTGTGGAAATAGTAAAATGTTATTGTTTCAGAGCTTTATTGGCTAACATGGCTAATTGAAATCATAATCTCATTGCTATAGATTTACCTGTATGACACGTATTTAATTGCAATATTTTTATTTCTGAGTGAAGCAATGGAATGAATTCTGCTTTCCCTTCTCAGTACTGAGGGTGGGCTTCAAAGTTCAGGAGGACCATACTGTTTGTCAGGCTGGCATCTCCAGCTTTGTGACTGAGGTAAATTGTGATTACTCAGATATATTTCTTCCTTAAAAGAATTAAGGTGTGGGTTAGTAACATTCATTACATTATTCTCCCCTTGCAGGATTTAATTGTATTGGGAGCTCCAGGTTCATTTACAGCGACTGGAAGTGTCTTCATCCAAAAGGAAGGAAAAAAATTTGAACACTTTGAACAGATTGAGTATGATTTTGTTAAAAGCGGAAGCTATCTAGGTATGTGAATCCTGATGAACCTCTTTAGTAATATTCGGTCTATACTGGTGCTTAAAGCTAAACTACTTGTTTTTTCGCTTCACAGCTCTGTTGGTTAGAATATGTGTTGCTTTAGTTATCTTAAATCCATTCCAGCAAACGTACCATCACCATTTTGAACTAGTAGTTATTTTTTTCTTTACACTTAACACTGTTCAGTGAAGGGGACAGATTCTTCTGAAGGATGTCACTGATGATATGGCAGCCCAACCTCTCTATGGCACTTGGATTGTGAACGTAAGTCCAATCATGGACAGTCTTTCCTCCCTCACATCAAAGCAATGACCCATTCTGGCTTTCCCCACCTCCGCAACATTTCCCGACTCCGTCATTACCTCACCCCTAAAGCCGCTGAAACCCTCATCCATGCCTTCATTACATCCCGGCTTGATTATGCAAATGCTTCGTTGGTCGGCCTTCCCAATTCCTCTCTCCACAGGCGTCAGATAATCCAGAACTCTGCGGCCCGTGTTCTCTACCGTTCCAAACTCCGTGATCCCATCTCCCCCATCCTTGCCCGACTCCATTGGCTCCCCATCATCCAGAGGATCCAATTCAAGATCCTGGTCCTCACATTTAAAGCCTTATACAACCTCGCCCCACCCTACATCCCTTACCAATCTGCCCGCCCCTCCATTCAGCAGACTCTGGCCTGCTCCATGTCCCCGACCCACCTGTCCAATCATTGGCGGGTGAGCCTTCAGTCTCTCTGCCCCCAACCTCTGCAATTCCATCCTAAAATCCCTCCACCTCGCCCCCTCCCTAGCCTCCTTCAAGTCTCGCCTCAAGACTCTCCTCTCCTATGAACCCATCGGCAACTCCTTCCCCCCACCACCTGTCCTCAGCTCAGGTCTGAATCAATAACTGTCCAGCTCCTTGGGACGTCCTCCTGATGCGAAAAGCGCTACACACATGTTTTTCGTGTTTTTTTTGGATGGATTATTATTAGGTGTGTGGAGTAAGGAAACTTGCCCAAGGTTTCGCCTTGACCTGCCCGGATTCAAACACAGGTCTCCCCAGCTTGGTCTACCCAGCTTGCAAGACAAGTGCTCTAACCACTGAGCCACAGGAGTTCCTTATCACAAGGGAATTGATGCTTATCGCACAGTATCATTTCACCCCCAAAACACAATCACTGTACTAGACGGACAAATCCTGCGAAGCTCTTTGAGACGTCTCGCTGATGTAACAAGATGCCAAATCAAATGCAAGAATTATTTTTTGTTACAATGGGATTTTTCCCCCCCCAGGTTATGCTGTCAGTGCTGGACATTTTGTGTATCCAAACAGCACGGACATTGTGGGGGGAGCACCCAGACAGGATCAGATTGGTGAAGTAAGAGTTTGTTCTATTCCTTTTAATAAAGCTGTCTCACTCACAACATCTTACAGCTGCATTCTTCTACAGATTACCAACGCGGCAGCCAAATGCACACAGCATCGTCCTATAAACAGTCGTGGGACTGTTTTATTTTTTCCCTGACGGATTATTAGCAAGTTTGTGGAGTAAAGAAATTTCTCCAAAGCTTTTCCCTTGCCGGGAATCAAACCCAGATCCCTTGCTTGAAGGGGAGTGCTCTAACCACTGAGCTGTATTACATAGACTGCACAGCAAAGAAACATGCCATTTGGTCCATCTTGATATTCCTCATGTACCTCCAGCATTCCTAACCTCACCTCCAATAAGCCAATATTCCCTGCTTACCCATGTACGATTACTGTTCTTGTTGTTTATTTATCCTGAGTTCTACATTCTTAATAACTGGTTGATTACATTTTTTTTAAAAACAGTAATAGTGGAGTTTTGCTTAGATCCTTTTCATGTAGTTTCCAAAGGGTAATAATAATTTAATCAGCATACTGCACATTGCTTAGAGGGTTAACCAATGTAAATGTTCACAGGTCTTATCTTCAAATGATGCAAAAATCTAAAAATACATTCTTGCTTAATGAACAACCTCTTTTTGTAGGTTTACATTTTCGAAACTAAAGTTCAACAATGGACAAGAAAGTTCACAGGCAGGGGTAAAATGGTATGGCTTTCAAACTAGTTTGACTGTACAAATGCCCTGCTTGTCGGCCTTTCTGATTCCTCCCTCAACAGGCTGCAGACAATCCCGAACTCTGTGGCCCGTGTCCTCTACCATTCCAAATTCGGTGACCCCCATCTCCCCCCATCCTCGCCCGACTCCATTGGCTCCCCATCATCCAGACGATCCAATTCAAGATCCTGGTCCTCACCTTTAAAGCCCTCCACAACCTTGCCCCACCCTACATCTGTGACCTCCTACCCCCTTACCAACCTGCCCACCCCCTCCATTCAGCAGGCTCTGGCCTGCTCCACGTCCCCTGACCCACCCGCCCAACTAACCTCTGAAACACCATCCCGCAGTCCCACCGCCTCGCCCCCTCCCTAGCCTCCTTCAAGTCTCGCCTCAAGACGCTCCTCTTCGATGGACCCCCCGTCCCCAGCTCAGATCTGAAGCAGTGACTGTCTAGCACCTTGGGATGTCCTCCTGACCTGAAAGGCACTATACAAGTGTAATTTTGTTGTTGTTTTTGTTGATTTCTGTGATTCTCAAAAGGTCGCCGAGTTTTGCAATTTATTCTTTTTGTTTTCCACACAGCTTGGCTCCTATTATGGTGCCTCGGTTTGTGCCGTGGATCTGAACTCAGATGGTCTCTCCGATCTGTTGGTTGGAGCCCCGATGTACAGCACTGTCCGAGAAGAAGGAAGAGTGTATGTGTATCTCAACACAGGATTGGTAAGGCTGAAAGAACTTGATTTGAATTGATCTATAGGTTAAGTTAATAATAATCATCATCATAATCCTTGCATGTGATATAGTGCCTTATCAGGTCTTCGAGACGTCTCAAAGCGCTTCACAGAATATTCTGTAAAGTGATTTGACTATATTTTTGCGGGCGACACACTGCAGCACAGCAGAGTCTAACAAGTAGTTGTGAATTGAAGTGACCAATTTTTTAAAGGAATTCTTACCTTTGAAAAGCAATCCGCTAATTGACTAACAACCGGATTCCTACTTACTGCTAAGTAAAAACAGGAATGTGGAACGAGGAAACTTGTGCAAGGCCAGCAATCGAACCCAGGTCTCTGGTTTGCTCGGCGAGTGCTATAACCACTGATCCACGGGACTTCTGTAAGCAGCTCTTTGCATATTGTTGTTAACAATCTTTGTTTAACTTGAAAGGCAAAGATGGTCGAGCTGGAGGTGGCTTTAGTTGGAGGAAATTCCTATGCGGCGAGATTCGGAAATGTGATTGTTGACATTGGAGACATAGATGCAGATGGATATCCAGGTTCGAGACATACAGAATCTTTAAGTTCAATGTGCTTTACCTCTGCACCACACGGTCACTTTAAAAACTTGGATAATTTGTCACTTAAGCGCACATTTAAGATTCAAATCCACCTTGAAAATCAACTTGTGGTCCGATTTGTCCTTGTTGCAATCTCTATGATTTCCAGTTGTCCAGTTATTCCGAGTCATTTTTATGCAGAAAGATGAAATAATCGAGGTCCAGTTAATGAGCTTGTTTTTAACGTAACAGTTCTAAAAACATTCAACTGTACTTGTTAAACACCTCTATTATTTTCCACGACTGGATGTTCATGGCGTTAATTATTCCCAAATTCCATATTTAGGATGTCAGCCTGCTTCAAAATTGGTCTCTCAGTCTTGTGTACTTTGAGCGCTCGGCTGACTTTCCAGTGCAGTGATGGTTCTGGGGGTTTATTGAAGGCACCATCCATCAGGTGAAACGTTAGACTGATGTTCTGTCTACCTTTTCAGGTAGACCTTCAAGAACCCATGACACTGTGAGCGTCAGTCTCACTGGCTAACAATCCTCGAGATAAAATTAATGATTCACCTCATGGGTGTTTGTGGGAATTTGCCGTTGAACGTTGATTTGTCCCATAAATAGCCATGAAGTGAACGATCATGTTTATTCACTGGACATTAATTTGACATATTTGAATTATATCTCCAGGCAGGCAGTCCTGGAGTTACAATGAGCGTGACTATCAGAGATTTCATGTTAATAACCTTGCATTTAATATATCGCATTATTATGTCTAAGCATCAAAGAGTGCTTCACAGGACTTTTGCTGTGAAGTGCAGTGACTGCGTATTTCGTAAGTGAACTTTTGCGATTAAAAATGTTGTGCATTAATTTGCAGTAGAAAATCACCTCCCTTTAATCTATACTTATTAAAGTCCTCAGTGACGTGAGGCCGATATTGCCTCAGAAATTATTTAAATACTTTTATCATTCTTACCAAGCTGATATTTGCTGATTAGAAAAAAACACAAATGTCAAGATAGTAATACAGTACCTGTACTTTGGTTATGTTTGTTTATAATATAGATGTAGCAATTGGAGCCCCCCAGGAACATGATGAACATGGTGCTATTTACATCTACAATGGCAGAGAAAGTGGAATCTCGTCAACTTTCTCCCAAGTAAGAGATTTTCTCTTTACACTGTTTTGAAAGTAAATGTAATTATCCTTTCTCCCCGCTATTCTCTAAAAGAACCTAAGTAAAATGTTTCAAAAACCTAATACAAATATCACTCGTAATATAAATATGAATAGGTTGCCATCATGTTGTAATGGTCTTAATTTCCGAGTTTTGTTTTAATCACAAGGCATTTCATAATTTAACTTGCAAACCTTTCCAGCGCATCGATGGATATCGGATTAGGAATGACTTGTTTGGCTTTGGCCAATCAATATCTGGTGGTGTAGATGTGGATGGCAATGCTTTTTCAGGTAACTCTCAGAACCTAATCAAAATTGCTTTATTACAGGCACCAAAATATGTGGTTTCTCTTAACTTTTTGTTTGATGAAAACGCAACTGCTTTTTTGCCACGAGGATATTGCATTTGGAATTGTCATGTTTTGGTTTGTATAATGTTTGAGGTAGGGTAACCAACATTTTGGTAATATTAACATCCTAAAATCATTTTAAAATCCACCATAATGCTGTGTAGAACAGACATTCCATTATGTGTGGACATTCGTGGAGTCCTGTAGCTCAGTGGTTAGAACATTCGCCTTGCAAGCAAGAGACCTGGGTTCAATTCCAGGGAGAAACCTTGGGCAAGTTTCCTTACCCCACACACCCTCGAAAAAACACCAATAATAAATTGGTCATTTCAATCCACGACTGTTTGTGGGACACTGCTGTGCACAATTGGCTACTATGATTCACCCACAAATATACAGTCAGTTCACTTTACAACATATTCTGTGAAGCATTTTGAGACGTCTAACATGGAACACATTACATCAAATGCAAGGATTATTATTCAATAAAATTTGATGGTTTGTAAGATTAATATAATTGTGATCTGCTCCTTTTTAATTGCATTAACATTGATAAATTCATTCTGATGTTTTGGCTACTCAAAAGCGATGAGATAAGAGAACATTATGGGGATTGCTTTCAATGTGCTTTCATAAAGGAAAATGAAATATCAATTTGATTACCAACATAATGTAAATTAAAGTATGTCAGCCAATAATAATATTTGTAATGATTTCATAATTTTGTAACATGCAATGAGAACTTTGTAAGAAAACTACTGAAATTGGGTTTTAATATTATCAACATTATTGCCGTAGCCTTTTTTAAGTGAAAGAACAGTTATTGACACCAAAATCAGATCAGATTTCCGCAGTTATTTTCCAATGTTACATGTAGCTTTTGTCATGGCTTGTAGGAGATGCTAAAGTATCACAAGAAGCCTATGTAAGAATCTAGTTTGTAGATATTTAATTCTATTGATTTATCTGTTGTACATATGCTTCGCAAAGGTGGATATTGTTTGGAGGAAAACGCATTTTAAATCTGGTGAAATTAAAACATTGAGATGACATTTTCAATAAAGCAAACATTCACTGTTTTCATAACACAGAACGGAAGATTTCCAGCTATATTGGTTAATATTATGGTCAATCCATTAAGTTCTCTCGCACAATTTAAACCTGAATTCTCTCTTGACTAGCAGTATTCCTGTTTTTTTAATATCACCCTCCCCTAAATTTAGTTTGTAGCTGGTGTTGCCATACCATTGGAACAAGGAGCACAAGCGCATTTCATTGATTTTTCTTTTGTGATTTGTTCTGTGTAGTTACTCCCGATGCCAATGTTTTGTTTTTAAAAAGAAATATATTAGATTGGACAGTAATGATTATCTCTGATGCACAATTATACACAAAAATAATGAAGTTAGCAGAAATGATTGTACCTGTTGTGGAGGACAAGAAAGTGGTATCCAATCTTTCCCTTCCAATTAATAACGACCAGACAGTATTTTAATGCAGTCGAAATATGATTCTCCTTTAATGTGTTTTATTCCCGAAATTCTGAATCCTTCGGCTAATGGCGGTCATCAATCCGTTCTTCTTCCCAGATGTAGCAGTTGGTGCCTTCAGGTCTGATACCGTTGTGTTGCTCAGGTAAGACTGAACCATTACAGCTGTGAGAGACATTTGATCCTGATAGAAAATAACACTATCCAAATTGATGAAAACATGCAGCTCTTAGATGAACACTCCTAACCGCCAAATTCTATTGAGTGTTAATTTGGAAGCTGGGATTGTTTTGCAAACTGCAGGAGACCAGTTAAATGCACCGATGCTGTGATGGAGACCCAAGTACAGGTCTCTCACCATCCATACACTTCACTGAGTTTGCGTTTCACGCATTCATCCAAAACTTTTCGATACCAAGCAGAGTGACGCTTATACCTGTGTTTTTTATATACAAGTGACAAGTTACTTTTCTGGAAAGTACAGTATTTACTCACAGGCCTCATTCTATTGATACAGTTGCTTTTTAAAAAAAAACATTTTGGACAACAGTTGGTACTGAATTATAGGCACTTGTGTGTGTGTCACATTCACACCCAATGTGAGTGGCTGGGCGCTATTCAAATACAGTACATTTCATATGGAATCCTTACTTTCAGAGAAGGACGCACATTTTAATTGCATCCACCTGGCTGATATAGAGTAACTATTGCCGGCATTGCTCACTATACATCGTGCAGCCATCTACAAACAGCTTTTAACTGAACAACACTTAACTTGGATTATGTTAAGATTGAACATACAGTTTTGGAAGAGCAGAAGCTGAACACATTGTGTACAGTTAAGTACTATAGGCTGATGGCATGGATGTTCAAGACTCAAGGCTTTGCACAACTCCTAATTTCAGTCGAGTTATTGTCCATGTGCGGCAGTGAACTGCATTGTACTTTGAGTGGTAATTACTATTCTCTGTGTTATAGGAGCAGACCAGTCATGCGTCTTGAAGCTTTCCTGCTGTTGTCTCCCGCATTCAATCCTGCAAACCACGAATGCGCTCTGTACGGGAAGCCAGCTGCATGTATTAACGTTACTCTCTGTGTTCGTAACACAGGAAAGATGATTTCCGGCCACATCGGTAATAAAATTGTGCTCGTACAATCCCTTGCTCTTAAACGTTTTCAGAAAAGGATAGTCTATTTTTGACAGATTTTGCTGTTGTAACGTTCTTTAGAAATTATCAACCAGCAAAAAAACTTCCTGCTGAGTCGAGCATTAAATTTTTAGCTACCAATACTTCATTAAACTTGCAGGATTCTACTACATTACTGATTCTTATAAACTCGTACAGTAACCTCCTAATAACTAGACCCTGTCTTAACTTATCACTACCACTAGCCACACTGGATAACGAGTCACCGAGCCTTTTTGACTTGTTATCAGGCGTTTGCTGTATTTGAGGTGTTAGGAAGGAAGTAAATGACTTGAAGGTTGAATTATAAAGCTGTCAGTTGATTACAGACTTTTCAAGAAGTAGAGAGAGGAACTCTCTCTCTTTCGTAACCATTTCTTGTTTGGAAACAATACGCGGTTGTGTCAAAGTGTCCTTTGCTGTTCATTTCTACATAGCAGTGGAAGTGGGCTGCAAGTTACTTACCCCTGGTAACTTAAGGATCGAACAGGCCCTCTCAGAGGTTCAGAGAGGCGCGGGCCACTTCCAACTTTTGAGGCCCCTGGCCATTAAAAAAAGATGATGGTTAACTTCCAAATCATGGCCTCACCATATTTAATAACTACAATATTAGGAAATTATAATTAAAACATTTTTTTTAAACAACCCTAATAAAAACGTGTTAAAATGTTAAATCCTATTTTATTTTCTAATGAAAATGAGGCTGGCCAAACCCCCCACCCCCTAAACTGAGAGTGTGTGTCACATTTTGGTTCGAAAGGGTGGCACGTGAAAACAACAAGTTGCAAAACTTAACTAATGCTGAAGTGTCTAAATTTGAGGCCCCCTTTGACCTTGAGGCCAAGACCAAATGACCCTACTGGCCTCCCCTCTGATTGGCCCTGGGATCGACTACAAACTTTAGCAGAAACTAAGTGCAGCGCTCTATACAAATAGGGGAGGGGTGGCGTAGAGGGAAATAAACTTTTTTTTTGCAGAGCAAAGCTACCTTATACCCCTTGTCTTTCAGCGTTGAAGTATAACTTACGCGTGGATGTCCTTCCAAGGCCTGGTCTTTCTTCTCGATTTCATGTCACATCCAATGGTACTTGGGAAACGATTGAAATCTATCATAGTATTGCTAATTGTCATACGCATCGAGCAATTCTGAAGGTAAGAGGGAGGAATCCGTTCTATTGATGGTTCTATTAGAAAAAACTAAATGGGACAAGGGACGATTATGGTGGTAAAGTTCTTACTTTTGGCATAGAGTCCATGAAGTATGACCAAGTCAGGTCCAACATAATAATAATCAAAGAGCTTCACAGAATATATTGATGTGAATTGTATATTTTGTGGGTGAAACATTCTCTCTTTGAGAACGTATTGCGGCTGTTGGCAAAGTAATGTAACCTTCACAGGGATGACGGGGATAACCTTTCCCTTTTTATCATTCATTCCAAATTATGTGTCATTCTCGATTCATTTACCAAGTTCTAAGAATTAATTGGAGTCAACTATATGTCAACTATATATCAGTGCTGAAATCACAGCTTCAGAAGACCAATAGTTTTAAGTGTTTCACACAATGGTCTTTCTCATGCAGACGTTTAGGTCCAAAGAAAATACAATTATTGTTCATAGAGCAAATGAAACGGATTTCCATATTGCCAGCTAAAGGAGAGACAACACTGATGAAGCTGTTAAGGATACACAAGTTTGATTATCTCTCAAATTAAATAGGTACTTACTACTAGAATACGTTTTAGATTTTCAGAGAACGTAATAATTAATCATTAATTAGAAACGTATATTTATTGCCCGACAGATGCATAATACTCCTTGTGGATATGGATATGAATTGGATGACATGTAATTTGGGTCATAGCAGGCATACATGTATGAATTGAAACAGTGGGCATGCGGAAGGACAATCATTGCCTGTCTGTTTCGCACACCTGGGGAATAATTTAATCAAATTCTGTATTGGAATAGTCAGTGCTTCAAGCTGTTCACTTTGCTTATGCAAACAGCTCAGGAGAATTGTGGGAGGTGACTGTGAGGATGTTAAATTCATGTATGTTTGATTTAGCAATCTAAAGTACAAGATTTATATTATACCAGCACATACCTGTTGGGTGTCACTTACAGCTATAGCAGCTTTGCTGTACATCATATAAAGAGTCAACAGTTATTTATCCCACTCGCTTATCAGGTCAAATACTCCTCTGTCTTGTTCTTAGCTTGGATCTGGGGCTGTAAAGCTCACAAGCTTGTATAAACAGCCCCCACTGTCGTAATTGTATGATTTAATACAGTAAATTAATTATTTGTAGAAGTCAGTTGCCTGTAATAAACATTGTTCTGTGGTTTGCTGACCAAAGTACATTAGCAGGGCGCATAACAAGGTGAGTATTCAAATTCCCCAAGTGTCACTCAGCCAATGAATAGGCTATAAATTGGTCTGGCCTGTTCCAGGGGGAAAGCGAACAAATTTGACTGTCTGGGCGCTCTTGTTCATTCCTTCGACCCTCTCGTTAGGAGGACAGATTTTGAGGCTCACGGCACTTTAAAAACAGCAAATTCTTCTTCCCAATAATAAGGGTGCACTAAAATCTCTCACCGCTTCATTACTCAATTGTGAGTTGTCCTCTGAGTGAGCACATTTTGCTGTCCTGCTGCAATCCGGTGTTTGATGAGGTAGATCTTAAGAGTCAACAGTAGCAGGCACGCTTGAATGACTGACAAACCTGAGGTTCAAACCCACGACCATCTGGTCAGGAATCAGCCACAGTGCAACCTGTGCTACCAGGTTCCCTCAGGCGCCATCTATTTAAAGCACAGAGAATCATTTCCAAAAGGCAGCTGAAGCATTATTAATTTACGGTAGAGACCTCCGAGGCAGCGCGGTTAGATGGAAAGTCTGCAAAGAATGCCGTGTCAGGGAAACTCATTCATGTTTGTTCTGAGGTCTCACTCCGATTGTTTTTTCTTTCAAGAGAGAAGCACGAGATTTCCAAACACCAGTGCACATTGAGGCGGAGTATTTCTTGGGCAAACATTTTTTGAACAATGAGTCTATGAGTACTTTCCCTCCACTTCAGCCTGTTCTTCAGCAGAAGGAAAACGAAAGCAACATCATCAGAAATAAGGTGAGTGAGAGAAAATCCATTGGATTTTTTGGGGGGCGTTCTATTTCACAAAAGTGCTTTTATAATCCAAAATAAGTTCCTCCAATTTTCTATGTCTACAAATCACTTCTTGCCCTGGCATCTCCCAACATCTCCGACCTGCTTGCGCATCTTTCCCCTATCCACCCGCAACCTATGCTGAACTGGCTCTAGCCTCCTGTGTGTCCCTCGTCCCCTCTTCTCAGTGGCTGTGCTTTCAGCCATTCTGCCCTCAAACTACGGAACTCTCTGGCTCAATCCCTCTGCCTTGCTTTCTCCTTCCTCGTTTCAGATCACACTTGAAGATTGCTCTTTGTCCCAACCTACTATCAGCTCCCCCCATCCTTGGCTGGGGCGCCAAACTCCGCCACTGTTAAGCGCACCAACAACAACAACAAAATTACACCTGTATAGTGCCTTTCATGTCAGGAGTATATCCAAGACCCTACCCTCCATGAAGGGCCCTTTATAATTTGTTGTTGTTGTTGTTGTTTGGAATGCAACTCATGGAAGCATTATTGACTGAGCACTATATTGCACGATAAATGAATATTGATGGGGGTGGGGCAGATAACGACATTTTTATCAAATTATTTGATAATATTGATGTAGGATATGAAGTGAAATAATATAGTTGTGACTTGCTGTGCACGTAACACAACAAAATTAAAACAGCTCCTGTAACTCAGTGGTTAGAGCACTTGCCTTACAAGCGTGAGACCTGAGTTCGAATTCAGGCAGGTCAGGACGAATCCTTGGGCAAGTTTCCTTACTCCACACGCCTAATAATAATCCCTCCCTCCCAAAAAATAATAAATTGGTCATTGCAATCCATGACAGTTTGTGGGACACTGCTGTGCACAATTGGCTGCCGCATTTCGCCCGCAAAGGTAGTCAATTCAATTTACAATATATTCTGTGAAGCGCTTTGAGACGTCGATAAGATGTGAAAAGCGCTATATCAAATGCAAGGATTATTATTATAATGTGTGGTTTGTTAGTGCTGGATATTACATTTGAATTGGAGTGCTGAAGTATATTCTTCCTTTCTGCACAGACATATTTTGAACGGAATTGTGTATTTCAAAACTGTTCTGCTAACTTGAACGTATCTGGGGCATTAACACTGAAAGGGTGAGTAACTTTCCTTATAATGTTTCTGCATGTTAATTATTGACAGGTTTATTGTATTTATTCTCATGTATGATTTACTCAGATAAAATATACGTTGAACGAAAGTCTGGAGACATTTAGGGAATGAGATTGGTTTACTGCAGTTGTACAAACATTAAATTGTGTTGGAAACTGCTTACCCCCCATCTGTAGCTACCAAGTGGGTTTTCTAAAGGGTATAAGTCTTCAAGGAATGTGGTGATGGTATAACAAGCCCACTGTCTGATTGTGTGGAAATGAAGCTCCAAATGGAATAAAACTGTTAGAAATTGTTCTAAGGGCTGCTCCCCACGATGCTGATTTCTACACTGTATCTACACTACTTACCTGCTACAAACAATGCATCTTAAATCTTGTCTTAAGTTGAACAGCACTTCAAGCATTTCTCCCTATGCAAAGTCACGTTTGGCCAAGCTGATTTTGTAAAGCCTGTTCAGCAAATAATTTGGATTGGAAATCTAAATTCACAGAGAGGTTTCGACCACAAATATGCAGTTTTGCTTTACAGTATATTTTGTGTAGCGCTTTGAGATTTCTAGAAGATGTGAAAAGCGCTTCATCAAATGCAAGAATTATTATTATTTAAATCAAGTATCATTACTATGGATTTCAACCTAGTTGTCAAGCCTGCCACTGACAGCTGAATAGAACATCTCATAGACTGCCAACGTGTAATACTGTACTATACCTCTAAAAAATGGCAGAGTGGCATTTGTTGTTAATATTTTTAACCAGTCTAAACTTTGGGTAATGCATCAGATATAAAAAGAAAGTGGGGGACTGGAACTAGTTGGATCGCTCTTTCAAATAACTGGCATAGGCACAATGCCCTCCTTTTGTGCTGTATGATTCTATTCTGTGATAATAGCTCAATGCCAAAAAGTTTGTACCCAAATGCTATTTTATTAACGCTTTGTGGAAGACGAGTAGATGATGTCTACAATTGTATATTCATGCAACTTTAAATAAGGCGTCTAAATAGAATTTACAGCGGGTGAGGAGATCAGTGGTTTGGATACACCAGATCAGACAGAATTGAGTTGCATGTACAAATAAATTAATTAGGGACTTCTCAGCTGAAAAAGAAAAACATATTTACTAAATTTGCAAAGCATATTCCTGGGAAGTACCTATTAAAATGCATTAGTTTTCTTCACGTAAATTATTTGCTCACCGCAAACAACCCAAATATTGTGCTTTTCCTAGTGTCTCTGGTCATTTCATTACCTGGATGCATAGTAAGTGTTATTCTGTAGAGTTTTGCTTTTTAATGAGTTAAAGGTGTTGAGGGGAATACTATGTACCTTTTTGTTTTTCTCTGAGTTGGTGTTCAGTGGATACTGTACAAAATGACAGTAATGGCAGTATAATATAACTGTTCATGCCATTGAATATTTACTTATTCATGACTATATTTACTTTTTGCAAAACTGATCAATGCGTTCTCAATAGTTTAATTAAACTAGTTTTTATTACAAAATTACTGTTTTTTTTCTGATCTGCTGGTTTTAAACTGAGGACCCTTAATTATCTCAAATGCATCTTTAAACTAAATCACAGATAATGAGCAATTTACTTGTACACATCCCCGAATCCCATTACACGAGACTTGGTAAATATGGAGCAGGTAATTTGAGCCAAAGAGGGCTCGGTGGAAGGTAGTCTCTACGGTCAGGAATCTTTATCACTTTGTAAGACAAATCCTGTCGAACGCAATGCTCTGGAAGAAGAAAAGCAGTGCTGAAATGCATAGATATATTCTCTGCTGTTACCCTTTTCCTATCTCACAGTTGCCTCTATACAGGCTACCCTTCACCTGCACCTCAATGAACAGGTAGACGGGAAGCTCCCCTTTGCCATCTTTCTGTGAAGCCGATAATATGAATAATTTACTTTCTGATTTTTGTATACTCCTGTTGCATCTTGAATTAGTAAAAAAAAAAGTACTTGTTCTGATTATTGTATGAATTGATACTTTTGTCTTCCGTCAAAGCATTCCTCAGTCATACAAAGTTAAACCAAGACAGTGTGATGTATTTTGCAAAGCAGGTAAAAGTTTGTGGGGTTGTCATGAAATGTCATTCTGCATTAATTTTTTGGGGTCAGCCAGTGAATTGACACACATGGCCATGTTTAAAAGGCTCCAAAACAAACTGTTGACAGTTCTACATACAGTATACGTCTGGTTTCCGTGTCTAGCATGGAGTGCACACACTCTCACCAGAGGGACTGCGATCTCTTGACATAATCCCAGAGTGTTTTGACGCAGGTTGATTCGATTCTGATATTCCATTGCCAGGTGAGTCATATTGGTACCAGCCCAGCCCCAAGCCAGCACCTAGTTACCAGAAGACAGTCACTGGTTAGTTATTTCGACAGAGAGCACAAATGGGAGCCTTTGCTAAGCAGATAGGAATTCCACAAACACCACTCCGTATGAAATGTGTGAGAACATTAATAATAATAATAATAACCCTTGCATTTGATAGAGCGCTTTTCACGTCTTCTAATCATCTCAAAGCATTTCACAGAATATACTGTAAAGTGAATTGACTGCATGTTTGTGGGCGAAACGCAGCAGCCAATTGCGCACAGCAGTGTCCCACAAACAGTCGTGGATTGAAATGAGCAATTTTCTTATAGTATTTTTTCTTGGAGGGATTATTATTAGGCACAACCACAGCACGTACACTTACACCATTATCCTTTGAGGAGTGGTTCTTCTCATTGGGAGTGCAGAGCTTCAGGAGCTGTTTGCATTGAATAGGATGAGTGACAGTGGACAACCCTGCCTTACCTCCGTTTTGTGGATGAGTCTCCCAGCGATTGGATTTGGAAAGCACATCCCAGGAACAAAAAATTGTTGATGTATTTTGTATCACTTGCACCGTCTTTATGAGAGCTCTTTGCAGGAACTTGGTCGAAAGCCTCACAAAAATCATAGGCGTGATTCCGTTGAGCCTCACGGTGTGGATTGTAAGGAGGTTGATAATATTTATGTCTCAATAAGCCTCGTACGAGCTGCCTTACCTCTGAGATTGCCAAGTTGTTCCGCAAAAGCATTTAAATGCGTGCCTAGTTATTGCACTGCAGTTGAATGCATTTATTGCGGTGGCGGGGGCCGGGGGGGCGGGGGGGACGCAAAAGTAGACAGTGCTGAGGTGCTTATGTCAAAATGCTAATAGTAGAGAGTAGTAGCACAGTAATGGTAATAGTTGTACTGGAGTTGTGTACAATTTACTCCTTTTATCGTACACTTCGAGTTGTTTTTTGGTTTGCCGTTCCGTGCGGTTTTGAATCGCATTTTGCTTCGGCTATTTTCGATGCCAGTGTTTTTGTCTCTCTTGGTGTCTGACTCTATGCTATGCCAGTTAATTTTATGTAGGACAGAAAAAAAAAGATTATTCATCAGCAGAGGTCTTTAGCGTACCCTTGTCACGCTCCCAGTTGCACACCTGGTGCTCTGCTGTGTTCCCGGCACCAGGGCCAGTAGTATCTCATTGGCAGCACCATGGAAACCTCATTATGAGCCAGTGTACACAGCTCATTTAGAGCAATGGTAGCAATATTATTCTGTGCCAAATAAAGGAATGGAAAGCATTACTGAAACTAAAGTATGGTTCAGTTTGTGCTAAATAAAAACAAAACACTGCACGTGCTTTTTTTTTGTATCTACTTCAAACCCAAACTATGTGAGGTGGTGGGGGGGGGGGGGGGGTTCCTTCCTCTCCCGTTTCCTTTTCACCTTCCACTTCTTGTCTATGTGCCAGATTTCTATCCCAGAGGTGCTGAGTGACTAATGCTCTGGTTAAAAGCCAGAATATGTTACAAATGGTGTTTTTCGGGCTGGAAATAAAACATCAGTCCGTTAGTGTGTGCCTCGGAAATATAAACTCGAGGCGTTACACATCCGTACACTTCCAGGAGATGGCAATTACTGAATATTGAAATAATAACACTCGGCTCAGGTTACTTCATATTCAAATCGTGCGTTCTGTTCTGTGGCTAGACTGCTTCAGCGAAGTTTGTGATTGCACACTGGAATAAGAACGTGATAGGGTTCATAATCATCTCCCAGACTTTTACTGTGTATCTCCAATTGATTGTTATAATAATAATTCTTAATTTGGTACAGTGCCTTTCACATCTCAAAACGCTTCACAGGATACACTGTAAAATGCAGTGACCGTTTTACAAGGGTGAACAAACTATAGTCAAATGATTTCATTGTTTTGAATCTATATCTATCTATATATATATAATCTATATGGTCATTTCAAAATTGTAATCACTTTATGCTTTTTTTCTTGCCACCTGCTTCCTTTCAGGGCTCATATCAACAAATCTTATCTGCCAGTTCAGGATGCGAAGATTGTCGTTCTCAATGTATCTCTATTCAATGCAGGAGATGACGCATATTCTACTTTCCTATACGTTGAATTCCCCAACAATTTGTTCTTCATCAAAGTGGTTCAAGTGGTACGTTTCGCTTCTTTGACCTGATCTGGATTCATAAATTCCAATTCCATAAATGGTTCCGCTGAAGGTTGTGTGGTTGTGTGGCCGCGTGTTTGTGTTTGAATCCAGGCAGGTAGAAAGGTGATTCAACCGTCTTTTAATGTTGAAGATGTGGTTTCAAATAGGTCTTCTTGACAATTAAGTAAGCAAGGTGTGTCCCTCCAGGAAGAGAGGATGCATTTCCATTCCCGATGCGTGAAAATTCCCAAGTGTAGGTGACAATCAAAGAACACTGTCTGGTTTGGACACTAATAATAATAATCATAATAATAATCCTTGCATTTGATACAGCTTCTTTTCATGTCCTCCAGACGTCTCAAAGCACTTCACAGTATTTACTGTAAAGTGAATTGACTGTATATAAGTGAGCGAAACGCAGCAGCCAATTGTACGCAGCAGTGTCCCACAAACAGTTGTAGATTGCAACGGCCAATTTATTATTTTTTGGGAGGGAGGGATTATTATCAGGCGTGTGGAGTAAGGAAACTTGCCCAATTCTTTATTACTTTTTGTAAGCATGAAGTTAGCTTTCCACATGTGTCACCTGGTTAACTTCCCCCAAAATGATTTCCTTTTTGTATCATGTACTGATACGGTTTTAATATGTCTAGAATTTTGAGAGGGTTAACAAACTATTATTAGTCCGCAAACAAAAATGCTGAGCTGAAAAATGATTAATAAGTCTAAAAATTTATGTGAAGTGATGCAAAGCAACTAATTAGAGAATTAACTTACAACCGAAACAAAAAAGATTAAGGCAATTTAATTAGTTCCTCATTTATGTTGATTGCCTCTCCATTTACAGTGAACGCATGTGTGTGTGTGTAAAAACAAGTATTTAACCAAATAACCTTTATGCCAGAAAATTGAAAGTTTTCATTTTAATATGTACAGTGCTTAGAAAGTTTGTTTTGGGGCACAGTTATATGTTTTGATAAGTTCATTGGGTTTCATACAGTAATATTAATATTAAAATTAATGGGGTAATAACTGATTTCACAACTTTCAATAAAAGCTTTATACAGTTGGCAGCTTGCTATTCAAAATGCCGAGTTTTGAATCTAAGCCTTAATTATTAAAATATATACTTTAACAATAAGAATCCTTGCATTATCCATATCCCACCTCGGAAATGTCTCATAGCGCTTCACGAAATATACTATAAAGTTAATTAATTGTATTTTGTGGGTGAAACTTTATTTATAAATTATGAAACATTATTTTTATTTCATAGTGGTTAATCTTCACAACAATAATTTGCGTTCACAATGACCTTTTGTTTTCTAGATGCTCATTGTTTTTTTTAATTGTAGGAGGAGAATCACATAAATTGTCAATTGATAACAGGAGAATCAACAACAGGACTGAACTGCAGTATTGGACATGTATATATTGACGCTCTATCAAGGGTAAATTAATGAAATTATTTTGTGTTTTTAAAGTATGTCTGCCTGCCTGCCTGCCTGTCTGACTTCTGATTTAGACACTTTAATAAAACAGAGAACTCGTCTTGCTTGTGCATGTGGCTATTTTCCTTTTCTCCTCTTCTGAAACACTTAATTCATTCAAGGTATGTGGCAGATACCATCTGATTCCTTGTTTAACTGGCCACTCTATTTGTGTGATCTCAGACACTGAATGTCACCACTGTTGGTGGGTGCACAGTTCAGCCTAATCACACTGACATGCAAGTGCTGCTAACACAGAGTCACTAGATATTCTACAGGTAGAAAACCTTAGCTCATTTGCCTCTCCCTTCTCCCTAAACTGGAGACACAGAGGCCAACTGCAATGTCAGCTGCCAACCTGTCTGAAATCGGTTAACTCAGCTCAAAACTGGGACCTTCTGGATATGTTGTGCTTGGTTTCACACCAGCCTGTGGCTTTATCACCTGAGCATTCTGTCGGTACTTAAGAATTTTGAGGTTCCACATGATAGAATGCCATTCAGACAGAAACATTCCTACAGTGTCCAAGAAATTAATTGTAATTGCTAGATCCCATGACCAGTCATTATATTAATAACCATTATTGTCCCAAAACATTGGACACTGCTGTGTGCAATTGGCTCCCGCATGTTGCCCACAAAATCTACAGTGAATTCACTTTGCAGTATGTTCTGTGAAGCGCTTTGAGACATTTCGACGGTGTGATATAGCGCTATATCAAACGCAAGGATTATTATCGTTGCTATCAACTTTACAAAACATGTTAGGAGAGTTATTGAATTATTATTATTATTGTTGTTTCTGATCAGCATTTTGATCAAAAAATCTTTGTATGTCAGGTTGTAATGCACTTTAAAATCATTATTATGGTACTTGCTACACAGGTTGCAGTTGCTTTCCTTCTGGATGCCAGCAGGATTGTCAGCGCGGAGGAAAATATAATCATCACCGTTAACGCAACCTGGTAAGCTCTATGAGGAGATTTTCGACACAATGCTACAATTGTACACTGCTTGTTAAAATGCAGACTTTCAGATGGAGTATAGTTGTGCTTCATTAAACCCTTGCAGGGGAAACACATTCATTAAGTAGGGAGTCCTGTAGAGACAAAAAAAGACAAACTGCTTTATTGACGACACAGACAAAACTGTTGCTAGCATTAAAAACAAATTTTGCGAATACACTTTTTAAACTTCTTCTTCATTCTCACATCGTTCTCCGGACTGAAGGATGACCTACACCCAGCCTGGGACTTTTAGGAATTTTACATATGTGATAAAATTATGCTATTTGTGTGCAAATATAATTATGCTAAATGTACTCTTATTTTACCCTTCTTAAATAAGATTGTAAACTTCCTGTGTTTCTTCCCACAGTGAAAATGAACAGCATCTAGATTTACTCCTTGACAATGTTCTCACCCTTAATTTACCATTAAAATATGAGGTTAACCTTCAGATCTTTGGGTAAGCCCAATATTCATTCTATTTGGGTCCCCCCCCCTTCCCTCCCCCTCCACCCCAGTCCTCAGCTCGAGTCTGAAGCAATGACTGTCCAGCCCCTTGGGATGTCCCCCTGGCTTGGTGTCTATTCTTTTCCTAAGTGTTATGATTGACTGCATCTAATATGAGGTGAAATAGGGAAAAGGTAGATAAATGTGACTGAATGAATTGAACTTTCAAAGTGCCAGCACAGACACGATGGACTGAATGGGCTTCTTCTGTATGTTAACATACCTATAGTTCAATGGTGCATTTTATTAGTAAATTCTTGATAACACGGAAGAATTAGTGATGTGCGTGTCTAATGGTACACACAAAAAGACGCATTGATGTTCAATACAGTTTGAACGCACTTTCATTTACCAATCAACAACAAACAACAACAAAATGACACTTGTATAGCGCCTTTCACGTCAGGAGGACGTCGCAAGGCACTGGACAGTCATTGTTTCAGACCCGAGCTGGGGTCGGCGACGGGGACAGGGAGGGTGGAGGGAAAGAGGGCGATTTGGGGCGACCGAATGGACCGTCGAAGACCCTATAGTAAGTAAATAAGTAAGTCGCCCTGATGGATATGAACAAAATTTAGTTGTTGCTAGTCCATGAAACGCTTTAATATTGTTTTGTTTTGCATTTTAAAGTCTAAGCATTCACAAGCAAAGTAATAAAAATGTGATACTTTATGTGAAAAGTTGTTAACTATGTTGCATTGAGTTTTCTTTGATGGTTAATGAGAAATTCAAAGCACAGATGGTGCTAAAATGTTGTTTATTACCCCCCAAAAGCACACAGATAATGTTACCAGAATTCTGGGAGCAGATGTTTCCCACTCAGTAAATATTTTTTTTTGCTGGAGCTGCACATTACAAAGTACTGTATTGAGCGATAACTTTTCGAAAGCCCGTTAAAATATTGTCGCAATCTCTCTTTGAAACAGAATTGGGCCTCCTTCTATTGTCTATGGGGGAGATAAAGAGGACAAGCAAAATGATACATCTTGCTCATACAAGCATATCAACATTTCATACCTAGTAAGTCATTGCCCTGCAGTTTGTCTGCATGTGTGTCTGTGTGTGTCTGCCTGCTCTAGTTAGTTGTTAGTGGAACTCTGCCTGTAGTGTTGCTTGATCTTAGATTTTGTGGAAATGAAACTCAATTGCCATGTTCAGTTGTTGTTTTACCAACACTTGGCTTCATGTTTTGCTTTTCTCTGCCAGTCAGATTCAGTTGCTGATTGAATTTTTAACCGTGGTCTAGGAGGAGTCTTGGAACTTGTTGCAAAGAAATATACGTATTTGGATTGGGGTGCAGCATGGAACCAGGCCATTTGGCCCAACTGGTCTTTACCAGTGTTAGTATTAAATATTTTAGCCTCCATCCCTTCCAAACCCTTTTCCTATACCCTGCTGTCCCCTTCTCCCTTTGGTATGCAAATAGGAAGAAAAGGAATTTTACATCGTACTGTATCACAACCTCAGCATTTCAAAATTTACAAAATGTGACCTTTTGTTTTTAATCATGTAACAACAACAACAAACAACAAAACTGCACTTATAAAGCGCTTTTCACGTCGGGAGGAACAATCAGGTTGGGACCTGAGCGGTGGGGAAAGGGGTGGGGAGAGGTCGGGGAAGGAGAGTGGGAGAGGGGGAAGAGTTAGTGGGGCAGCCGAAGGTGCGGTCGAAGAGGAAGGTCTTGAGACCGGCCTTGAAGGAGGAAAGGGAGGAAGCGAGGCGGAGGGGCTGCGGGATGGAGTTCCACAGTGTGGGAGCAGAGCGGCTGAAAGCCCGGCCGCCGATCGTTGGGTGGTTAGGGCGGTGGAAGCAGAGCAGGCCTGAGTCTGCTGAACGGAGGGTGCGGGTAGGCTGATAGGGAGACAATAAGTCAGAGAGATAGGCGGAGGCAAGGCCGTGAATGGCCTTGAAGGTGAACTTTTTGCTTGATCATTTTCTAAGCTTGGTGAGTGCCTATGATTGTAGACTGCTTAACCTGCAATCTGGAGTGGAGAACATACTTGAGAATATTGTATGGGATGCCATCGGTGTGAAGATATAGTGAGGCTTATGGTGCATCTAACTACACTCTACCTTAATTGGCTGATTACATTGGGTACCTAAAATAGGAAAGTGTAAATTTTCCAGCACTTATGTGTTGTGTAATGTCTCCCCCAAAGTCATTTCCACAATATTTTTGTGGTTCCCATGATCTCTCCTCCATTTTATTAATTGACATTTAATTTGACTGCATTCTCTCCAATCTTAAAAGTACCAAATTAATTACTTATCTATCTTTTGACTCTTGTTATTGATGTGTATCAGGGGTTTGTTTAGCTGAATATTTTTGTAACACTCGTCCGGAACAAGCATTTAAAAAAAAAAAACTGCAAGCCAACCATATGAAAAATGATGAACAATTGTTTCATACCTATTCGTAATGTGGTTGAAATCCACTGATATCAGGGAAGAAAAATGTAACATATAAAAACGGGAAAGCTCGTGGGTTCCAAACAGATGAATAAATTATTGGCGGCTTCATTCAGCCAATTGTGTGCAGATGTCCACGGCTTAAAAGTAATAACAACCCAATTTTGCCCCAATTTGGATTCAATGCACCCGGTTTCTTTTGGATGACTTATGTCTGTGTATCAGCAGTGGCATATTACTTCATTTGTTTTCAGTGTTTTTTTGTGCTAGTTTTAGCATGTATAGCCATTGTCTTGAAAGTATGGAGTCCTGTAGCTCAGTGGTTAGAGCACACACCTTACAAACGAGAGACCTGGGTTCAATTCCAGATTAGGGCAAAACCCTGGGCAAGTTTCCTTACTCCACTCACCTAATAATAATCCCTCAAATAAAAATAATAATAAGCCTGTCATTTCAATTCACGATTGTTTATGGGCACTGCTATGTGCAATTGGCTGCTATGTTTCGCCCATATATATATAAAATATATATATATTTCGCCCATATATATAAAATATATATATATATAGTCAATTCACTTTACAGTCTATTCTGTGAAGCATGTTGAGACATCTAGAAGACGTGAAAAGCACTATATCAAATGCAAAAATGATTATGTTTAAAATTGTGGAAATTTGTAGAGAATTCTTAAATTTAGTTTTCATATAGAAGCTGACTTGCACCGTGTGGAACTGGCTTCTAAATAAAGAATTATCTATAGTTTGGCACAACCTTACGCTTTAAGACAAAATGGTTACACAGGCTAACACTAGGTGGAATTTTGGACCTTTGATCCTTGATATCCAAGGACAACTGAATTGCAGATAAGAAGAGGTATTCTAAGGAACTGTTCATTTCCTTCTACTTTCAATCTTTTTCTTGTTTGTTCAACAGGAGATATGAAGTAAAGTATAGAAGTAATAAATTATCTAATATACTGTAAATAGTAGATGAAGCCTGTCACTGTACAAAGGAAGGCAGTCTTTTATTGCCTTTTATGCACCAAGTTTATTGCTTAAGTCTACATAGTAAAATGGTTTGATGCATTATGCCATCGTTTGGAATAATGTTTGATCTCATAAAACAGTGGCTCTATCATTGACAACAGTGCAACATAATATCTCTGGTGGGTTGAATCATCTATGAGTGGTTGATCAGTTTCCCCATATTTTCATATTCCCCAACAGCTAACTCTGTTATAATCTATCTACTTGCTTTCATTATATAGTATTTTTTCATACATTTTTCTCTTTCTCTCTCTATATATTTTTATGGTATATTATGCCAACAAAATATAGTCAATCCACTTTACAGTATATCCCGTGAAGCGCTTTGAGACATCTCAATGCAGTGATAAGGCAGGCACTATATCAAATGCAAGGATTATTAATATGTTTTCAGACCAACAGTCTTCCGATGAACTGATCATTTTGTTTCATAAGTGTTGTGTGCATATTGTCTGCTTCACATATTGTACTTGGCATCCTCCCATCCCCGCCTCCAGAAATCCTGGCAATTCACAGCAAACCAAGTCCATAAGTTGCTGCAGATAATGAGTAAATGCAACTTTCTTCCAGATCTTCAATATGGGGAACAGCAAGGCTCCGAACACTGAACTGCAGATTAAGATTCCCAACACCTTGAATTCAGATGGATTAAAACTATTTGAACTGTATGACATAAAGGTAAGTTAAACGCACTATCATAGATGTTAATACCCATTGAATTAAAGTACTGATCTCTAACTAGGACCATGACAATCCAATTGAACAGATTTTGTTTCTGTAACTTGGTGTTCCTTTTCACGCTGCTATGATAGGATGATATTACAATTTTGCTGGGAGCTGCAAATATGTGATCAAAATAAGTGATGTACAGAGAACATACGAGACAATTGAGTAAGCAAGTTACATATTTTGTAAATTGATGCTCAAAATAGAAAATGAATTGGTTATTTCCTGTTGCTTAGACATGATTGATCATTTTCTATCACTGAGCTAATAGCACAATATATAATAATCCTATAATCGCATTTGGTATAGTGCTATTTTAGTGCTATATAGTATAATGCTATATAGTTTTATATATATATATATATATAATATACATAGTATATATAGTGCTATATAGTATAGTGCTATTCACATCTTCTAGACATCTCAAAGCGCTTCGCAGATGTACTGGTAAAGCTCTATATCAAATGCAAGGATTATTATTGTATAACATCCTGCAAAATTGTGGAGATATTTTAAGGTCAAGATATTGTATATTAATATTGAGGTACTGATGATTTGTATTCATGTTCTCATCTCTTTAATCTGCAAAGTAACTTTTGTTATTTTTTTTAAAGTCCAGTAATGGAGAATGCCAGTTTAGCAAACATTCTGAAGATTGCTATCCACCCGAATTGCTAATTTATCAAGTTTATAGATTTATTTGGAGGACTTCAGAAAAATCATTGGTAAGAGCAATATCAATTACAGATTTCATTGCTGGAAGTGAGGGAATATATTACAGTCTTTGAGATAAGCTTCATCTGATTGAGAATGTAGTTTTTAAATTGTATTTTTTTAACTCGTCATATGTAATTATTTTTGCCCAGTCTTGTTCTCGTGACTGCATTTCCTGTTTCACAATTACATGCCAGCTCAGAGATATTGAAAGCCGAAAGACAGCCAATGTTTATTTCGTCACAAAGCTCAAATCTCATGTTCTGGAGTTGGTAAGTTATACTTTAGTCTTAATAGCATACATTGTGGAATTCCTGTAGCTAAGTGGTTAGAGCATTCACCTTACAAGCGTAAGACCTGTGTTCGAATCCAGGCAGATCAGGGTGAAACCTTGGGCAAGTTTCCTTACTCCACACGTCTAATCCATCCCCAAAAAAACACAATAATAAAAAAAAAGGTCATTTTACAATCCACAACTGTTTATGGGACACTGCTGTGTGCAATTGGCAACCACGTTTCACCCACAAATATACAATCAATTCACTTTACAGTATATTCTGTGAAGCGCTTTGAGATGTCGATAAGATGTGAAAAGCGCTATACCAAATGCAAGGATTATTATATTCCTATTCATTGTTCACATTTGAAATACAATCATGTTTTTTGCCATGTAATAAAATGTAAGTTTAATTTTAAAACACACAAGTAATATCTGCTTAAATATTGAAACATTTGATTTTATACTACAAAATAATGTCATACAGGACAATTAGTGATGTCCTCCTGACGTGAAAGGCTCTCTACAAATATAATTTTGTTCTTGTTATTAGTTAAAAATGTTGTAACCACTAAGCTATTTCAAATTCTTACTGCTAAGCTGTTACAACATTCTACATGTCATTCATTTCATTTTCTTTTAATAGGACAGTGCTTCTCAATTTTGGTTTTTTATAGAGGCTATAGTATCAGCACAGGATTCCAAAGTAATTCAAAATATAACAGCCCAGACTTTAAATGTAAGTATTCTCAAAATTATGAACTTAAGTCAAAATCAACAGAATTTCCGCCTCATCCCTATTTTCCCCCATCTTGGGGATTGCCTTGAATATTATTATTATTGCCTTGTATGTGCAGGAACTAGTTGACATTAGTTCAAATACTAAGGTGGGTTTGAGCTTCAGATCAGACACGATCCAATAGAATGGCGGAACAGGCTTGAGGGGCTGAGTTTACATTCTCAAAGTTAAAGTCTTATATACACACACTACTGTACTTGAAAGTTAAGTCAGGAAAGTAAGAGAAACACATGAAAATATAGACAGATAGCAGGAAACCTTTCATTCGAAGCAAAAAAAAAATCGGTGTCCTTTAAAATGCAGTTCGATGCACTGATGGAAAACAAATCAGATTTTATGGAGGGATATATATATATAGCATATACATATGTTGTATGTATACATATATACATGCATAACATATACATACATATATCGATGGATGAGATGGCTTATGTCACCGCATAACTTTTCTTATGTTCTTCATGCCATTTTTCATAGATTTCCTTGAATGCAGTGAGATCTCTTCACCCGAGAAAAAACGTCCGATTTCTAATTATAGGAATTAGTAGCATTGTGGGGATTGTTCTGCTACCTCCAATTTTACATTGTATTGCAATGGTAAGATAATATTTCAATCCACTCCTATTATGATTAAAGCAGCAGCAACTAAATTGTAAAATTAATCTTGCGTAAAATACAAGAATATTCTGATGATAGGTACCCTAACTTAATTGTACGAATTAATAATAATTAGTAATACTCGCACCAGATTCTGTGGCCCTATTACCCCCACACTCACCCGACACGACTGGCTCCCCGTTCTCCAGAGGGTCGAGTTCAAAATTGTCTTCGCATTCAAAGCCCTCTACCTCCTTGCTCATTGGACACCATATTGACCTGTCTGCTCCCTCTGCTCAGAAGGCACCAGCCTGCTCCATAGCCCACCTCATCACAGCTGTTGGCACTTCTGTCTCTCTGCCTCCAAACTTTGAGACTCCATTCCACAGATCCTTCACCTTGCTCCCTCCCTTGCCTCCTTCAAAACATGTCTCAAGACCCTCCTCTTCAACCGTACCTTTGGTCGCCTTCCTACACCTACCCTCCCTGACTTTCACCTCTCCTGATCGGATCCAAATCGCTGACGATCCAGGGCCTTGGAACGTCTTCCCGACGGCGAAAGACGCAATAGAAACATAATTTGTTGTTGTTGTCCAGGCATTTGGTACAGCAAGCACCTTATTAGGTCAGAATGATATCTCAAAATGCTTCGCAGGATTTACTGTGAAATGGGAGTGACTGCATCTGTAGACAAATGAGGCAGCACAAATGTGCACAGCAATGTCCCACAAGAATCCGTGAAACGGCTGACGCAGCTTTCTGTGCGCCAGGTGATTCTAAACAGTTTTGGGCGTTTTATCTGCTCTCAATTGTGGCACTTTGAAGATTGTGGCTGTGTGGTCCAGGTTGGGTACTTTGAACTCGCATAGTTCAGGCTGACACTCCAACACAAAGCTGTGGGCGTGCTTCCTTGTTGCATCGCGGAGGAGGTGTTAAACACGGCGCGATGTCAACGACACTATTCAAACAGAAAAGTCTTTTTCTGAGTTCCCCGTCCAACAATCCCCCAGGTGAAAATCGGTCGAAAAATTCATCGGTTGTTTGGGGGACATTGCCGAACGCAAATTGTCTGCCACGTTTTGCCGTTAAAATGGTCGCTACACGTTACAGTAAATCATGTAAAACATCCTATCAACATGAGAGGCACAACAGTTAACGCAAGAATTATCAACCTGAGCCTCACTTGTGATCAGGTGAATATTTTGCGCTACACGTAAAAGGTTACGCAGTTTAAATGATTTATAATTCTGTGCCCTGTTCTAGAGTAAATTCTTCAAACGACCATTGAGAGATGCCATGATTATGCAAAAGAAAGTTGGTCGGAAACCAAGTTGGAAATACAATTATAAAACAGGCGATTGTGATGAGGATGGTGTGTTCATAAATCTCAATGCTGACACCCTCTAGTCTGGTTTTTGCACAGGCTAGAGCACAGACTGTGCTTGTCAAGGTAACAAATTATGTTCTCTCTCTCTCTCTCTCTGTGACCAGGGCTCCCTCTGTCTCCTTATTCTCCTGGACCTTTTTGCATGTTTGACATAGTCGATCACAATATCCTCCTCCACCTCCTCTCCTCCCTCATTCACCCTAATGGGATCGCACTTGCATGGTTCAAGAACCTACTTAACAAACCGCTAACAATACATCTCAGCAAATGCTTGTTGGGATATGGAGGTATTAAAAATTAATTATAGTTAGTTCCAATCAGGCACCAATTAAAACAATCTATCCACAACACAGGCATAGTCAGCAACCCTGAGAAACAACTTGTCTACACAAAACACCAGGTGCTCATTCCCTTGTGCTAAGACAACCTTGGGTACTGGTCCGTGCCAATAATCCAAGGGGCGCAATAACATCAGTAGCTTCTAGGATGAATAAAAAATTGAAGGAGAATGGGCTCGAGATATAGATGGGGACAGAGGACTCAATTAACAAAGGCGCAAAGGAATGTACTAATGATCTGGTTCACTCGGGAGGATATTGAGGAGTAAAGGTTCAATCCATACATAGAATTTTTTTTCATAGAATTTTACGGTGCTAAAGGAGGCCATTCGACCCATCTAGTTTGTGCCGGCATGAGGCAGGATAAAAGACAGAAGACCTTATCAATACTAGCCAGCCTGGCACCAGGCCGGTGATTAATTAGATCTAATACGTACAGAACAAATATTGCGGAGGGGGCTTCAGGCTAGAAAGAAGGCATAACTAGACACAGCTTTTGGGAAATTGCCAAGTGAGTAGCAGGAGATCCATCTCAAGGTCTGGGAAAAGATGGGAGGCGAACAACTGGCTCACTATACCTTTATTGAGGATTGTTGGATCATTATTTTGAACACTCAGGATCAGAAATCCCAACAGGTTTTTCATCCCCGTTCCACCACCTGATCAGTGGGCTCTGGCCACCTGTTTGTGCCTTGTCCCCTCTGCTCCATCATCCGTGGCTGTGCCTTCAGCCACGTAGCCTACTTGTTAGTAATTGGGAAATACCGTTATTGGTTAAACTAGCTCTTTATTCCAGGGTACATTCAAAAAGGCATTTGGAAAGTATTTTCTTGATGGATTGATTATTTGCAGCCTAATCGGTTCTGTATTTTATTGATCTTTGAACTTTTTTGAATGAACTACAGTATTTACAATAGAATCGAAAAATTAAAAAGTGTTGGAACTAAAATCAGATTGTTGGAAGCTACTTGAAAAACATAAAGCACGTCTATTTTCTGGAAGAAGTTTCACATCCTGTGGAAGAAAGGCCAGTATGTTACAGTAATAGATGAATAATGAAAGGGCAGCAACAGGTAACGGTACAGATTGCATAGATGGATAACAGTAACCGGGATTAATATGGAATCAGAAAGGCATTGGATTCAAAATTTTCGGCAGCAATCAATAATTATTTTCTCAAACCTACCTTCAATTCTTCCGTACAGGAGTAAAGAAAATAAGAGGCAAGGATTCCACAGAGACAAATAAATACTGTAACATGGATAATTGTTCAGATTCACAGCAGAAATGTTCATAGATTTCATAACTTGGTATTCTTAACATTCATTTCTGAATATCCACAGTTCATCTTCCATATCTTTGATACAAATCCTGGAGGAGTTTTGAAGAATGAATTCAGAATCTAGGCAATGAATTCCACCACTTTCAGAATATTGTTTCTGTTTGACCCCTTCTTATATTTTGTACAAGATGTCAGTGCTGCTGTGTTGTACAGTACTTTGCTTGTCAGTGCAATGTAAATATGTGCTTAAGTATTGTTTTGCTAAATATGCAATTCATTAACAAAATGCAAAAAATTATAAGTTTACATATTCTGTACCCTAAAGTGCTACATTCATGGATTTTGCTCCTGTATAAAAGCAAAGTTTTGTTCACGTTGTGTGTGTGTACTTGATGGGTCTTCCCACTTCAGAATGAGCCTGCTGGAGTTCTGAAGTGTCAAGAACCTACGTTATCTTTCGGTAAAGCCGAGTGAAGTACAAAACCATTCGCAAAGTCTTTTGTTATAGTCAATGCTATAGGCAGCTGCATTTCACTGTTGAATCATCACATTCTTCAAAAATCCCCCCATACAGAGTGATCAGTTGTGAGTGGACCCTATGGAAGGCATAAAAAAAATGACAGAAATCAGTGTTCAAGACTCTATAACACCATCTTGTTTCATGTTTACTGATATAAGGAAATAACAGGGATCACTTGAGCACTAACTGGAATGTATGCTTTGTGGACTATCTACGAGATTTTGTATTTTGATCCATTTCAACTTACTTGAATAGGGGTCAGGCTTCCAAGTTTTAAATTGATTTTTCATGCCACACACATTAATTGGAATATGAATAGTTTATTGTAAATTAAGCTCCTTACTTGATGTGAACTTCTGAGGCTTCGTCTATTAAATCTCCATCAATATTCCAAGGGCAACTTCCCTCCAGAGAGATCACAGAAGAATGGTGGGAATGGAAATCCGCATTCTCCTCGTATGTATCTTCAGCCCATCCACTTTTGGTTCTGGAACGAATTTTAACTTCCCGTACTGTGTACGTCTCCACAAAGGGAAAGTTAAACTACACGGAAGAAAATAATGCAGAGATTGTGTAAGTCGAAGCTCACTGTGAAGATGTTTTGTCAGCTTGCCATTTTACAATTGTGAACCGAGTGCCATTGGCTTTTATTGAAACTTTTGCCACCTTTACAGAAATTTTGCTGGGTCTAAACATCTCTGAGCTAGCTCCAGACCACACCAAGGTTCCTACTCCATTTAAGTTAATAGGCAGAAAAACAACTCCTTGTCGGTAATGTCAGAGTTGCTGGTAACTGGAGGGACCAGGTAACACGAACGGAGGATGATTCAAGCGAGAGTATAATTTTATAATTTTCCCTCCTATTTAATGAAGTGTATTCTCTCTTCACTTTTGTTCCTTGTAAAATCATTAGATTGGAGGGAATAAAGAATGGAGGAAGGGAAGAAGGCTTGCTTGTGTGGAGTCTTTGTAAAATTATCTAACAGCCAAAGAATGGAAGGAATTACTAAAATGGTGCCTTTGTCCTTGATTTGACAAGCCAGTATACCACAGGATCTGTATTTGCCTATAGAACAGCCATAAGGCTTGGAATTGTAAAATCGTGCCAACAGCAGATAGACTGAAATGAGCTAATCTGTATTAATCTGCATAGCTTTTTACTGAAAATAACAATCTAAGATCTAATGAATTCTGACAGGAAACTAATTCTGCTGACAAGGGCAAAGCATGTTAACACTGTTAACAGAGAAGGCCTATAGGATTTCCTATTCAGTAATCTAGGAAAACTAGTTCAGTGGGTCGAACAAAAATCACCCATTTGGAGTTTACCTGATTTCTTAGGTTACCATATCGTTTTAGGTGTTTTATAAAGTCTGCTCGAGAGGTGTTTCGGACAACAGTAAGCGCCAGGCTTCCGTTATCCAACCTTAAAAAAGAAAGAAAACATTCATCGATTGTGCATTATATTTACTTCAAAGGTCACAAAATCAATGCTGTGGTCCAGAAAAAAAATGTTTTGTAATGAGGGTCAATGATTTTAACAGCATGTCTGTTAATATATATCAAAGAGTTTTTTTTTTTAAAAAAAAGCGAAGAAAACTACATGCCCCAACTGTGCCAATCCATTCAGTTATGTTTAGCCTTCAGAATCCTTGTCCATAGCAGTTTGATTTGACTGTGTGAACAGTATGCCAGTGTGCTTTTTGTTTGGTCTGGAGTATTTAAGCGCATTAGGGTATTTTTTTTAAATGGCGTTGCAGGTTGCAGACAAGCAATTTAAGTTTTAGACCTAGCCTTGAGAAACCACAGCAGATGTGTCGGCCTTTCTACAATCTGACTTGCCCCCCCCCCCCATCCGCTGATTTTAATCAGAGTAATTATCTGCTGATTATTTCAGCGAAGAGCCTTGACCTTAGCAGACTGATCGACAACCATTTACAATCCTCAGGATTACAGTGTCAACTATAATCCTCACAGGAGTCCAGACTACCCAGGGCAAAGTGAGGATTTTCTGGGAATAAAGCCAAATCCTCAAGAGTCGGATGCCAGAATTGATAGACATTGGTCTAATTCTACTAAGACCCCACTGACCTGGTATTGGGCGACAAGCCTCTCGGTGCCACGGAACAAAGGCAAGGAATGGCCATAATACTGATGTTAAGAAAATGCCCCTGCAAACTCTGCCATTGGTCATCTTCACCTGATTGAACACAGAGGTTAAAATGATTGTCTAAGGATTGGCACCTTTTAAATGTCTTGAAGCTACCTATTTTGGCCTCAATTTCAATTTTATTTCAATGAGAAAAAATACGATCTAGTATTCAAGTATACTTACTGAGTTCTGCAAAAGAATCGCTTTTCTTTTCATTTCTAATAAAACAATGACAAAGATAATCCATTCGATAGTGTCAAAACAGGAAGGATGAAACAAGATGAAAAGCAGCTAGTAGTTAATAATAATAATAATAATGGTTAGCAAAGGGATACATCCGATTTTAGATATCCTGCAATGTGGGTTGTACCTCGGTTTATGAAGTTTCCATCCACGGCTTTATCTGAAAAGAGAGGGACTTCCTTGCATTGTCCTGGCCAACAACATTAGCCAAACAGAAAAACTGGGCATTGATGTTTGCTGTGCGTAGATTGGCTGTTGTGTGTACCTACAACTGCGCAGTCACTGCTGTTTATAGACAACTGTATAGTTACGTTGAGTTGAGCTGTTGAGCTATGATGATAGGTTGATTAATTTGTGCCTATATTCTCTGGAATATAGAAGAATTAGAGGGGATCTTATAGAAATCTGTAAGATGATTAAGGGGCACAACAAAGTAGATAGTGGGACATTGTTTCCCCTGGTTGGAGAAACTAAAACCAAGGGTCACAGTCTTAAAGTTAGGGGTCAGCCCTTTCGCACTGAGTTGAGAAAAAACTTCTTCACTCAGAGGGTAGTGAATGCATGGAATTCTTTACCCCAAAGGGCTGTTTATGCTCAGTCATTGAACATGTTCAAGACTGAGATAGATAGATTTCTCATTCACAAAGGGTATGGGGATAAGGCAGGTAGCTGAATTTAGCATGGAATATCAGCCATGATTGAATGGAGGGGCAGGCTCGATGGGCCGAATGGCCTACTCCTGCTTCTTATGTTCTTATGTATGAACTGCTCAGAAGTGTTTTTTTTTTCCAATTGCAAGAATCACAATGGAATCTCATTATAACATAATGACTGGGATCCATTAAATCCCATCCATACTTTAACAAGGTGCTGATTGCTGAATTCACTGTGCAGCCATACAGCTTGCTGCCAGGTAATACAGGCTAAGAAAATGGTTCACTTCCAGATAATTGTCACTTCTTCTTTGCTCCACTTGCCTTGCTACCTGATGACCAGATGTTGTGCCTCATTTTAAAAGCACACAAGCTACTATGCGGAAACTCAGCAAAAGGACAAAGTGAAGTTGATGGTGACCAAATGACCTGGCCATCAACCATTTTAACACCAGCAAGCATGTGTGTAAGCAGAAAGCTGGTCTGTGTGCATGCTCAATGAATTAGGTTTAAAACAAAACCACAGGGAATTGCAATACAACAGACTGCTCGTGCAATGGAAACTTTAGAATTGTATTTGACCGGTGTGAAACATGTTGTATAGTTGCCGTCAGGAAATCCTATCGCACAAAAATATTCAGTGGATCATTTCACTCATAATCAATGAACCTTGTGTCTTTTACCTGTTGCCTTCTTCCTCTGCTGCAAATTGGGAATGTTGCAATGGTAGAAATGATAATTCGCAGTCTTCAGGCCTGGAAAGATGAAACTCCTTGATGACCATATCAAATTATTTTTCATTCAAATGAGACTCTGGGGAGATCTAGAAATATCAGCAATAAACGAGATCAAGGGCATACCTAATAACTGGAAAACAAATGGGCTAAATCCGCCTTTAGGAAGGGCCACAGCACAAGATAAAGCAGATACCAACCACTTCCATCTGTTTGATTCTTTCTGTATTCAGGAAGGATGCGGGCCGTGGTGGGGAGGGGGAGAAAGAAAAGAAACACAATTTCTTACTTCAGATTTGTCAGTGTTTTAATGACCGCAAAGTCCTTCCGTTGGTTTGAAGGCATCCAACGATGCTTTTCAGCGAAAGCCAGGGTTCTCCCGCCAAAGCCAAACATGGCCGAGAAGCCGAAGCGAAGCAGCTCGTTACGACTGTGGAAAGTGCAAGTATCTACTGCCTGGTGGTGGCCTGAAGGATGAGAGCAACACGTACGAGGTGAGGTAAACGACAAAAAAGAGAGATGTTCTGTGCATCTAAACATTATACGAAAACCTGTACCTAAAAAGCAGAAACTTTGAAGAACCACTGACTTTATGAAGCTGTTGTTTGGCACACTTTGTTTGCAAAGAATGGAAGCATATTTTGTTTCGACTTTGTTCGTTCTGTTCTAATGATAATCTACTCTGAAATCCTTTCCCAGCCCAGTATTATTTTCCCTGGGTCTTTTTTGTAACTTGGCTTCAAATTCTCTCTCCTTGTCCTCATTTGTGTTGTGTGCTGGAATTTACTCTCCAATTATAGTTTTGATCCCGACAGCCACAATCGATTCTACAACATTTGGAATAAAAATAACAATAGGAGCTAAAGAGCTTTCTGACCTGCCATAAATAATAATAATAATCCTTGCGTTTGATATAGCGCTTTTCACATCTTTTCGATGTCCCAAAGTGCTTCACAGAATGTACTGTAAAGTGAATTGATTGTGTATTTGTGGGCGAATCGTGGCAGCCAATTGCACACAGCAGTGTCCCACAAACAGTCGTGGATTGAAATGACCAATTTTATTATTGTGGGGTTTTTTGGACGGATTATTATTAGGGATGTGGAGTAAGGAAACTTGCCCAAGGTTTCGCCCTGACCTGCCTGGATTCGAACACAGGGCTCTCCAGCTTGGTCTCCCCAGCTTGCAAGACAAGTGCTCTAACCACTAAGCCACAGGAGCTCCAAGCAGGCTTCAAGTAACACTGAAGGAGCATAAAGTATATGTGTTGTATTAAATTTTATTATTGAAGAAAATTGTGACAGCAGCATTTTGAAAATCTGCTCAGTGGAGAAACCAAGCCACATTTCCAGGTTGTGGTTTGCTGCACATTTGTATTTTCAGAGTGAAAAGGGCCCCAGGTATTGCTGAAGGCATGATTTCTGTGTAGGATGTATATGAGTTTGCCACTGTCACGGTATCATTCAGAGTAGTTAACAGCTGTGTGGCCGAGGCATTTGGTGAACAGTTGTTCATAACTACATTCATAAAGGTGAAAAGAACACGCAATATTCAATTTTTCTTGATACTGGACAGACTATGGCGCTGATATAAACATATGTGTTGATTGATACTCTTCATGTACTAATACCATAAGGTGTGTAACACTATGCAGAAGCACTATTGTGCAGAGCATCCAGCTTTCTTTCCTGAAGTACACACACTGTAACCAGGTTTCTTAACTTGTGAAACAGACACCTTGATTTATCCTGCATGCCAAGTGGCTTATTAATTATTGCAGTTGTATAATTAGAAACACTAAAGTTATTCATTACCTCTTAATAGCTAATGAAAAGTAATTGACTTTGCACAATCATTTGTCTTATACTGAAACGGAAGTTATGACAGTATTTTTATTTATGTTTACTCATACAAAGCTATGAGTATTGTTTTCCAAACTCCCTACAAAATGCATTAAACACTGGAGGATAGTCTTGATTTAAATAGCTCAATGGGCTCTTCAGTTACTTACTTAATACTTCCAAATATAAGTAATGGTAGTTTTACCACTGTTTGAAAATCTATTCATATTTTCAACCCAAAGCAAACAGTGTGTCTGAAATATGTTCCACAATTTTGCAGTATAAGGGGATGATATTACACTAGTTACTTCTATAACCCTGTGAGTATGGAAACTATAAAATGAGAAACTCAGTCTACACTTTTTCCCAGGGGTGATGTAATCTTGCTGAAGTATATCCAAAATATCTTTTTGCAATTTCAATGTCTGGATGACTATTTGTGAAAGCGCAAATCAGAAGATAGAAAGTTCAAAACACATACCCATAATGATGTGCATCGCTGCAGTTACCGGATGCTTAATTCCATGGACTGAATATGCTACGACATTGGTGGAACCTGAGAAACAATTAAAATATTTGATTAACTCTGTGCTCCGCAAGATCGGGAATATTTGCTGTGGAGAGGAACACTCCCAGGAATGGACATGACAAGGTTAGAGTAGAACAAAGTTCCTTCCACACTTATCATGCAATGTCTCTGACCAACATGAGAGGCACATCCTTTACCATCTCACATATTTTAAGAACCTGACATTGAGGAGCAAAAGGAATTTCAGTTATATTATAATGTATTACACAATATTACATGTATGTTTCTATTATTTGGAACTAACAAGATTCAGTAATAATGCCATCTTTCATTGTACCACTGTAAACACCAAGTTATTCCAGTGCATAACCAACTTGTTTGGTTGTGAAATAATTGGCAATAATAGAAACCTGCCCTACTATTAATAATAATAATAATCCTTGCATTTGATATAGCGCTTTTCACATCTTATCGACATCTCAAAGCGCTTCACAGTATATAGTGTAAAGTGAATTGACTATATATTTGTGGGCGAAACACGGCAGCCAATTGCGCACAGCAGTTGTCCCACAAGCAGTCATGGGTTGAAATGATCAAGTTATTATTGTTTTTTGTGAAGGGATTATTATCAGGCGTGTGGAGTAAGGAAACTTGTCCAAGTTTCGCCCTTATCTCAAAAAAATCAAACCCAGGTCTCTCGCTTGTAAGGCAAGTGTTTTAACCACTTCGCTACAAGACTCCATAAGTACTTTAAAAGGTCTAATCATTTTATTATATCTCAGCCAGCTGCTCCCCACTCCCCCCCAGAGATTGTGATGTGTAAACATGGAACTTCAAGGTATGAATGTACTGTATATCCCTTTTTCCCCAATAACTATTTTAAAAGCCATCTCGAAGCCACAGAACCACAATGAATACAAACTTCAAATAACTGCACATCAGTAGAAAATAATGATATGACAGTGGAAAGAGCTGATCCACTGTTTACAGTGATGACTGAACAAAGAATTTCACAATGTATTTGATTCTGGCAAGAGAGGTGATGCTGAATGTGAAATGTACTATTATGTCTGTCACCTCAGCAGCAGTATTTTCAGCACATAGAACGGTGATGCTCACAGTCGCTTTGCCAAAACCATCAGCTAACCTTGGGGTAGGTTTCCTTAGCTTAGGCCATAGAGCGAAGCTGCAAAAAGCCAGTCACAAACGTATGTGCTGATGAAGCTGGCACTGAAAAGCCAAATGATTGTGTTGGCACACAGAACCTGGGTATCATTGGTGCCGGAGCTATCAAGTGTCCAATCTTTTCTAATGATAATGTACAGCAAATGTTCGCAGGTATACTTACATGCGTTATTACCTTTGAGCAGATGCAACAACACAGAACACCAGAGCAAGTTACTGAAGCATAGAAATTCCATGCCTAAGAACACTTTCTCAATGGTCGCAAAGAAAAGCGTCTGTCCTAGTCTTCTTGATTTATATTGATCAAGAGTCCACTGATTCCCTTCCTCCCTCCCCTTGGTTAATACTAGCTTTCATGGTGGAGTATATGTCCACAAGCATCTACAGCCCTCTCGTACCTTACTCAGATGGCCTTTTTTTTTTTGCCTGTTCTCATTCAGTGAGAGTCAATCTGATTAGGAACAGAAATAGGGTCTTGGGTTGAACTTTTGCAATTCTTTTTGATACGTCTCAATCCCACCTATCTAGCTTTGCGCTACATTTCCCTAACCGTTAGCTCTTTAGGAATAAAGCTAGCACTGGGCGGAAATTGAATCTTCCTGATATACTGTACGTGAATTGCACATTGAAAAAAAAATCTTTCTTTCGTAGGTGTTTAAATGAGCTAAATTTTTATTATTTTAATTAGCTGTACGCAAATTAGCTGCAACATTTGCTTACCAGATAGTCACTGCTCTTTACAGTGTATCATGCAAAGTGCTTTGAGACATCCTCCTACATGAAAAGTGCTTTATCAAATGTAAGGATTATATCTGTAATCAGCAATAAACAGCAACAGTGTGTCTAGCCACTGAGTCACCAGGAATAACCTAAAACAGCCTCCAAAACTTTTGCTACCGATAATGAAACATGTTTTAACCACAGGGATATGATGGTTGTTAATCACATACAAATTAAATTAATTGCCTAAATTGTAGCCTATTTTCTCCAAGTAATTCAGTTCAGCATTGTCAAGCTAACACACAAAATATTTTAATTTTTTTTTAAAAAAACTCATCAATTCATTAAAGTGAAGCAGCAAAAATTAATTACGCGGATTTAATTGCCGTAATTGTTTTTCTTTAAATAATAAAGTGGGAGACATTTATCTACTTGCAAGAAAGAGACCCCCATGGCGAGAATTATGAGAAGCAAATCACTGAAAATCGTATTGTGTAAGAAAATATAGTTGACACATTTTGGCAGTGCTTCCCATATTTGTAATTGAAGTGTTGCTGTGCCAATGTATTTTGACGCTCTCTTCATTCTCTCTCCAATATACCCTCTGTTTATAGGAGCACAATGACTTTAGCTCAGCGTAGCCTTAAGGTGACACAGCTGAAGTGTGTGATCATTGTGAGCACAAAGTCATTGCCCACTTCTCCTGTGCTCCCACACATTTGCTCCCAGTGTTCCCTGGCACCGTTTGCCCTTTTAAATGGCTGTCTTTCTCCAGAAATCTTCTTCCCATTAAACCTTAAGGCAATGAACCAGATTTTTTTTTATTTTTAGTGAGAGCTGTAAAACACGACAGTGGTTTTCCTGCGGGTTTATAAATAATGGCGATAGAAAATCACAAAATATCTTGTTTGTCGCTCAATTCATTTAACCACACTTTTTTCCCCTGTGGACTTTCACAATAAATAGAGAGCGGGAGAGATAAAGCACATGAAAAAGACAAAGATTGTACAATCTGGCAAATGTTGGCATCGGTGACATAAACAACCACATGCGGGCTTTCATTTGGGTGCCGCTATTCATACATTCCCATCTTTGGCTGACAGCTCGAGTGAAGGAATTGGGGATTTCAGTGAGCCCTAGACTGCTACACAGCTGATGTGACCTCCCAGGCTGCAGACATTCTGTGCCCCTAATGAAACAACTCGAGATACTTGTCAGTTTCTTGCCTCTCTGGGAATTTCCATATGCCACAACAATTCCGAAAGCTTGATTGCTGGGCCTCTAGCTGGGCAGGACGCAGAGCTGTGTTACGAAGAGCGAACAGCTTGGGCAGGGGCGGAGATATAGGGAGCTCATTTTCTACCCGTGCCACGATGAGCATTTTCATAGCATCAAAAGTGACACTGCTCAACATGAACGCTGACAAATTAATTAATATGTGCATTATAAAGAAAAGCTAATTGCACCAATTTTACTCGGGAGTAAACATTTCGGTTAACGTCCGTGGCAAAAGTTACAATGGGGTCCCATTCATTTACTCCGTACCACACTCGCCTTTTTGACTCCATTATGCAAACCATAGATTAAAGGACAAATGTATCAGCAGTTTATGTAAAGCGTGACTGATGATTATACTGAGCAGAAATTGTTTTTAAAAATTGTCCTTGGAAGTGCAGGCACTTCTGCAGAACAATTAACATAATTAACCAGACTGCATGCATACTCATAAGGCTTTTAATGTCTCCCACATTCAAGCTGATAAATGTGATGTAATGACTTGCCGCTCAAGCATAGCTAAAATTCTCCTGAAAAACCGCGCTAATGCTAACAATTTCATTTGGGTTCTTTGCCTGAAATATCAGTCAGAATAGAAATGAACTGTCCCCCCAGCAACATTCGAGGCCCTCAAAATTAATTGGTGACTGAGCAGTTCTATAATGAGCTGAAAGTGTTGAAGACTTTGAAGCTCATAGCCTCAAGTACATAAACATGCCAGTGCTGAATTTTTGTGCACTGCACTGTTTCAGAAAGTCTTTAATATGGTGCCAACCTATTTGCACAAATCACCCGAATTATTCCCTCGTTCACAAGTCCTTCTGCCCGTCGGAACAATAGTCATATATGAGTAGCATTTGACTTTACACTCTTCATTATAATTATGTCTACAACAACAATGACTTGGATTTATATAAGGTCCTCCACGCCAGACGGTGTCTCAGACGGCTTCACAATAGCGGAGCCCGGGACAGAGCCAGTGGGAGGGGCAAGGTGAGCGTAGGCGCGGTTGAACAGAAAGGTCTTCAGGCGCGACCTGAAAATGGAAAAGGAGGGGGCGAGGCGGAGGGATTGAGAGAGGCGTAGTGACTGAAAGTGACTTTCGGGGCGTGGTGACTGAAAGAAGCACGGACGCCAGTGGTGGAGTGGAGGATTTGAGAGACAAGGAGGAGGCTAGATCCAGTGGAGAGGGAAGCAACGGTTACTGCTGTGAGGAGAGAGAAGGTTAGAGGGGTAGGGAGTGCAGAGAAGTGGAGGGATTTAAACACAAGAGTGAGGATCTTGAAGTCAATCTGTTCTGTGATAGTAAGCCAATAAAGTCTGGCGAGGACTGGGGTAATCGGGGGGTGAAGCTTGGTTTGGATGAGAATGCAGGTGTCGGAGTTCTGTGCAAAACTCATCAGCGAAAGCATTTAGGCTTTGTATCATTTGCAATAGAAGTTAACATTCAAGAGCTATAATATCACAAAAGCTAAATTCAACAGCTGCATCTATATTCAGAGATTTCATGTTCAGAGATTTCTACTTAACACCAACTTAACAGACATGTATCTTATAGAAATGTTCACTGGTTTTGAGACAATTGCTAAGATTTTTGAAATTTCTGTCCAAATGTTAACCAATTGTAGGTTTCAGACGAGGCCAGTGATAGTATGTTAATAGAAATATAAACCACATTATTTTCCACTGATTAACTTTATTCTTATTTCGGGTTGTGACTAATTTTAACTCATGCAGCTGAATAACATCCTTTTTTTTTAAAGTGGGCTTCCAATAGTAATCTAGGCATCCAAAAGTAATTTTAAATGAAGTGTCTTTAAGTGGGCATCTTAAATGTCTACCTGACCAGGCAGATGGACCTCAGTTTAAAGTCTCATCTGAACTATTGCTGGAGAAGCTTCATCCACATCTTGAGTGTCAATGTATTTATAGCACGTAGAGATGTCAAGTGAAGGTCAAATCACTGCATGACAACTTCAACTGTGGCTATTTATTCAAAGTAATCCAACCTGCTGTTGTTACGAGATCTTATGAGAGTGTTATGCTAACACCGCATCCAAAATAATTTTGTCAGAACCTGTCAGGGGGTTTAATAACTTGTAGCAATAAGTTAATTTTTTTGAAATCGGTGCTCTTCCAAAGCAGACCATAACATAACGATGATTTTGTTCCAAGTGCGTTTGTTTATTTAGTTTCAATCCCCACTACTCGTGCTGTGGCCTCTTAGCGCAAAATATGGCGATCAGAAAACGTTGCACTAAATCTGTAACTCTCACAGATGCTTTCCTTAGATTGTCACTATTGTCACTATTAAAGCGCTCTGAGATTCCGTCCAGCGTGGAGGGCACTATATAAATCAAAGTTATTGTTGTTGTTTTGTATACTAATTGGACTCTCTATCTTTTTGAAACTGTCTGATGGGTAGCATAAGGCTTTACATGTGTATTAAGTATTCCATGTGATAGCAGGTCCTGGATCTCCTGTATATGATTGATACCCACAGCTCATATTAACTGTTAAAAAATATATCATATTCAAAAAGATTTAATTGGAAAAATAGTATGGAACTTAAATCGAGGTCACGCATAACTGAACAGTACTCAAATAAATTTAAGATAATGCATTTGCCTGCAACAGAATTGATATGATTGGAATAAATCTCATACTCTCTAAAATATTGTTTTCCCCTCGTGCTACTGTCGTCCTTAAGACTTTCAAAAGTACATCACCAGAAAGACTATGGATGTAGGTACCTTTGCATTTGTGCTACCCAAGTCTCCCACGAAAAGGAATAAAAGCAGCTCATATTAATAATGTCCCTGTAAAAGCTTACAACAGTGGCTGCCTGTTAATAATCACTGTTAATGTTATATTGCTGGGTGCAATTGGCTGTCGTGTTGCAGCTTCAAAAAACACAGTCAATGCACTTTACAATATATTCTGTGAGACATCTGAATGACTGGGTAAGGCGCCAGATCAAACGCAAGGATTTTTATTATTATTAGAGGAACCACTTTCGACACAAATTATGTACTTCAGGAATCTACAGGTCAGGTTAGATTCTTGAAGTACATTATGTGATTTTTATGAGATGCAGTTGAGGTTCATGACGGAATTTAGCGTAAAATCATTTTCAAATGATCTATTTTGATCTATCAGAAAACTATCAGCACTGATTGCAACACAGTTGACACTCAACGTCTTCCTGTTATAAAATCCTCCCCGCCTTTAGGTGTTTCTCTATCAGCTGATAATATTTTAAGGGATACGTTGTGTTTGATTGCACAACAATAAAAGCGGACTTTAATTTACAGAAGGGACGCAGAGAGACAGAGAGAGAGAGAGGACAGATTTAGATCTAAATAATCAGCGTTTCCTATTCCCACCTGCTGGTATTATGCCGAGAGGAAGTGTTGCTCTGACAGGCGTGAAGTTGGAATCTGTGTCCCTCCCTGCATCCATCTGGGCTCGAAGGAGAACACCATGGACCACTTCACTTGCTGTGCCATCACCACCCACACAGACCACTCTGTAAGGTAATAACCCAAACCCGTTAAGAACTGACTCAGGACGAGTTCTTCTGTCGTGTATTCTGGTACAGATCTATTATTAACACCTTAGTTCCTTAAATGTAGCAAATTATGGAATTACCACTTGAGAAATTCATTCCTCTTCCAACCCACTTCGAAACTCTACCGTAGATTCCAGTGGAGGGATTAACCCCAATGTGTGGATAACTTGCTTAAAAATTATTAATGGCTTAAAAAAGCAACTACAATACCTCCAATAATGTAAAACCGTGCAGAAAAATGCATGTGTTTCTCATTTCAGCTGCATAAAAGATCAAACCTCAGTCTGGTTATTTGAAATGCAAGTGGATTCAATCGGAAATAAGGAAATGAATACTGGGCAAAACTAACAAGTTAATTGATAATAAACAAAGCATGTCAATAACAGTTAATAACTGCAATAAATTAAGCAGATGAGAGTGCATCTTATGTGAATCTCAATACAGGAATGCAGAGGCACAGAAAAATACATTGTAATCCATCCCACGTTGATCATTAAACGAGTGCCTTCTTACTCATTATTTCTATTGATGTCTTCAGTTGTAATCACTTTATCAATAGGTAAAATACAACATCCAAAGCTCAACCAAATACATTTTTGGAGCTAGTCCACAGATTTACTGAAGATTCAATTACCCCTCATCCCAATACTGAAATGTAATTAATATGTAGGAGGCACAATTAAAAGTACTAGGCATAATAATGAGATTGAATAAGTACAAGACTGCTGTTAAATTAAGTTAGGGTGGAAAACTGATGGACTCCAATCAAATCCTATCATCTTTCTCTCTATTGGAGTGTGACTGAGCAGCTATCTATGAACTATGGATGCAATACCTTACTGCACTAAACTGAAAATAAGTCGACAGAAGTTTATTTCTACTTCATTTTAATAAAAGGGCACCATTTCTACTGATTGCTGCCGAACGTCTTATGCAACATTAAAAAGATGAATTGCAGTAGAAAGCCTATAAATATGTTTGCACAACGAGAGGTTAATAAGTTGAAGTCGAAGCGCTCTGAGACGCCGTCCGGCGTGGAGGGCGCTATATAAATCAAAGTTGTTTTTGTTGTTGCTGTTGTAGAAGAACTCAGAGCACGACTACATTTGGTTGCCGATTCCTGCAATGACTGAAATTTGTGCAGTGATTGTAACTTTACGTGTCCGAATGTTCTGTCACTCGCAATAAATATCACTGACACAAAAAAAACCAATGTATTAAAATGCCACTAATTTCCTATTAATCATCACTTCGAGTTTCTAAATTCGGCAGGCGGTAAAAATCATGTGTAAATGAAGCTTTAATTCAAGGTGCCGGTAATTATCATTAATGTGCAGTCCCAGTAATTGCTATCAAAGCAAGAGTGCAACCTCTAACATTCTGCCTACATGACATTTTATTAATGTGAAAATCCTGTCACAAGTAAGTGTTATCTATTAATGTGAAACAGGGCACAGTGGCACTGTGTTATAATGTGAAACAAAATTATACTTGGTGATAATTCACCCTCTTGCACTCTGAACCAAAATAGCCGTGACACCATTCAATGGTTGCAATCTAATGCTATACTTAACAATGTCAGTTACAGCAGCTCTTTCCTGTTGACTCGTTAAATGTATATTCTGGAACTGGGGACATATAAAAAATAGTCATAATAATGGAATGTAATAAGAACAAAAATGCTGTTAAATTGAGTTAAGTTTCTCCAATCAAATATTTCTCTCTATGAGAGTGCGACCGAGCAGCTATGGCTATGACCGAGAACTATGGGCAAAAATGTAAAAACTGGTGCATCGGGCACAGCCAAAAGATAAACTCATACAAGTGAACGGGAGTCTGATCAGAGTGATTTAAAATGAGATCAAGGCTTGCAGGAATGCTTATCTGAAAGCTCTATCATAATCTTCTTTAAAAAGGTAGGTGGCAATAAACATTTCGATGAGGTATTTCATGTTATTCAGCAATCATGAATTATGAACTGTTCGCTGCTGTGGTCCTGCTCAATATAATGAAGCAAATAAGTGTCAAACAATTTTACGCCAAAGAAAATGTGAGTATTACAGCATCTGAAGGGTCATTCGGTGCACAAACGGTTGCTGAGCGAAACATTTCACGTATGATAAACTGTCCAGAGAATAAACTGTGGATGAGTTCTACGGTAGGAAAAGTCAGCTTCAATTACCATGCTCTCTGCGTAAAGAGTTGCAGATAAGCTTTCGATAATATTATAAATGTGCCACAACTACACAAGTTAAATCAGCACGAGCAATAATATCGGAGGGATGAATCTGGGCGCTTGTGCAAGTATGGGAGCTAAACTGTTGTGTAAAACTCCTAATGTACCAGCAATCCTTTCAATGAAGGTACTTCATCATTGTTTAAAGAACAGGTAATTAAATTCCCACCTGCTGTGTGTATACATGAGGGAATGTTTCACTGGTAAAAATGGTTTCAGTAGCAAACGGTTGCTGATTGTTATTGAGTTGTTGCCGTGCTGAAGCAACGGCACTTTCACTAACAAATGTTGTTCTGCGTTCGTTCTGCCAGCAATTTATTATTGCAAAGGTTTAGGTACACAAGTGTACATACCCATCAAATTCTTGCAGCTCACAATCTTGGAGAACCGAAAAAGCGTGCCCTTGATATTCTGTAACTACAGCAGAAAGATATTGTCAGTAACAGAAGCAAAGTTAACTAAAAGATCCAGCCACAATTATTTAATAATAATAATAATCCTTGCATTTGATGTAACGCTTTTCACAATTTATCGACGTCTCAAAGAGCTTCATAGAATATACTGTAAAGTGAATTGACTGTATATTTGTGGGCGAAACGCGGCAGCCAATTGCGCACAGCAGTGTCCCACAAACAGTCGTGGATTGAAATGACCCATTATATTATTGTGTTGTTTTTTTGGAGGCATTATTATTAGGCAATATGGTGTAAGGAAACTTGCTCAAGGTTTCACCCTTTCTGCCTGGATTCGAACACAGGTCTCACACTTGTGAAACGAGTGCTCTAACCACTGAGCTACAGGAGCTCCACAAATTTGGCACTTGCGAACTCATGACAGGCATTTGTGCAGCATTAAAGTCTGACAGAAAGTATGCTATTTTATCAGCAATAGTTCCCTCCCCCCCAAAAAACCCTAAACTAAACCCTTTAGTTTTTGTTGTTGGTAATCCATAATTGGGAATCCATAAATACTTAAATTTGAATCAGAATTTCTTGGATTAAGATGATAATCATTTCACCCACAACATATTCAGTCAATTCACTTTACAGTATATTCGGTGAAGTGCTCTGAATCATTTGTGCACCTTGGGACATCCTCCCGATGTGAAAGGAGCTCTGTAAAAGTAATTTTGTTGTTGTTTTTGTTGTCTTGAAGACACAATAAGGCGTTATATCAAATGCAAGGATTATTATAATTATAATGTAGCTTATAAGCTAATTAAATGGTTATTTGCCAACAACACCTCCTAACATTTGCTCTTTTTTTTAGGTCGAAACAAATTAAGCGACTTTGATCAGAGTTATAAAGCAACCAGAGTATTATTATCTTGAACGTACAAATAGGAAATAAGGCAAAGCACCAGTGTCAACAGCGAATCATACTAGAGGGAGGGTGGCAGAGTGACACACCAGAGCTTCCATTCTCCAGAGGGTCTGAAGCTGTCACTCTACATTGCCATCTCTACCCCTGTTCATGCCCTACATGGCATTGTGGACGCCAGTGTAAATGGGATGAGCTGGCAATGCTGCAGCTGGCACGAAGCATCATAACCACATTTAGTATTTTCTAGGGCAGTTTGCCAGAAGAGATAGTCCAGCTGCACCTGCCTATCAAAGGTTTCTGCTGACTGACATGACACTTGCAGATGGATTTTTTGCGTAAGAATGTACATTATTTTCTGCAAGATTACATTAATCCTTCATGGTTGTCTGTTTCCCCGGTACCAGTGTGTCCCTGGTCTTAACTTCAATCGTACACTATTTGACAACTAAGTCAATGCTGACTGTTCAGCTGAGTCAAGCAATGACGAAGGTTTAAAGTTGTGGCCTGCAATAGAGAGTGTCCCTTATATCGCACGCATTTACATGAATGAAAAATATTGTTGTCCGTGCAGCATCAATATTAATAATAATGTATCATAATTAATATATCATCAATAAAGAACATTTGCACGTCTTCGCGGCATTCTAAAAGCCTGAGTTTGCAAATCATAATGATTTTGAAAGAGGAAAGTAGTTCGCTGCCTTTCGTTTCCACGGAATCCATTTTGTTTTTAAACTGCCAGAAAGCACATTTGCATCACAATATAATTAGAAGATATCCTTGTGCAAGTCACGCGGTGGACCTGTAGGGGGAGTAATGAACAGTGAAATAAATGCGATTATTGAACAACCATTTCGCGGCTTAGAAAATAAATCAAATGAAATGAATCAAACGCGCATTTTAAAAGCGGCGCCTCATTCCAAGGGATGACTGATGACTGTGTTGAGTTCTCTGCAAATAATCTCTGATTGCATTAAATTTAAAAAAAATGATTTTAAGATATTTTCAGCGTAACATGTTACAATTTGGATAAAAGATTCCACGTAAAATTCACCACTCTGCCTGTATTTTCGAATGTCAAGCCTGATATGCGTTTCGTGGAGCCCTGTAGCTCAGTGGTTAGAGCACTCGCCTTGCAAGGTTGAGACCTGTGCTTCGAATCCAGGCAGGTCAGGGCGAAACCTTGGGCAAGTTTCCTTACTCCACACGCCGAATAATAATCCGTCCACAAAAACCACGATAATAAAATTGGTCATTTTCAATCCACGACTGTTTGTGGGACACTGCTGTGCGCAATTGGCTGCCACGTTTCGCCCACAAATATACAGTCAATTCACTTTATAGTATATTCTGTGAAGCGCTTTGAGACATCTAGAAGACATGAAAAGCGCTATATCAAATACATGGATTATTATTATTATTATTAGTGCAGCATGTATTTTGTATTACTCTGTGCTGTATCAAAAACTGTCTGTTTAGCCAAACAATGGATGAAAATCATACAGGAACAAAAATGCTGATACTTTCTGACAGGCTTTACAAAAGTAGAAAAGCCAGCTTCTTCCACAGTTGATTTACAATCTATATTCTGTCAAAGGCTCTACCCCATCTATTTAATCTCTTGCGGTGAAAGGTCCAATTAACTTCTCCTTGACCCTCAAAGAATAACTCCAAACTCCAGAATAGCTAACTATCTCCACTTCTCTACTATGTAACCCTGGCCAGTTACCTCCCACAAATATCTTGGCTCCCGCAAAACAGGAAGCGTTGCGTTTGAAGGGAGTGTTTGATTTCATTTCTGTTTATGCCTAGCCTTATCACATTCAATTCTCTAAATATTCGTGCAGTTCCTTTTTCAAAAGAGTGAAACCACACAGTACAGTATTAATTGCCCCCACCAGAACTCTCTGTCCCTATATTGCATTCAAGCTGTGTTACATTCTAAGAAGGAAACTCTAGCACAGCCATTAATGCTGGTTCAATTCAGATAAGAAACGGGATTATACACCGCACAAGATATCTCTCGAGTATTCTTTCCTCCCACCAATTATTATAGGGCAGTTTAGCAGTACAGCACCCCCATATAGCTTCCTGTCTGATTCACATTAAACTTCATCCACTGTGGGTACATATGAGTTTGAAAACAAAATGTTGAATTTTAAGTAACTTTCTAACAATAATCCCTCAAAAAAAATGGGTCATTTCAATCTACGACTGTTTGTGGGACACTGCTGTGTGCAATTGGCTGCTGCATTTCGCCCACAAATATACAATAAATTCACAGTATATTCTGTAAAGCGCTTTGAGACGTCTAGATGTAAAAGGCGCTGTATCAAATGCAAGGATTATTATTATTGTATTAGTACCCAGCTTCTGTTCCCTCTGCCTGGAAACTGAAGCTGTTGGAAAGGGAAAGGAAGCAACCAACTGACACGTCTTAAAGACAAGATAAGTCGCAACATCAAATGCAAGGATTATTATTATTATTGAGTGATTGCTCAGAAGAACAGATCTTTAAAAACATTTAGTTTGCAAAGATGTACCAATATATCGCTAATTTCATTTGTGATGTGTGGATCAAAAATAAAATATACATTTGTGCAATAATGCAAAGACGCCACAGCACAGACTAAATGCAACATATCTGTCTCTTTCAACTCAAACTCTGCAGTTAAGCAAACTGGCAATACAAGAGAGCAACTTCTACAAAATACCAGCTATTATTTTATGTTATTGAATCTAGTGAAAGCAACAACATTAGTATAATCTTTCTGATGTTCAGCAACCTCGCAAGCTACAAACCCTAACCTTGAAATTTATCAATTCAGAAAAAGCGCTCATATGTTGGTTCTGCTGAGAACATTTTGTATACACTCGTCTTTAAAACAGAAAGTAGATAAGTCTACCTAAACTAGAGGTTCCTTGCGCACAACATGTGCACAGAGTCAAAGGGATTAGCTGCACATCCAGTTTTCCATGTTATACTAAACCCAACACTTAATAAAAGCTACCCTGTTGCTTAGGTGCCAATCTCAAATGTCAGACATGGAGATGCAGATATGAAACTCAACTGCTAACTTACTGGTGATGTCAGTTTTGATGTCTGCCAGCTTGAAAAGAGGTGCAACTTGTTCATCGTAGATCTGTTTGGCTTCTTTTTTGTGACTTTGTGGATTAACAATCACTTTCAGAGACTTTGGCCTATTTGGAAAACCTATAGGACAAATGGAAAGATTTATTAAAAGCATAATAATGTTTGTTTGTCCACTGTATGTAGTTTTCTTTAGCATCCAAACAGATTTGTAATACTAAAATAATAACAAGAACCCTTGCAATTGATATAGTGCTTTTCACAACCTGAGGACAATAACAAAGTACATCACCAGATTGCATTGTAAGGTGTAGTGATTGTGTATTCTGTAGGTGAATGTAACAGCCAAGTTTTGAACTGCAATGTTGTGCAAACAACTATGAAGTGAATAATCAATTATATCTGGGGGGAGGGGTGTTGTAGGCCAGTACTCAGAATAAACGTCTTTCTCTTTAAGAATAGTGTCAAAAGATCTTGCACATCCACATGAGCTGAACTACAAGGTTTTGGTTTAAAATTTCATCCAAAGAGTGACACCTGAAACAACACTGCACTCCCAGGCACCGCAATGGAGTGTCAGCCTATACAGTGAGGACAAAGTCTGACATGTGGCTTGAATCCACAATCACCGAACTCAGAGCCAGGTTGACTTATTCTATTTATAGAATAACTAGGATTACATTCCCTGTAACACATTAAAAAAAACACAGACAGCAAAATGCATTGCTTTATTCTGCTTTTTTCTTAAAAGAATATCAGCCCATTAAAAGAAGGTGAATATATTTAAAAGTGTACCAAAGACAACAATATAATATCTGTTCATTCTCATGCACTGATGGCCCTAGTGTATGGAAATATCTGGTATTACAGAGACGGTTTGTTTGATCATCGCGGTTTGTATCTTTATGACATGAAAAAAACAACTTGGATTTATATAGCGCCCTCCATGCTGGACGGCGTCTCAGAGCGCTTCCCAATAACGATCCCAGGGCCGAGCCATGGGGAGGGGGAAAAAGGTGTCGAAAGCACGGGCGAAAAGAAAGGTCTTTAGCTGAGACCTGAAAGTAGGAAGAGAGGTGGGGGTGAGGCGAAGGAAGTGAGTTCCAGAGCCTTGGGGCATAGTGGCTGAAGGCCTTTCACTGTTGACTAAGTGCAGCCTTTCCCATAGAATCAGTCGTTCAGAAAAATATCCCTCAATGTTTCCCTCTCGGAGTGGGAAATTCACAGATTTCTACTCTGTACTTGCTTTAAGTGGTTGGGTGCAGACAGATCAAAAGAAATCACTGACACCCATCACACACTTGATTCGCACACTGCTTTGCTGTACTTCACATTTTTTGAACAATGCAACTATAGTTCTCACTGTATACACTAAATGTTTATTCAGTGTTTAATCCTCAATGCAGTACCACTTGCTGTAAGATTGCTCTTTGTTTCACAACGGCTGGATATATTTTCACCCCATACAAAACGTCAGGAGCTGAGTACTTGTTTGCAATCTTGATTTTCAGCCAAAAACTGGGGAGGTGACTGATGAATTGGAGAAGCCGTTAAAAAATATATATTTTTTGTTTCCTTGTGTCAGTTAAAGTAGAATCAAATCTAGATAGGCTTTTGGATTTGGCCGTGGCAAAAATGGTTAAATATGCATATGTTATGACAAGCTGCAAACAGAATATTTTCTAATTGGCTATGGGTCTTAATAATTAATAAATTAATAAATAATTTTACTCCACAAGGTTGTGCTTCAGCTGTGCTTTCCAGTCCAGCTGGGGGAAAGAACTGTAAACTATAATATAGTACAAGTACGTTCAGTCCCCCGTTTACCCCCCCTCACCACCCCCCCTCTCCACTTCACTCCCCCAATTCCCTCAGTGCTTGCTCATTATGTGAATCTGACACCTGAATGACCCTGAGGCCAATAAAGCCTTGACCTACTAATGAGTCTCGGAGTAAGTGAAGAGGGTAGCAATGACTCATTCCACTATTACCTATAGTATTGTAGGAAGAGCAAAGGAGGGGGAAAGGCTAGGGTCACAGTTCAGATTGGAAGACTCAAGCCAGGGGAATCGGTTCCTCTCTTGGGGAAACGAAGAGGAACGCCTCTCAACAGGGACTCAATGATGACTCTGGCTCACAGTTGGCGATGAGATCTGATACTACAATTTGCTGAGTTTCTAGCCTGCCAAGCGCTGGGGCCACAGCAGGAGCAGGTGCAAAGTAGATTCACTGCTGTTTGTCAGACTCGGGGAAGGTGAAAAAGCTTTAAGAGGATAGGCAAAGTGGGGGGTGGGGGGGAAATCATCAACAGAGTTAGCCTTTAAATAAATTCCAAATTTTCAGTCTTTATATCCAAGGGCCGTGTTTTATTCTTTTGGTAGGAACTGAAGCAAAACAGGTTTGAAACTGCTTAGGAACAAATAGGTGGTCTCTATATAAATAAGTAAGTGTGTTCCTCGTCTCACGCAGCATGTTTCCACAACATTTTTTTTAAAAAAAACAAAGTTCAAATTATTGCAAGTATTTTCCAACACTGACAAAACGTAATTAGGTAAAAGACTGTCATTTTAACCCTTTTCACTTCCATAATGCTTCACAGTTTGAACAGAACCCATCCAAGATGAACGAGTGTCAAATATTGGTGCTGCTAGTTTCCACAATGATTAAATGATTATATGTCGGTGTGTTTTGGGACACTCGAGTTATGAATTTCAGCTTGGTTGTTGAGTGCATCATAAAGCAAAGTTAGGCAATCAAAGCACACTGTGCATTTGTTTTACAATTTATTAATAACCCATAGTCAAGCAATATTTTCCTTTGTGATTGTATTTTCACACCATTTTCTTCAGTGCTTTGGGAGGTCCTCTCAAAGTGAAAGGCACTATTACAAATATAATTTTATTGTTGTTGTGGATATGCCTTTTCAACCACCTGGAGGGCGGATATGTTGTCAGCTCCTAGGCTACTACTTATTAACCTAGTAAACAATTGATGGGAGATGCCAGGTATTAGTATCATGGAGCTCCTGTAACTCAGTGGTTAGAGCACTCGCCTTACAAGTGTGAGACCTATGTTCGAATCCAGGCAGGTCAGGACGAAACCTTGGGCAAGTTTCCTTACACCACACGCCTAATAATAATCCGTCCCAAAAAAACACAATAATAAAAATTGGTCATTTCAATCGACGACCGTTTATGGGGACACTGCTGTGCATAAATGGCTGCCGCGTTTCGCCCACAAAATATAGTCAATTCACTTTACAGTATATTCTGTGAAGCGCTTTGAGACATCGATAAGATGCGAAAAGTGCTATATTAAATGCAAGGATTATTATTAGTATCACAATCACACAGACTCACCCTCTCTCTTTCTCTCTTCCCTTCCATTTTTAGAGCAAAATTGGTTCACAAATTCTAAGCACAGATTTTTGCACAGGTTTCACAGGAAAGTAGATCATTTTCATTGGTGAATTGAAAGTAGAGAATTAGCGAACGGAGCAGGTAGATGTGATTCAATCAACTGCAATACCATTGCAAATTCCTGTGACATGCTGGAAGAAGGCAATACAATACATCTCAAAAGGTGAGATGTATTGTATTGCCCAAGGCAATGTAATTTTGGATTAGTCAGTAGAAATACAACTTTGACTCTTTTGAAATTGCTTTCAGTGGTATAAATTGTGCTCTAACCTGTACCTGGATACTCAACCCAATATCATTTCAAGATTTCTTCTTCCTATCTTTCAGAATGGAGCAGCTAATATTTTTTTGTCAGCCGAGTGTCTTGACACATGCGGAAACCCATCACTGTGCTAAAGAATATCCGAACCAAACCGAGATTTCCATGCACATGGAAATTCCAGAGGGAAGTTGTTGGAATGGAATGCACTTTCTCTCCCTGGAGGGATGCATCCTGCTTATCTAATTCCGGGAAGCCTGTTTTGGTGCTGTACATTCTTCATACTCCGACACAGCTAATGAAGCACAGTGGAAAGTAGAGCATGTATTATTTTCCATCTATGCCAGCAATGTCTTGCAAACTGGTAGTTTGGCATTTAGGTGCTTTGTGCAGTTTGATTGTTGTGATTTCTAACGCGAATATTGGATGCTGCAGAAAAATTACTATTTGAAAGAAATCAAAGATAATATTTCCTTACTCTGGTAAAGATATACCAATATTGTAATATCTAAAACTACATGGGAGGAACAGTGTAGACATTTTTTGTCTGTTTCATGTAACATAAGACACCACAATTGAAAAGCTTTGTAAAACACTCAGAAAATGAAGTGTGTCCTTTGGGAATTGTACGCAAGACCTTACAGTCCCCATCTGGAATAGTTCATTGTTCCATGACATTCTGTAGTTTCTTCTGTAGTTTCAATAACTTCTTTTTAAAAAAAATTAGAATACTGTATTAAAATAATCGATGGATCTGCACCTATTCCAATTTTAATAAAGCTTATTTTGATGACGCTTACTCTAACTTTAATGTTCATGCTTTCTTTGTTGTTAACCTGCCTCTACTTTTAATTCCAAATGCATTGTTAACCCATTGAGTATCAAATGTGCTTTCCAGTTATCCAATTTTTTCACTGCTCAAATTCCACTAAACAAATTTTCTATTTCATTACTTCATCTATGTACAAAGGCAAAAACTGCAGACCATTTCTAATTAAAGATCTAGTGATTTAATATCTAAAATGCTATCTTAAACATATTGTATTAGATTAAACTTAGTGTACTGGCTACTTCATTCCACGATAAGTTAATTTTGTTCTGGCATTGGTAGCTTTATCCTTTACTTATCCAATTGGGGAAAAAGCAGCAGCCTGCAATGAGAGACCAACTGTTCCTCTGATTGTAACAAATGTGCTAATACACACTAGTTTAAACTTGATCTATCAGGGATCTAGTGAACCATGAAGGCTGAGGGTTAATCGGGGTGCCAAGGAAACAAAGGCCGCCAGGCCAGTAGAGACGCTGCTTTCAGGCTCACATCTGTGCCTCTCTTCACACCCTTCTCTCAATAGTACTTGGTACCTGTTGATGAAATCCAAATAGCCAGGAATACACAAGTCACAACTATTCTCACGTTTAACCTCAAATCTTTCCAGAAGAATTTAAAAAAACTGTTTTGCTTTATCCCTGGATATGAGAAATAAGATGATGGGCTGAGCTTAATGTAAACATGACCAACGTTAATATGTTACATTCAAATGGAACTTCATGCTTCACTGCATTGAATGCTTTGCACTGAACTGATCTGTGGTCCTCAAATACAGCATATGTTGATAAAGGAACTCATGAAATTCAAAAGCTAACATGAGATAGAGTAAGCAGTCTACGGTTGCATAAACATGTAAATGTTTCATAGTGAAATAATAAGCCCTCAGTGACTGAGATACCAACCACTGATAGTGATGTTAGATGAAAACATTAGTAGACTGAATGTTTCTAAACACTCCCAGGAACGCAGAAAGTTGCTTTTTAAAACAGGCTTAATATTTAACTGTATTAATAATCATAATCCTTACATTTGATACAGCACTAATTTGTTCATAGTTTTGTGACCTTTGTACTCATAGAGGAATAGAATAGGGGAAATAACATTTTGTACAATGATAAAATCTAACAGGCAGAAACAACACAAGTTATTGAATGACTTGTTATTTTATGAATTGAAAAAAAATCTGTTATCTTATGCTCTTAAAATTCCCTAAAGCCAGTGACATTTTAGTTACAGTAAGCCGCAATAATAAACGATTGATTTTTTTTTACTCTGTTATATATTAAAACTTTAGTTTAATTTAGCTGTTTTAGTGGAATTTCCTTGGTTTCTACTTTAATAGTTATCCTTTAAAAAGTATTGATTTTTTCAGTTTTCACAAGACACTTCAGTATTGAAAAGATCTTTTTTTCTATTAACAGGTGAGCTAACCGCTAACTTGGAAGTTAAACGTAGACAAAAATATTTGCTGTACTGAGTGGATTTTTATTGAATATATTTTGCTCACAGGCATTTTCCACTGTTAAGTACAATGAACTTTCATTTAATGGCAGATTTCATATTGCATCAGCTTAGTTTCTGAATGAATGTTTCCCTGTACTGTGCTCTTACTTTCAACTAATTATTAACTACATTTACTGAAATACAGTAGTTGAACTTGACACATTCACAATATAGATCTGTTAGATAGTAGTAGCTACTTGCATTGATATAGCATCTTGCACATTAAATAAACGCCCCCCAAAAAAACTTTACAAAATAGAATCGATCAGAAATGAAATGAATGTTATACGCAAACGCAGAATCGAATCCGTGTCTGCAATCTCCAGTAAGCAATGACTGATCATTTGATTTGATCTAATCAAAAACATCTGACATTTTTATTAAAAAGGTTAATAAATTATTCATCTTATTATGCAAGGTATATATTCCACACCACATCATAGATTAGGTGACCAGTTAAAATTCAAAATGCAGAGTAATTTCAGTGCAACACCTTCAATCCATTTCCTCACATGGCCACTTGTTCTCAATTTGTGGGATTTTATGCATAAAATATTGCAACAACAACTTGCTTTTATATAAGGCCCCTCACCCAGACCGCTTGACAGTGGCAGAGCATTACTAGGAACCATGGTCAAAGAGGAAGGTTTTCAGGCCTTACATGAAGCCATTACTGTGATATAAATAGAATTTGGATACACGATAAAAACTAAAACCAGCAAGCAAAGTATCTCAATCACTGCATAAAAAGCAGCCTGCTTCACAAAAAAACCTCTTGTGTCATGGAGATCTACTAAATGACGGTTTGTTTAATGAGTATGTTTAAGTTAATAGATAGCACAAAGGGAAACCATTCAGGCATTAAAGTGCTTGGCTTAATGCATTTTATAATGGAATTGGGGCCATTCTCCTTGTGCTGGAGTAATACCACGCTGATATCGTCAACTGTTCGAGAGATGTTTCAACAGATAGCTGTGTATTTTAGTGCCTTGTGTATTCTTCCTGGATCCTTCTGAAGGGAGAGAGGCCGGGTTTGCAAATGCTGTAATAACTGCTAAGAGAGGGTTTAATACAGATACATGGAAGTTATTCCATGTTCCACCTAATCAGAAGAGTTTGAGGCGTGGCTCCATGGAATTATGTATGTATTCTCTTTAGCTTCCACAGGTGATATTTCTGCACATCTGCGTCACCTTCACCTTACTGTACTCACATCTATTTGAAGCGTTTCTCACGAGTGTCTTCATTGCTGCTGTATCTTGATGTGGACTCATCTCCATCTTTCACATGTCTTCCCTTTGACAGTGGCACGTTTGCACTCTAACTTTGTGTCCGTCAAATTCTTGCCTTTAGATACTGACCTTCACCTTTACCTTACCAATTAATGGATCATGACTGCGTATTCTGAAGCTAGTATTTCTACTATTTCCTACTCAGTGAAACACCTTTCCTTTGTAACAAACTGGTCATCATTTTTACTTATTCTACTCATTTGTCATGTTTGCATTTTAGCTGGAAACCTGGCTAATGGATTTGCCTGGAAGCGCAGAGTTCAAGTTATGTTATGTTTACATTATTGTTGGTTGCCATGCTGTTCCGTCAATGCACTCATCGCACGTTGTTTGTTGTATATGGATATATTTATTGCTTGAGTTATTCACCAGATTGCCTCTGGATTCATTGAAAACTACAGCACAGAAGAAGGAGTGGGTGGAGACTCGTCTAAACACCAGCAAGGACTGATTGGACCCCTTTGCAGACTGGACTGTACATTCTTTGTAAATGTTTATAGACACCTGCAAATACAGCAGTGTCTTTCAACTGATAAATACGTTTGATTTGTTGAGGCATGAAGAATATATTACCACATTATCTGAACGCTGTGGTTTTGTTAATTCCACAGCTAAAGATGTAACGCAACTGGCCAATCAACTGTTAGTGAGTGTTAATCGTGCCCACGGTTGCTGACATAAGCAAAGGTAATTTTGTCTCCCTAATCCAGCTCACAGAGCTACTCTCTAGGGACAATGATTTAGCAGCATTACAGCCTATAAAACAACAGGGATTATCCCACTATTGAAACAAGGTAATCTTTCATTTACTATTCCGAGAGTTTATGAAGGTATAATTTTGATATGCAAGAGAACATGTGGTACATCTGATCCATTCGAAAAAGATTCACAATGCGGACATCTGTGAACAACAATTGCTTCAAATCTGTTGGTAGTAAATATTTATAGGAGCTACTCAGATTCCAAGAAACGATTTTTACTCAATCGGAAATGGTGTGAGTACGTGGTGGGGGCTGGGGGCAGAGCGAGAGATTCTCAACCAAAGTATAATGGGTGAAGTAACAAAAGGAACAAACATGTATCAGGAATTTTGTGACTATTTTTTTCAAATCCATTTACTCAGACGGCTGACCTTCATTTTACATTCCCACTGTGTAATGATGTCAAAAAACAATAATAATACTCGCATTTGATCCAACACTTTCCATGTCTTCTAGATGTCTTAAAGTGCTTCATAGAGTATACTTTAAAGTGAATTGACTGTATATTTGTGGGCGAAACACGGCAGCCAATTGCGCACAGCTGTGTCCCATAAACAGGCGTGGATTGAAGTGATCAATTTTTTTTATTGAGGGATTATTATCAAGTGTGTGGAGTAAGGAAAATTACAGGTTTTGCCCTGCCTGGAATTGAACCTTGCAAGGTGGGTGCTCTAACCACTCACAGAGTTACAGGACTCCACACTGAGCTGTAGGACATAAAAGTTTCAGAGAAACAACACCTTACCTCTGGGAGGCTGACTCTCTTGGCATTGCTTATTGTGAAAACACTTCCTATGCATGAAATAGACTGGCAACATTTTAGTCCTCGTGCCAACAAACTAAAATAAAATAAAACGTTGGCAGTAATAAAGCTCAAGTTTTGCAAAATAAAACGCAATTCTTATCCACAATCATAAGGAAACACAGAAAAAAAAGTGTGATGTAAAGAGACACTCAAACATTCCTAGCAGTTTCCCTACCACAAAATATTTTCAAAATATGCTCGCTAGACATTGCAGAGGATTAATCTAATACAGTATCAGTGTCCGTTTTTTTTTAATATCAATCATTTAAAATGGGTAAGTGTAAGAGATCATGTGAACATTCAGGGAACCTTCTTCACATCTACAAGTGTTCACATAAAGAACGGACATTAGCCACGGATAGATGCATAGATAAACATGAGAGGCAAGAATAAGAATTATAATTATAAAAATCATTGCATTTGATACAGCGCCTTATCGTGTCATTGAGACGTCTCAAAGCGCTTCACAGAATACACTGTAAAGTGATTTGACTGAGTATTTTGTGGACAAAACGTGGCAGCCAGTTATGTAATATTGATTGCAGATCATCACTCTACATGCAAGTCACCGTGTGCAAGATAAGCCTTTGATGTTTCTTGCTGTGTCACACCCTAATTTCAGTTCCATATCCAAGTCCAGTTAGCACTGGAGTATCCAGATACAAAAGGGTCCAGTTCAGAAGTTATGAAAGCATTACATGTAAACATGCAACATCTGATTTCTAGGGCATTCATGATTGTTCAAGATGTACGAGGGCATCCTCTCAACCTTCCCAAAAGATGGAAGAATCAATTCTATTTCAAGTTGTTTGCAAGCCGAATGCAACATAACATCTGCAGATAGTTGATGATCACCACAGTAATCTACAGGAATAAGTGTTCAGCCGTCTAAATAATAGCGCCCATAGCTTCAAGCTGGAAGTGCATGGAATCTACCCATTTTACAGTGCAACACAGAATCCAAGGCGCCCAAAGTAAAAGAGCCAACTGAGCATATTTTGAAGCAGCAAAGCTTAAGGTTCCTACTCCAAATCCCTTCCTACCTTCATTTTCATTTCACCCACAAAATATTACTTTACAATACATTCTGTGAATCGTTTCAAGGCATCTCAATGATGCGATAAGATGCTATAATCAAATGCAAGGAATATTTTTATTGTTGTTTTTATTCCTGGCTGTATTACTGTTGATTTAAGCTTCATACTCAAGGGTGGAGCCTGTTGTATTGTGCACCAGGTGATTGGTGTTTCTATATTTGCATTAGTCTTGCTCAGCTGTGCCTACATTCAAAACTAATAATAAGGAAGGGGTCAGGCCATTGCCCTGAGGGAGCTTGGCTATGGAACACAGTTACTGGGATACATTTCTGAAAAGGAATGAAGAGAAAAGCATGAATGGAGAATGAAAGTTGGGGAAGATGATAGCCAGAAGGTACCACTACAGCGATCTGTTCAATGACATACAAGAACACGTGTAAGACATCCCAGCCATTTGCATCAACGAGAACCCACAAATAGCCCAGAGGAGAATCACTAATTAATCTGGAGGATTATTGGCTAAAAACACCATGCTTTTCAAATAGTGCTGTCGACCTGAACAAACCAACACAATTTAACGCCTCCTCTTAAAGATGCCGTGCGTTCACTCAAGTTCGAGAAGTTCTTGCTGTGGATATTCATGATTTATTTATGAAATAACAGCCACGCAAGAGAGGAAAGAGGTTTACACAACTCGTCTGTATGTTTAGCCGGGTGTCTGACACATACAGAAACCCATCGTTATGCTTAACAGTAAACGAACCGGATGAAGAGTTCAAAATATTTCTGCTGTGCGGGCAAATGTACTGCACTGTCTCAATGGGGGGATGGACCCTGCTTACCCCATTCCAGAAATGTAACCAACTTAACCCACATAGCTTACCATTGCAAAGACTGCCCAGCAAACATCTTGCTGCTTTTCTAACTGAAATGACCCCACTAGAAGAATATTGGTTTGAAGGCTTAACATGAGCAGAAAGGGCAGTAAAGTCCTGTAGCTCAGTGGTTAGAGCACTCGCCTCGCAAGTGAGAGACCTGGGTTCTATTCCTGGCAGGGCGAAATGTTGGGCAAGTTTACCTAGCAGTAAGTAGAAACCTGGTTGTTAATCAATTGGCGGATCACGCACCCGAGGGTAATAATCCACTAAAAAAAAAATTTGCTCACTCAATCCATGACTATTTGTGGGACACTGCTATGCGCAATTGGCTGCCATGTTTCACCCACAAATATACAGTCAATTCACTTTACAGTATATTCCGTGAAGTGCTTTGAGACATCTAGAAGACGTGAAAAGTGCGACATCACATACAAGGATTATTATTATTATCTAGGCCCCCAGTGCCTGGTCCACTTTTCCAAGTCCTTCCAACATGTGAAAAGGTATAAATCCATCTGATCGATGACAAGCCTCACTAGCTTTTCTACCATGATTTAGTGTACTGTATTTTGCCGCTTTTACTCAAAATTTACCAATGTAAAACTGTGATTGTTACAATATCAAAACGATCCAAGCAATAGTCTTAAACGCGTGCATAAAGTCTCTCAGTTCAGATGACTTGTGTACAGATACATTGTTTGTTCAATCCAGTCTCATTACTTACCATTCAGAATATCTTTCAAATGTTTAAACCAAATGTTGCAGTGATCTTCGCTTAAGTTGCTCAGGTGAATAGTGTGTTCCTTGAATTTATTTTGTCCCTTGTTCACACACACGAAGATGGTGATTCCTAATAGAGTTCCTCCCTTTCGCTGTCCCACAGATCTTCGACGTTTCAACTTTACGGCAAACACGTCTTTCAGCTCCACAAACTCTTCCTTACACTGAGAAGTGTCACCTGCATCAAAAGCATAACTTTACTCTCAGGAACTCTTTGGTTATTCACACTGAACAAAAATACATAAAATTATCATTGGTACATCGGCCAAATTGTGTGTATTACGTTTAACTGAAGATTATAGCAGAATTAATGCTCTGACAACAATAGAAATGACAGTTACTCAGTAAGCACTAAACCCGAACACATGTTTTTTGCTTAACTTGAATCCTCATGTTATTCATCATTAAAAATGCCCAGAACTTCTGGAGAGTAGCAGCGACCCATTTGGAAAGTGAGAAATCAACTCCTGTAAACTATCATTCAAACGTAATTTGATTCAGTGGTCAAGTTTTGTTCGTTCTCAGCTGAACCAGTAAACTGAGTGTCCGGTGGGAGTGGAGAGCTGCAACTTAGGGAGAAGGGAAAGATAGTGGGGCCAGTTTCATTCAACTAAACTGCACACCTTCTGCCAGTCAGTAATGAAGTGATGCTGGTGACAGCTGTGAATGAGTCTGTAACCCAGACTGTAAAGAAGGGGCTGTGAAGCAGGTGCCATCGTAAAATGGGGTTTTTTTTGTAAAAAAAAGTAGATTATAAAATGTTTTATCAAATGAGAAATATCTGATTTTAACGCTGCAAAGGAACATTCAAAGGAATAGTCAAATGGCAATACAGACGCAGCCAAAAAGCTGAGTTGACTGTGGTCTGTGTTTTAGGTATGATTTAACAAACACTAACAAATTTACTTTCTTTCTGTTCCTTTGATTGTTCATAAGGTTGAAACATAATCACTCTTCCATTGTAAGTTTTTAACATCATACAAACTTCTGCTATTAAAGTCTATGGAACACATTCCCCCACCTTTTAGTCTTTTTTAAAAAAACAATTGGGCATCGAAATATATATTACCGATTTTTAACAGAATTAACATGAACAGGTTTGTATTTGTAAGCAATAAAATTTTAAAAATTATATAAAAAGACTCCACTGAACACAAGATAATTGACAAAGTAGGTGTTAATTGTTTCTGTTCTGCTTATTGCAAGGGGTAGTTGCAATATTTTCCATTTCATGTTATTTTTAATGTCAAAAACAATTTGGTCACTCATTCCATGACTGTTTGTGGGACACCGCTGTGTGTAATTGGCTGCCGTGTTTCGCCCACAAAATATACAGTCGGTTCACTTTACAGTATAATTCTTTGAAGATCTTTGAGACGTCTGACGTCTGCTGTATCAAATGCATGGATAATTATTATTATTTTTCAGTTCACCACATCATTTGCCAATGCCATTTTCCAACTGGCTACTAGAAGAGGCATGTGAGAAATCTAGGATGGCTGTTCATTTAAAAAGCATCTAATTTCTGCTCTGCATTTCCTACTGTGTGATAATTGTGGTTATGTTTATGTAAGTAATGTTGACTTCCACAATACAACGTCCACTTTGTAGTGTAGTGATTCTAGTGAATATGCTGTGGGTAAAGCTTTGAAGGCAAAGCTATTGTGAGCTTTGGAAAGACGGTACTAATGAATATTTACATTGGTAGCAAAAAGTCATAACTGCCACTCCTGTTCAGAAAATATGGGAGAACAGGCAAGATAAATTAAATACGGAAGGATTTTGAATAGCACTGTACAGTATTATACATACCATAAACATAATTTTTGACATAGTACAGTACTGTACACTGATTTTCCTTACTGACTTCCTTCTTGTGTGATTCAGTAAGGTCTCATCTGTTCATAAATGCGATTTGTGTCTGCACTTCTTAAATATATTATTTATTTATTTATTTATTTATTTATTTATTTTGCCTTATGTCTTCACTTTTCCCTCTGTTTACTTTTTTTGTCAGCAAGAAAGTGATACTAGATCTCTACCTGGAGTCATTGAGGCAAGCACTGAAGAATTAAAAAGACTACGGTCTGATATTGTCTTATTAAAGCAGAGATGCAGCAACAAAATATAATCAACTCTTGTAGGCTTGCGACAGTGCTGTAAGCTGAGGCCTTGTCTGAATCAATCTTGGCACATCTGCCTGATGTACACCGTAAACAGGATTAGAGTTGGATTTAATCTGTTTGACGCTAATTGTGTTCACAGCTCTTGCACATGTTCACTTTTTGAAATGGCTTGTATTAAAATAAGACGCCCGACACATGAAACTTTTCATGCCTATATATTAGGCAAATGATAAAAGTCTGGCACGATCTGGGTTTCCTACAATTTTTTTGGCAGGGAAACTCTTCATTGCCTGACCATCCAATTAAAAATATAAGATTCTGTTTGAATTTACCACATACTGTGTGAAACCAATAGGATAAGAAAAAAAACCAATACATGTGAATGCATGTTAATTTTGAACACAAATCCAATTTATATTTAACTCACGTGCCCTTTCAGACACATATGTTATGCATATCTCGGCAGATAAAATCACACCAGAAGCTATTTTATTACAGCAATATCAATATAGAGATTAATTATTATTATTAAAATGAGAATTTTATAAACCTATATTTCAGATACACAAAAATACGTATGAAACTTATTAGGTGTGATATGCATCAGATTCACTCAATGTCCAAATCCCTTATAAACACCCAGCTCTGAATGAGTTATAACCTTATACAGTTCAGGCCAACCTCTTCCACTTCTCACCAGCATTCATTTAAGCTCCCTGGCGGTGATGTGGAAACTCTGAAACCTGACTTGAGTTTCCATCTACAGCCTGTTCCACTTCACAAGTTAAATAATAATAATAATAATAATAATAATAATCCTTGCATTTGATAGAGCACTTTTCACATCTTCTCGACGTCTCAAAGCGCTTCACAGAATACACAAGTGAATTGACTGTATATTTGTGTATGTGTATTTGTGACTGTAGGCCTATATTCCACAACAACAACAAAATTACATTTGTATAGCGCCTTTCACGTCAGGAGGACGTCCCAAGGTGCTGGACAGTTAATGCTTCAGACCCGAGCTGAGGACAGGGGGGGTGGGTGGAGGAAGGAGTTGCTGATGGATCCATTGAAGAGGAGAGTCTTGAGACGACATTTGAAGGAGGCCAAGTATCCTAACACTTCCACGATGCACAAAATCTGGACGTAAAACACAACAAAACAGGTGGAAGACTGGCAAGATCGGTTTACAAAGAATGGACACCAAGCAATCCATCCACGCCAACCAATCTGTGGAACATAGGAACTAGGAGCAGGAGTAGGCCATTCAGCCCTTCAAGCCTGCCCCGCCATTCAATAAAATCTTGGCTGATCTTCTGTGCTGATGTTTATACTCCACACAAGTCTTAACCCATACCTTACTCCCTCCCATATCCTTCGATATGCCCTCTCCCTCATGTCAAAGTCTAGCTTCCTGTTAATAATAATAATCCTAATAATCCTTGCATTTGATATAGTGCTTTTCACGTTTTTGACATGAAAGACGTCTCAAAGCACTTCACAGAATATACTGTAAAGTGAATTGACTGTATATATGTGGGCGAAATGCGGCAGCCAATTGCTCACAGCAGTGTCCTACAAACAGTCCCGGACTGAAATGACCAATTTATTATTGCTTTTTTTTGGAGGGATTATTATCAGGCATGTGGAGTAAGGAAACTTGCCCAAGGTTTTGCCCTGCCTGGAATAGATCCCAGGTCCCCTGCTTGTAAGGCGAGTGCTCTAACCACTGAGCTACAGGACTCCATGACACCATACAAAACAAGAATACAGGACTTGTTCAGGAAGTAAAGCTTTAAAGGCTAGGGATGGTACATACTTGGGAGTAGAGAATACATCAGTGGTAGTTTGGGTCTTGTTGGGTCAACAATTACAGTAGCAGAGTTAATTGCTAAGTCTTAGGTAACTGCAAAATTTAGCAAACCCAGCAGAAACTCACAAACCCTCCCACACAAATCACAGCTTCAATTAGCTTTCAAAGACACCTTGTTTTTCCAGTGCTCTTGCTTGGGATTTGTTTTACTAGTTCTGATTTCCATCTGAAAATTTTCACCTCCAGTTTGCGAAAATGTTGACCCAATTTAATGAAAAACGGTTTATAAATAGACATCTTTCGTGTTAAGTTTTCACTTTGCTGCTTTGTTTGATTTACAAGTCCACTTATCATTATTATTATCATTCAATAAATTGCTGTTTCACTCTCAGAATTAAATACAGTATGTAGAATTGGTAGTATTTTCAAGGGGGGTGGGGGGGTTTAAACAAAAAAACAGAACAGTATGCCTATTACCGCATTAAGGAATCATTGATAAGATATGAATGGATCAAACCTTAATTTCAGTCACAGTGAGAAGTCTAAAGATTAAATAAAAATGTGCAATCTGCTAGAAAAGTTATTGCTTCCAGATGGATATCAGCTTCATCAGAATACTAATTATCCTCACTGTATGCATGAAGTAACCAGCATTATAATACCACAAATTGGCAAAATGCGTTACATATGACACACAGCAACAACCACTGTCCTAATCTTCAAACACAGTTGATGCTGACACTTAATCTTGAATGGATCTCTCACGCCAAAAAAACACCTGCCATGGGTGTACATTGGTTACCCACAACGTCACTTTTTACTGAGGTCTCAACATTGAATCAGGAGCACTTACTGCCATCAATCTGGCAGTTTTTGTTACTTTGAGACATTCTAATGCATTTCTCCACTGACGTTGACAAGCTTTGACTCAACTCAATGGTTGAGTCATCTTAAGTTCCCCCCACTTTTTTTTTGCCATTACAATTGCTGCAAGAGGCTGCTGCAGAGTTCAAGCCTGACTTGAGGCACTCTGTCCTAATATATTATTCATATCTTCAAGTATATTGCAGAATTTCCATTAAAATGTTACTGTGACGCAAGGAAAACAAATATACAGTACCCGGATCTTCTAGAGTTAGTAGACATTAGGGAACGGCGATGTATCGGTTTTTCGATTAAACCCGATATGATTTTCAGATCGGTATGCCGATATGGTGATTCTAAAAAAACCGTTATATCGAGAGATTCGATTTAAAAAATATACATCGTTATATTTTTAATATCGTTCCTGGCAATATATCAATATTGTTGGTATTATCAGTGTAATGCGATCTTTTCCAGCTTACCTTGTCGCCGGCATTGCAACCTCCTAGATCTAGAGCATGGAATGCGCGTACATTCGGTGCGCGCGCACAATTAATGGGCGCACACATCCGATGCGCACGCACACTTTACTGTGTTTACTCGACGTGAGTCGTGGCGTCTTAACAAAGTCGCATCGCTGAAAATTGTAGTTTGAAAATTTACCTTTCTCATCCTGGGGAAAAGAAGCCCCGTATGGGACTACTTTGAAAACAATGCAGTCAGTAATGGTGTGTATAGATGTACAGTTTGCAAGGTCTTGGTTAAGACATCTGATTCGAGCACGAGCAAACTGCGACATCACATTAAGCAGCACCACCCCGCCCAGCACGCTGCCCTCAGAGCGAAATTATTGTCGACAACAGCAGGAAGTCGAACCAGCGCTTCGGAGAAAGCGACAGGTAGTGGGGCCAGTGCAGCTCAAACAATTCCTGCTTTATTTAAGAGGAGAACATTGTACCAGAGAGGGGACAAAAAGTGGCAAAGTATCACGAACGCTGTCACTTTTTGCATAGCAAAGGAGAGCTTGCCAATGGCGAAGGACATTAATTCAGACTTCAGACTACATAAAAATAAGTGGCATTTTGTGGCTGTAAGTGTTATTTTTGTGTGTGAGAGAGTTAGAAGCCAGATTATCACTGCTTCTATGTGTGTGTCTAGTCAGACACACACAGCAGTGATAATCTGGCTTCTAACTCTAACAGTCAGACTGTCTGTCTCTCTCTTTTCTATTGTAATAGATCTCATTTACACGTGGACATTACATGCTAGTTTCAAGCAAGAAATGGAGGAGAATAAATCTCTAGATTTTGTTTTTGGTGTGTGTGTGTTCTATTTTGTGTTTAGAGATGGAGGGAGAGAATGAGAGGGGGAAAGGAGGGATAGAAGGAGAGAGGGGAGGGAGGGAGAGAAGGAGAGGGGGAAAGTTGGGAGAGAAGGAGAGAGAAGAGGGAGGGAGAGAAGGAGAGAGGAAGAGAGGAGAGGGAGGGAGGGAGAGAAGGAGAGGGGGAAAGGAGGGAGAGAAGGAGCGAGGGGAAAGGAGGGAGAGAAGGAGAGAGGGGAGGGAGGGAGAGAGGGAGAGAAGGAGAGAGAGGAGGGAGAGAAGGTAGGGAGCAAACAACATCGTATAATTCAACAGACCTTGACACCAACATTACAAACTTTCTGGACCTAGAGCACGCATTTCAAAATGTGCGTGCACCGCGACCGCGCGCGCATCGTCAGTGCGGACGCACCGTCAATGCGCGCGCACCGCGACTGAGCGCGCACCATAAATGCGCGCGCGCCATCAATGCACGCGCACTTCGAATGCACGCGCATGCGCAGTATAAAAACTCGATAGATCGGTTTAAGCAGGTATGAGCAAACCGATATATCCATATCCGGAAAAATCCCATATCGCCGTTCCCTAGTAGACATACAAATACATTCGTGATATTTTAAACTTTGATGACCCACACCGAAATATCACACCATCCACAACATAAGGAAATCAAAAATAATTTCATATTCTGAAATTAATTTGGTCCATGGTTCTAATATGATACTTTTCCAAATTTAAAGCTACCAGTACAGTAAGAAAATCTACTGATATCGCATTGCCCACAAAAAGTCTACATGGGCTTGCAAAATGTTTAATTTACATGCTAACATATTAGAGTAAAAACATTTTATCTGAATGTATTTTGTGAGTTCAGATTGGAAATTGCACAGTAAAAATCCGACATACTATTTTCTTTTGGCAATTTTTCCTTCAATTGGCATTATGCCATGTGTTACATAGCATGGAGTCCAGCAAGTTGCTTTGCGTCTGTATATGCAGTATATATTAACTATGTGTGTGTGGGGTGTTCTCAAAATGAGGGTTGAGGTCAAAACTAATTTAATGTTAGTTAATAAAATGCATTAATTTGCAGTTTTCCACCCCCAAAAATAAAAATATATTATGTAATGCCAACCGAATACAATTCTCCTTTCTGTACACCGTGTAGCTAAAAGTGCTTTGTGTTCACCTACAGAGAAGTATAATTTAGTGTTAAGAACAGTCCAAACGTTTGCAGTTTTCACTTGATATAAGAACTGGGAATTACACAACAAACAATCTGCTGTATATTGTCAGGAATATGCTTCAAAGCAGTAAACTATAGAAATAAACTACATCATTACCACTTGGTGAATACACTTTTTCCACGCTATATTAAAGCAGAAAGAGCATTTCTGGAGTGTGGCATAGAAGAAATTATCCTTAAATAGTTATTCAGTATTAAATAACATACACAGAGAGGAATCCTCCCTTTTCTCCATTCCCGGGGCCCCATCTGTTCAAATGATGTGTTCTGAGAAGGGGCTATATGAAAACTAGAGCAGTTTTGTGCAATTGAACAAGTGTGGGTGTTATGTGGGGCTTATGTGGAATTACCTGTAACACATCACAGCACCCGAAAGTGTCCAGTAATACCCATCCAGCACCAATCCCTACAAGGGTCAACCAGCTCCTTTTCCAGCTCCCAGGCCTATCTAAAGCACTCAACCTGCATTAAAATAAATGGGAGAATCTCCAAGGAACTCCCAGATCACCTCCTGCAACATACATTACTTGAGTAGCCTTAGCAGCTGTGGAGGCTGGGCCGAGGGAACAAAGAAAAGCAATGATTAGGTCTTCACTGTACCCAAAGGTTTTTTGATAGGGTTAATTCCTTCTTCCATACCTAGAAAGAGAACTATGGTTAGAATGTGCTTTCACCCGATACTGATTCCCAATTAATGAAAGACCATCTCTTGCAGCTAGGTGAGAAAAAGGCAACCAAAAACATATACAGTACTATCGTAGCAACAATAGAAAATAGTCTAGAAAAGTCTGCCTAAAACTATATGATACAAACCCGCGTGAGTGACGGAAATGTATTTTTATTGCCTTATCGCTTGCCTGGATGTTACCAGGGAGGCTCAAGTAACCTCACAGGTGCAATTAATTCTTGAAATCTGAGTGAGGGCAGATTTAGAGTCTCAAACAGGGCAATAAATCTGAGGAATATTAGGTCTAATGGTCAATTAAGTACCTTTTGCCACATGCTGTCACGGTTATGAATATTTTCGTCAAAATGGTAAGCACTACTGGACAGCACAGATATGCTGAATTGGTAACTGTATCTTACTGTGAGGCCCATCTGCTCTGCTGTCCAGCAGAAAACCAAGACACATTTGACAAACGAAATATTTCTGCTGTTTTCTTTGTAAGCAACTTTATAAACAAATGCTCAACCTTCGGCAGCTGCTTGCGTTTTTTTTTAAGACCACGGCTTTCCATTATTAATGAAGTAAGTGGCTTCACTTTCTTTGGCCCGTATCATTCAATCACCACAGCAATGTTTTATGTATGAAGGTTGTTTGTTACTCAAGTTTACTAAAAAAAACAGGAAGTGTTTTGCCTTGTTCAGTATTAGCATGGAAAGCACCGCAAATACAACTATATTTCAATATGTCCACCAGCATTTATTGTTGTGGAGTAAATATTTTGTTATTCAGTGCACACTTTTAGGGCTGGGAATATGATAAGCATTCCACAAGCAATGCAGATCAAATAACAGATGGGTACCTATTGTTTGTTTGTTAAAATTTCAAGTCTTCTTGTTCAAAAAGCAATGGATCTTACAAGAGCCAACTCATTTGCAATTCACATCATCATTTACCAAACTTTGCATTAAAGACAAGTTAAATCCCACCTTAAGACCTATCACTTCGACTGTGCCTATGGTCATCTCTCCTCCCCCTTGCTCAGTTTTCGACCCTGACACTCCACCATTGTAGAAGTTTGCTTTGTGATGTGTGCTGTGTTTATAGACTGTATAACACAGTATAGACTGTAATCAATATTTAATGCTTTATTGGTAAGTGTTCATACAATATTCTGTTTTTTAGTCTATTATTAATATGGTATGTTTAAAAAAAGGTAATTTTTTTTGTGTTGGATTTTCGGCAACTTGCCACCCGAATACCTGGTGTGCCGCTTAACCAGCATTGGCCAGGTCCCGAAGGTGCTGGATAAACGGGCTTTTACTGTATATCTGTTTTTTGTGTATTATCGCAAAACGAGCAACAACAATTTGTTCCACTTATTAATGTAAAGTCCCTTCTATTTCTGATGAAGGTAAGAATCCTAAATGATACACGTGTATAGTTTCTACAGTTACAAAGGTTTGCAGTCCAGTACATATCATCAAAAAAAAACTAAATTGGCTCTTACCTAGAGAAGAAAAGGATACAAGAATGGCTGGTGTAGGAACACGAGAGGGAAAAAAAATACATTTGTTGGCTGTTGAGGTTGGGGTGAAGACACATATTGTGTAGGGCTAAGAGGAGTGAGCTTTGCCTGTATCTAGCCATGTAGTCCTGACCTACGAATATTGGACTTACTCAAATAGAATACAGGTAGACCCCGAGAGGGGTTAGGGACTTGAAAACCTTTTGTTAAGCGGAAAGTTCGTTAAGCGAGAGTTTAAATGAGTTACTGTATTTGGCCGCAGCCAAAATGCCACCCCGACCCGAGACTCCACGATAAAATCAGTTTAGTTCCTAGCGGTTCCTAGCGCTAACATTTTCGATATACAGGTTGAGCAGCCAAAGTCCGGAGTTCCGGAATCCGGAATGTGACAAAAATTGCAGGAATAAAAACGCCAATCGTACCTGCTCCAGGCCAGGTCTGCACAGTCACCACACTGAAATATCCCAACCTGGGCCCAGGCATTTCCTGACTCGGGACGCGCTTCTTTCTTCCTCCCCCCTCCTCTCTATCTCTCTATCCCCCCCTCCCCTCTTTCTCTATTCCCCCCTCCCTCTCTAAGCCTCTATCCCGCCCTCCTCTCTTTCTCTCTACCCCCCCCCCCTCTCTATCCCCCCTCCATCTTTATCTCTCAATTCACTCCCTCCCCTTCCTCTCTATTCCCCACCTCCCCTCCCCTTCTATCCCTCCCTCCTCTCTATCTCTCTATTCCCCCACTCCCCTATCTCTCTATCCCCCCCATATCTCTCTATCCCCCCCTCCCCTCTACCCCCCCCTTCCCTCTATCCCCCCCTCCCCTCTATCCCCCCCTCCCCTCTATCCCCCCCTCCCCTCTATCCCCCCCTCCCCTCTATCCCCCCCTCCCATCTATCTCCCCATCTCTCCTTCCCCCCCTCCTCTCTATCTCTCTATTCCCTCCCACCTGTCTCGACTTACTATTATTGAAGCCACAAAGCATCCTGCTGTTTAAGCTCCTCCCATATGGGAGGGTCTGCACTGCACTGCTTAACTGAAGCACACTAAAGACTGAGTGTGCATTGCTGGGACAACTAGAGAGAAGCTGTGTGCGAGAAGCCTGTGAGATTTAAAGTGTGTGTAAACATTTGTTACAGCGAAAGCAGCCTTTGTTAAGCGGAGAAGTGGTACAAATAGAAACTCTTGTTATAGTGAAGTTTCAGTAACCAGGTGTTCGGTAAGCGGGGTCTACCTGTATCAAAAAGCAAAATGTTTCATTCCAGCAAATATGCCTGTAAGGTCAAATAACAAACTTCACAAAAGAAATACAATTATAAGCTTTCATCGCAGGGCCTGTGTTTAATGTGGAGCCTTGTAGCTCAGTGGTTAGAGCACTCACCTTGCAAGTGAGAGACTTGGGTTCAATTCCAGGTAGAGCAAAACCATGGGCAAGTTTCCTTACTTCACACACCTAATACTAATCCCTCAAAGAAAACCTATAATAATTTGGTCACTCAATCCATGATTGTTTGTGGGACAACGCTGTGTGCAATTGACTACTGTGTTTTGCCCACAAATATACAGTCAATTCACTTTATAGTACATTCTGTGAAGCGTTTTGAGACGTTTAGAAGATGTGAAAAATGCTATAACAAATGCAGGAATTATTATCAATGAAAGGTAGAGGAACTTGAATGAAGCACCAATCAATATATCAACATGGTCCATGTTACGCAGCAAGTTATTTTCTGTCCCTTTCAACTAAGGGTAAATATTCTACATAAATCAATCTTCTCAACACATGTATGATATTAAAACAAGTGCAAAATTAATAGATAAACCATATTCATTCTCCAAATTCACCTCATTATCTCATCACTTCAATGTGCTATAAATTATTGTTGTTCATGATGCCATTGGAACCCTAAAAAGGTAAGACTTTGAAAGTTACTCTGATATAATGTACATTTTATAATGGATGGTTTTGAGCTGTTCAATTATTGAAACAGTGCATTAAGTAAACTTTCAATATTTCTAATCTCAATTTAACTGTTTTTCAGCAGAACTATAGGGAAAATGTACAATTTAGTGTCACATTTCGGTTAATTTACAAAACATTAAGTTCACAAATTTAGTAAACAAATTTCAAAACATTTCACAGTGCTGAACAAAACGATAGAAAGTAAAAATATTACGCCACACACAGCCTTATCCAGCAGGTTAAGTAACTCAATCTATTTCTATAGTTAATTGATATAATGCAGGAAGGCATAAAGGTAACATCTGAAACTGAAACCACTGATATAATGATGTACAAAGTAGCTCTGAATGTTTACATCCCAGTCTGGAGATTGATCAAGCTTTTTGCTTTGTTAGGAAGGAACGTGAAGTTTAGAGGCTGGAAGGCATTACGGAAAAGAAACCACAGATTTAACAGATGTATTTTGGCACTCCACAAAACAAGCAGAAACCATCTGTGAATGAGTTCAATTGTAGCATAAACGTGACAAACATGTAATGGTTAAAGGATTCAATTTACTGTACTGCATACAAGGCCATGAAAGGTAGAGTGTAGTCCGCAATTATCCACTGAAAAAAATTATGAATCCGTAGATTTCTTGGGACAACAGTTGACAATGCTAATCCTGATTATAGACAACTAAACTAACTGCAGTTGTGATCATATTTACTAATATAATCAAAGATATAAACAAACAAAAACGAATTCAATCTAGTTTAACTTTTTGATGACTGCTAGGCAAGGTTCAGCCTAAAAAGTAGTTTTTGGTAATGCTGGAATTACTACATTAACACCCTTACAAAGGCAGTGCTGTATTATCACCTGAAACTTGTCTCAAAGATAGGCAGCAAGTAACTGCAAAGCATATGATTCTTATTTGCATCAGAGCATTTAGTGTCCTCAAAATATAGTATAGAACCAAACAAATCTACCGGATTGAATGTGGCTGTTCAGCCTATCATGCCTGTAGGTATACCAACATTGACTTGGCAATGCTCTGCTTTGAGTTAGCCTTTTCAATGCAGTTTAGGCCCACAAGACACAAAGCGCTGGTGACTTTCTTTGATATCTTAGTGCAGTCTTCCTACTGCATAGGACTGTAGTAGGTTTATGTCCTACAAGAAATAACAAAGTGGAATCAGCTCTCCAATTCAGAACAATGGGCGGGAGGATCCAAAATAAAGAATTGTTTTTGGAGTGAAATTGGATAGGATACTAGAATGAGGGAGAATCCATCAGTGTCCCATATCAGGTTCAAAAAAAATTAAAATCTTCGATCCAAAAACATGCAAGGAGTATTCTGCTGGGTTTTTAATCTGCTTCTGCAATTGGTAAAAACTCAACTGAAAATTGGTCAGGCAATAAAAAAAACACTTTGCCTGGAGCTATATATCTGAAAGAGACCAAACAAGAGCATCAGATTTTACTTTGGCTCTAAATGATGCTTTTATCAGACAAAGATGCAGCATGTTTTGAGAATTCAATGGTTGGCTGCTTCTCAATAGTAAACTCTCACGGAGCCAGTTGGATAGACGTGCAGGGCACCCCCCCCCCCCACCCCCAACCCCCCACCGAGATCAACTGAAATGATCAACAGGCATCAACAACAACTACAAAATTAAATTTGTATAGCGCCTCTCACATCAGGAGGACGTCCCAAGGCGCTGGACAACCAGTGCTTCAGACCCGAGTTGGCATTTCATAATGTGAGTGATAGGCCGAAGGTGAATACACTGGATACTAAGAGTGGCACAAACCAGTACATAATTTTTTTAACTTCAATCGAGGATGCATAAATATAATGAAGCTTCAAAACAGTCACTGTCCTGTTTCTGGCAGCTATCAGTGGTCTAAATAAACCAAATTTAGTGGAACAGAAGCGTCAACAAAAGGACAAGAAGCAAAAATCTGGGGTAAGACATGTCAGAAACCAGGTCTATGTACACTTATTGGAGTATTCAGAGGCTCAAGAGTGGAAAGCCAACAGCATTGCAAACACACAGTATAAAATACAACAGCCAACCTATGATTTCTATTGAAAGTCAAAACTTTGGTGCAATATAATGGGACGAACTGTAATAATACAATTGTAATACCACAAAAACTCAGCCAATATCTTTAAGTGGTGTCTAAAACTCATGGCAAATGGCAAAAATACCATGATAGCTTGAAATGAGTTGGTTTCAAAATCTACCATTCTAGGTATAACAGGGAAGTTGCGTGATCTTATAAGTTCAGTATTGAAAGTTTGTCGTGGACAGTGACGTATCTTAAAGTTCATATTGCTGATAAAATAGTACCATTTATTTAATGGATTTAAGGCACTATTTCCATAACTTATATATTGTAAATTTATATACAAGTGCTGTGTCCAATTGGCGACCGCATTTGGCCCACAAAACACACAGTATATTCTGCAAAGCGCTTTGAGACGTCTCAACGAATTGATAAGATGCTAGATCAAATGCATGGATCATCAATGTATTACGCATACAATGGATAAATATCCGACCGCTTCAAAGTTCGCTGGGTTGCCATCCTCCGCGCTCTGTCTCCACCTCCCACACCGTTATTCGGGCGTGAACAGAGTCTCGAGCGTTTCTTAAGAGGCGGCTTGACTTACCAAGACAAAAAGGGGTTTCAGTGCGCGTGAGTTTTTGTTGAAAATGGTTGTGCGAAGAAGGGGGGAAAAAAGAAAATTCCCCGATGGGCTGTAATCCCCATCTTGACAACTTAACGAGGGACAAAAAGTTGGGAGTTACCTAGTTACCCTAGCCATGTGTGTGTGTGTGTGTGAGAGAGAGTGTATGTATGTATGTACAGCTTATTCCACTATTGCATTGCAACCATGTGCTGGGAGTTCGACCATTAATATACCCTCTGGCACTTTTAGAGTGCCAACCCAGGTTTATTGATTGCAATTCCAAAGAGGCAAGAGATGGGATGGATTGGGAATGGGAATGGGGGAGGAGAGAGGGGGGGGGGGGGGGGGGGGGGAGAGGGAGGGGAGTTAGAATAGGGGAAACCTGTGGCAAAGCAATACAAATGCAATGTAAAGCCAGGGCTGACTCTCTCTCCAACTCTCTCTTTGCCTGTACCCAAGCTCTACCCAAACGAGCTCCAGCCACCCCCCCCCCCCCCAACCCCCACTGCCTGTTGACACACAACACACCTGTTGGCTTCTCGGGCTGAATGATGCTCCATTTGAGTCTGCTGGCTGTCAACACAAGGTCACAGCTTCTCTTGCTGATCTCGAAGATGCCTCTGCAGACAGTCTCCTCTGCCAGCCGCTGGTCCCTGCCCTGCTCCCCTCTCCACCCCAGGGTGGGTGAGGTGCCATCTCCCAGTGTCAGAGCCTTGGCTGCGAACAGCTGAGGAGCCCAGGCTGGTGACTTCTCCTCTCTGGTGTCTGAGCCCTGGCTCCTCTCGGTCCAGGCGTTCACAGCGACCCCTCTGCGACTCCTGTCAAACATCTCTCTCTCTCTCTCTCTCCCCTCTCTCTCTCTCTCTATCTCTCTCCCACTCCCTCCTCTCCCCCCTCCCTCTCTCTCTCTCTCTCTCTCTCCCACACTATTTCTCACCCGCCCACCCCCCCTGTCTCTCACTCTCACCCTCTCTTTCTCCCCCTCCCTCCCCCACACTCTCTCACCCTTTCTTTCTCTCTCCCACCCACCCTCCCTTCCTTGTCCCTCTCCCACTCTCTGTCTCTCTCTCTCTCTCTCTTTCTCTCTCTCTCACCCTTTCCTACTCTCTGTCTCTCCCACTCAATCAATCCCACACTCCTTCACCCTCTCACTTTCTCTCTCACACTTTCTCTCACCCTCTCTTTCACTCCCTCTCTCCCCCTCCCCCCACTTTCTCTCTCTCTCTCTCCCACACACTCTCTCACCTTCTCCCACCCTCTCCCTTCCCTGCTTGTTGCTTTGCTTTGCTTCCTGCCTTCTTTGCAGTGGCTTCAGTCAATCAGTCATTCAGCCAGGCATGTTATTGCTCTGCTCTACAAAGCCCTAGCTTGTGGTAATGGTGACAAGAGCTCAGGTGACCTCCCTCCCTCCCTCTCCCTCTCTCTGAGCTGTTACTCCTTCACCCTGTGAACCAGCTAGGTGTGTGTAGAGATTTGCTTTGCACACACTCTCCTATTTCCTTGTAGGTTGGAATCCCTCTTTCTTTAATAAACAACTCCATGCACAAATCGGTGTCAGGATCATAAATCTACCTCGCTCTCGGTGAATGTCTCTGGCCTCTCTCCCACCTCTGTGTTGGCAGCTGGCTTTTTTTATTAACAACTTAAAAGTTAAATCAGTTCCATCGAACAGATGTGTGACCCTTGGAAGTAAATATTTCCAAAGTTTATTCTGCAATTCATTGCGGGTTGCTGTGTGCCTAGCTATGCACAATTGGCTGCTGTGTTTTGCCAGGTTAAATAATGTAACGCCCATACCTCAGTTTAAAAGTCATCCATCTGTAGAACAGATGAAGGAACTTGCAATGAGATTGGCGCAAAGTGTTACATTCAAGTCCCCAGTTGTTTTTCTCCCCCCTGAGACCTGGAATGCGTTCACCAAGGCGCCTAATTTATTACTTGGTAGAGGGCTAAGTGAGTGGGAGCAGGGGTAAATTTCATCACTGAGAGACTGTAATCTACTCTGAACATCTTGATTTCAGCCGAATAAGTGATGCTTCTGAGTAAATGGGGCCTTGGGTGGTGCAAATTCTTTTCGATTGAACACAAATTTTTAAAGACAATTCTCGTGCGCGCAATCATTGAGTGGGCGGCATTGTGTGAGTCACTGTGTGAAACGTGCTGTTGGATTGAATGTCCCATAAAATAGCTTCAAACGCAATTTATAAAAGTGAGCAAGTCTACAATAACCATCCAACACAGATAGTTTTGTTGGTGAGCACTTTAGGGGGGAAAAAAGTATTTTCAAATTTCTGGAGCAAAAACATGTACGATTAAACATATATGATTGATGATTGAAAACATATGTTTTGTGTGACATGAGGCAAATTGGCATATCCGCTGATTGTGTATAATTTCAGCAGTTTGTATGTCGTGAACCACGTGAGATGACATTTGTGCTTGTGAATAAAAGTAAAAAATGTAACGCTATAATCCTTGCATTTGATACAGCTCCTGATCACGTTGACGAGGTGTCTCGATGCGCTTCATAGGATATATTGTAGAGTGGATTGACTGTGGATTTTGTAATCGTGATGCAAGTGATAAAGTGATACATGCGCACGTTATGCAAAGGATTGATTGAAAACGATGCCAAACAACAAATTATCTTTCACCATTGTTAACCCACAAGTCTGCGTCTGTGAGAATGTGCTTAGTTTTTTTTTAATGCTAAACTCCTCTTGTTTCTTCAATAGTAATCCATCAAAAAAAAACTATTTTTATTACTGTGTTTTGATGGATTACTATCAGGCATGTTGAGTAAGGAAACTTACCCAAGGTTTCGCCCTGATCTGCCTGGATTCGAACACAGGTCTCACGCTTGTAAGGCCATTGCTCTAACCACTGAGCTACAAGAGCGACATAGTGACATACCTACCAACGTTTCGTTTCTCACACTGAGGGTGCATCTCACCTCCACTTGTTGTCTGGTGACATGGGATGCATCAAAAACTCGTTGTGCAGCTAATCAAAGAACCTCAAGCACAGATCTGTCTTCTCTCTTTTCTCTGACATGTTGTCTCTCACCTGTTCAGTGTTTTGTTTGCTGCTTTGAGGGTAAATTTAAATTATTTCTCATTTTGGCTTAAGTTCTGTCTTTTTATTGATACTTCCCCCCCCCACCACCCCCAACCCCATTTATCAGCCATTACTGTTTCTGACTGACATGAAGGATGCTATGTAAACGCAAGTTGTTGTTGTTGTTTTATTTCACCATCTTCCCGTCATCAATCTTCTGTTTCCAGAGCTCTGTCACTCACACGGTTTATCACTATCACTCTCCATCCACAGAGTCCATCCTCCCCCTGATCCGTAGGCCTTGGTTCAGTTCACCACCACAGGCGAATGCCGGTTGCTGCCACTGATTGTGATACCACAGCACCAGCTGCTACTGCTCCCATCCTTGTTAGAGTCTGATTTTATATCGGTATAAAACTAGACTTTTATTTGAACAAGTTTGGAAACGGCGAACCCTCCAAAATAAATACCAAAACATCCTTTTGAATTCGGCAAGCTGCCGTTAAGTTTTCAAATCAATTATGTCCTTTGTACTCGGGTTATGCAAGGCTATTATCTGAGATATGAAACACCGACAGATGGACAGGAGAAGCTTAGTGCTAACTCCTGTCAGGACTCACAAAGAATGAGAGGCTGGGTTCCATTTTTTTTATAGAGACAACAACTGATCAATAACAAAACAGTATTGAATAAAACTATCACTACTGATAAAACTCTGTAATACAAATCTCTTATGCCTGTGTCTTTTTTTCAGCAAAGATATATAATAATACTTATCTGTACTCATTCACACACTTAATATTGAGACACCACATATTAATCCTAAGCGCTCTGACGTGAAGGGCGCCATATAAATGCAAATGCAAGTTGTTGTTGTAAATTATAGTGTGTGAAAAGCAGATACTGAAATCTCCATTGTGTGGGGATCAGCTTTACCATATTTTTATATTTAAATATGATACACGGCAATAGAATTCCAATGAGACAGTTTGACTTGATATATTTGAAATGAATCGCTTTTGAAACCTATATCTTTTTGTAGACCATGAGCCCGTAATCTACAAGAAAAAAAATTCAGCCCGTAAGTCGTATAATTTTCGCAACCATTGTTGTAGCTAGAATAGTACAGTTATTTGTTGCATATGCAGTCTGAGAAATAACTACATTCCATGTCATTCCAGAAGTAAATAATATTGATGGCTCAATATAATAATAATAATCCTTGCATTTGATACAGCGCTTTTTACATTTTATCGACGGTCTCAAAGAGCTTCACAGAATATACTGTAAAGTGAATTGACTGTATATTAATAACATTAATGTCAAGCTCCTACAAAAAATGAAGACTTTAAAATCAACAAGATTTTCATTTAAATTCCTGTGGCAGAAGGCAACACGATTCAATCTAATAATAATAATCCTTGTATTTGATTTTCTGCTTTTCACATCTTCTAGATGTCTCAAAGCGCTTCACAGAATAGACAGTAAAGTGAGTTGACTGTATATTTGTGGGCGAAACGCTGCAGCCAATCGCTAATCCAAATTTCAAGTAGCAGGGTAGTAACAATGTGCTTGAAGGGCCATTGTCTGCAATGTGGCCAAACAGTATCAGCATTTGTGAGGTTTAGGAAAGGTAGATCAAATCTAGGAATTTTAATAACTGAGCACTGGAGTTGGATTACTTGTGTTATGTTTTCTTGTCCTGGGAATCATGACACATCTACTAATTTAACTTTTAACTTTCAAATTCCTACTTTCCATCCCTATCAATTAATGAACTATCTCCACGCCCGCGACCCTATCACCCCCATTCTCGCCCGACTCCATCAGCTCCCCATCACTCAGAGGATCCAATTCAAGATCCTGGTCCTCACCTTCAAAGCCCTCCATGGCCTTCCCCACCCTACCTCTGCGACCTCCTGACCCACTATCAACCTACCCGCTCCCTCCACTCAGCGGCCTGCTCCATGTCCCCAGACCCACCCGACCCACCATCAGTGGGTGAGCCTTCAGCCACTCTGCCCCCAACCGTTGGTATTCCATCCCGCAGTCCCTCGGGCTCGCCCCATCCCTAGCTTCCTGCAAGTCCCGCCTCAAGACCTTCCTCTTCTATGGTGCCATCGGTCAACCCCCTTCCTTCCATCCACCCTCCCCGAATGCGACCCCAGCTTGGTGAGACACTGACTGTCCAGTGCCTTGGGACGTCCTCTCGCCATGAAACGTGCCATTCAGGTGTGTAATGTCAGTTCTGACGAAGGGTTGTAGACCCGCAACATTGATTCTTTTTCCTTTCTCCATGGATGCTGCCTGACCTGCTGAGTTTCCCCAGCAACTTCTGTTTGTGTTTCAGATTCCCAGCATCTGTAGTATTTTGTGATGTGCTAACGTTATTGTTGTCCATTTTGCTCTCACTAGTGGCCAATTCGGGTGATAACAGCTGCTGGGAAAATGGACATTCGAGAGCAAAGCCTGGAGGTGGGATAAGTGACTGGGTCTATTAGTTGGGGGAAGGTATGACCTCGGAAAAATATGAATTATTTACAACTGAGTGAGGAGCTGTTGTGACTGAAGCAGTCGACAGAAACCTGGGAATGGTGCTAAGCTGCGAAGCTCTGGATCCCTGACCCTAACAGCTCATGGTGACACTCAGAGAGTCCTTCCTGATTCCTCTGTTCCCTGCAGCTAAAGTTCAGTCTGTAACAAGGTCTGATCCAATGGGAAATGCTGTAAAATCAGAGACCCGCCCAAGTATGGCTCCCACAGACACTCGGCACAAAAAATAGTTGGTCGAGTTTGCAGGTAACTTATCATTAATGCTCTTGGTTTCATACAAATCTCACTATGGTTGGTAGCACGCAGAGAGAGAGAGAGAAAGTGATTTATTTAATGGTCATCATATTCGTGGCAAATCTGGAGCCTGCAACATGTGATTGTGAAACAGATTTAGAGGAAGCAGGAACAACTGGGTAAATCAGTGTTTGCCTTGTGTGTGTGTTCAGGATTTATGGATTGCATTTGGAGAGATATGTTGAGCTGGGAGGCACTTCTGTTCAGTCAATTGTCACTGCTGTCAGACTCTCAGCCCAGGAAAGTGAAAGTAACAAGGTTTTCACTTCTATGTGTTGATTTTACGTTTTTTTTTAAATGGAATCGAACAGTGAACGACATTGTAACCCAGTCGTTATAGATGCTACAAACCACAACTCTTCCTATGTTATTGATGTATTTAAGATGGCAAGTGGGGTAAAACATTTTTTTTTAAATGTTTCATGTCAAAGTGTACTTTGAACTGTATACTTTCAGAAATAAACTGTTTTGATTGGTGAAATAAACTTATTTCCAAAGAAATATAGGGTAAAGAATAAGAATTCAACAATAAAACTTATTTTCATATGTCACATTCCCTATATTTCTTTGGAAATAAGTTTATTTCACCAATCAAAACAGTTTATTTCTGAAAGTGTATAGTTCAAAGTACACTTTGACATGAAAATTTATTTTTAATTTTTTAAATTTTTTACCCCACTTGCCACCTTGAGACATTAGGAAACAACTGCAAACATTGACATCCAGCTGATGTAAGGAGACAACCCAATACGTTTGTGGAAAATTTAGTAGAAGGTGAAGATACATTCAAATGTACATTTAAAAAAAGTTGATCATTACAAGTCGAGTAAAATTAAATTGTAGGAGAGTTACCCATATTAATAATAATTTAAGAGCAGCAAATCACAGGTGAAAATTTTGCCAAGGGATTATATTTTGTGTCTCATAAAAATAGATGGCATACATTATTATGTTTCATTATTAATAATAATCTAAACACTGGCATTTAATAAAGCCCGTTATCGCGTCTTAAAAGTGCTTCGCAGGGACTTATTTGAAAGTGTAGTGACTGTGTATCTGTAGGTGAGTGTAACAACTGATTTAGCTCATGGCAATGATCCAGAAACAGCCATGAAATGAGCCACCACCCCTCATTTTCTCAGCGGTGAAATGAAGAATTCTGAATTCATGTTTTTTTTCACATTAGCGAGGCACTGAGGAGAGGGAGGTAGAGAGAGGGAACTTAAAGCGCAGCCTGATTTTAACACTTCTACTAATTTCAGAAAAGTACCCCTGAAGCATAAATAATATTTCAGTTTTGCACACAATTTCTCAGTGGTCAGAACCCTTGCCTCGCATACAAGAGACCTGGGTTTGATTCCTGGCAGGACGCAATGTTGGACAAGTTTCCTTACTCCACATGCCTCTGTTTACCTAACAGTATGTAGGAACCCGGTTGTTAATGGATTGGTGGATCGTTTTTCCAGAGGTAACAATCCTTCAAAAAAAATTGGATTACTCAACCCACAACTGTTTGTGGGATATTGCTATGCACCGTTTTGCTGCCATGTTTTGCCCACAAATATACAGTCAATTTGTGTTACAGTATTGAGACGTGAAAAGTGCTAGATCAAACGCAAGGATTATTATTAATAAAATATCTGTGCAAAAATATTACATTATTATATAATGAGGGACTCATATCTACTGGGAACTTTTTTCAGTTGACTCTTGTAATATCTAAAATACAGATTTCCTGCACCTGATCATAATTACATGTGAAGCTTTTTGAGTCATTTCAACTTTGTAAACGTGGCATTAAATGCAAGGATTGTTATTACCTATATTGGGCTTGTTTCAAATGCAGGCCCCAGAGGTGAAAATCTTACATGTTAACCCACTGAACCAACACAATTCTAGTTAATGGAAACACATTTGTTTTAATGGGAATAATTATGAAGTTTTTCCAAAGTTGGCTAAGGAAGGGTTAATACCAACATTTTAACAGAGAAGTGACAGAAGGTTTGCTTGCACAGGTGTTAATATATAGCCACATATTTTAATATTTGTTTTAGACATGAAACTACTGAGGTTTGAGCATTTATTAGTGTGCAATGTGTGTTCCTTTTCAATGTAGCGCCAAATGATTAATATGTTTATGAAACTATTTTCTTACTGGAACAAATGTGTAAATGAAGCCTAAAAGGTGTTTGCACATTAAGATTAATGCCTGTTAATGCATACGCTAACATTGAATGAAGCGTGGCAAATGCATTTTTGTATGTGTGCATAATACCTACATCTAAAGTTGTGCACTGGAAAGATTTGATTATGAAAGTAAAACTGATCTTATTTCCAATTAAGTGGAATTATCTCCTGAACTGCCTAAATATTTTGAAATCCTTTTAAGTGGTAAGCCAGCGCAAATCAGTGAAGTGTTCGAATGTGTTGAAATCATAGGTTCAAACCAAAGCTTTACATCAAGTAAGTAGGATATTATGATTATTTGCTTCGGGACTATTGTTTAACAGTTGAATGACCGACTGGTAAATCTACCGGGTCTTACATGCAGAAAACGTTAATGGTTAAAAAAGCAAAACATTCTTTAAGAAATGCTAGTAATCCCAACAGTACAAAGGCAGAAGATTCATGTTATTTACTAATTGCAGCAAGTTATATGAGAGTTTTTACACGGAAGATTGTTACTCATTGCGTAAGTGTGATCTTTGTCGATTTTTTTTCGCATTAATTTGTTTGGCTCCACAAAACATAGGTGTCCAGCATATCCCTGAGAAGAAGACGTTTGTGGTTTCTGCTCTTTCAAGAACACAATATGCCATCATATGACACCTTCACTCCATGCCCTACATAACACCTCAAATACTTTGTATTTCTTCCTCTCCTATTACTGGCGTTGAATAGAGAGAACAACTAGTTGGAGCCTCAATTTGAGACTGTGAGAGTCAGTAGAAAATATAATGCAACGATATACTTATACACTGTACATAGAAATAAAAGTGTAGTTAAGAAATTTTTGCCCCAAATAGTTTTATGTTTACATATTTTATTTAGTGGATAGTCACATAAAAAATGAATTGAATTGTAATCTAGCAACCAAGTCTTTTCATTTGGGAACCAGTTGTCACAGTTTAAAAATTAAACTTGGAGTAACAGATCATTTGGGTACAATCCAGCATAGCTCCTTCACTTCCACACTGCCCTAGGAAAGCACTCTGTAACTTGCTGTGGTTACTCAGGGTATCTGTGCTGGAGTTCTAGTAACAACTCAAGTGCTAAAGGCCTTTCTCACTGCAGTGTATCGGGACATGCTGACCGTGTGCTCTCTTGATTCCTCATTCATGACATTACATATCGTTACAGATTGAAGACAGATATAATTAATTATATTCTCTGCTTCTGATACAATATTCCCCAGTGTAATCCAACCTTTGACAGCACATTCTACTGGCACGCAACACTGGTAAATCTCATGGTCCTTGTCCAGGTGGACTTGCCCTATGCGTTTTGCCCGTGTTTTCCAGGTTTGCAACCTCTCAGGTCATACACGGAAACCAGACAACCATCAAAAAAAGCTTTGGATAATTCCAGACCTACCAAAGAAGCCCGGTTACATCTTCTACCCTGTTATGGAGCAAAATACTGTACTTGCATCCAGTGGGTAGGAATAAATTATCAGTGTCTACATATTTGAATCCAGTGCTAACTTCAGATCAACCTTGCACAATGTCATTAGTGATCTGGGTACTTCCTTACAGCAAAGACTACAGGATTTAAAGGCATAGTCAAGGGTCAAACAAAATGTTCCGTACTGGCTCAATGAGGTTGAGTGTATCCTGTGAATAGTGATGTTGTCACTGCGTGAGGTGAGGAGGTGCTGACAGGAGCCAAGCAAGATGGCCTCAATCTTGTCTGGCTTCAATTCAACTGGAGAAAGTTGGCTTTCGTCCAGGAATTTATGTCTGAGAGACAGTGCATCAGGACACTGGTGGTTTTGGATGTTGGAGGCAATGAGTTAAGATGTGGTTGTCATCTACATACATGTGGAATTAAACCAGATCCTATCACCGAGCAGGGGCATGTAAATATTAACGAACACAGAGCTCTGAGGAACACATTACATGTGTCAGTAAAAGTGCAGACTTTGTCCTGCCTGACTAGAGATTACTTGCATGTATGTCATGCCCTAGGTTTGAATGTTATAAATCTGCAAGATTAAATTTCATACGAGCTCAGTATCAATCTTTGTATTCTGTTCTACCAAGTATTCTGAGCTCCTCCATAGATTAAAAAAAAGCACATGAAACAGGATACCAGTGAGGGCCTATGTCAGGGTGTTGGGGATGATGTTGGGATCTATTTTTGCGCTGCCTCATTTAAGGCTCTTTGTGCGGCTATACTTAATATTCACAGCTTTCACAAGTTTGGGAGATATATACACACCATCTGCCCAAATCTGCCAGTAGTGGGGAAATCGAGCTAATGTCCTGCGAAGGGTCGGGTTGCAGCAGTCACCATCTGTATTACTAGGCATGTTTGCCTTTCTAAATGGGAGCTCAGATGAATTTCAAGGAACTTTTTCACCCCTGGAGGATGGGAGGCAGTAATTGAGATGGAGGTCAGGGCACAGGTTTGGATTTATCATATCTTTGCCCCAGATGCAGATCTGGTCAGTTGCGAACTTGAAAGTTGGTCCGATTTGGAAGGACACAATATCTGGGAGAACTGAGATGGAGAGGGCAATAGCACATTCGGTAGCTGAAGCAGGAACAGAGTTTTTCTCGGCACGCGCAGGTAGTACTATTGATATAATATTTTACAGATGGAGGTCATCCATGATTAGGCCACTTCTTTAATGGCAGAAAACAAAACTGTTAAGAAGGCTTTGTTCCGGATATTGCATTAGCAATAAATCTCTATGAAATAAATAACTCTATGAAATTTACATAAATTCTAGTTTTTCTTCCCTCCCCTCCCACCCCCCCCAAGTGTGAAAAATAAAAATACTTAAAATAAGACACAATGTGCAATTCGCCCACAAAATGTGCAGTCAATTCAGTTTACTGTGAAGCGCTTTGAGACGTCTCAAAGACATGATAAGGTGCTATATCAAATGCAAGGATTGTTTCTATTCATTATAATTATATTAATGGAGGGTGCATCGCCTGCATAGCAACAGTCACTTCGGCTCAAAGCAACTCATTTAGAATATTACATAAGGCAGCGATTCAAAGGCTGTTTTATACATTTGATTTTGCCATTGCTCACCTGAGTAGATCACCTACCACTGGCTCCACTGTGATAGATTTGTCCAACAAGAGACAGTTGAAATGAATAACAGAACTCTGGACTTAATGATAATGAATATGAAATTTTTTTGTGGCCTGAGTGTTCTTGGTACTGTTTCCCATTAACTGGAAATGTAACAACTGGATTACTTACCATCACCTAAATTAATGGATTTAGAAAACATGCCACCTATAGATACATACTTGAGCTTGATCTCAGAGCTCATACTTGGTAAACTCCTTGGGTTTGTCTTATTTTGGATGGCAGTCTTACCTAAACATCTCATGGCTTGAGACAGAAAAGACACCACATAATGTGTCAAATTTTAAGTTGTTCGGGACCTGTCAGATTTACAGAGATTATAACCTTTCCAATAGCATTTCTTCTCTTCAGTAATGTTTTTAGAGTCAAAACACGAAATGCAAGTAACAGTCACTGCCACTACCTAATTGATTGCCTTATCTGAAATAAGTTGCATTCAAACACCTGCTGTAGTAGCTGTTTGGAATGAAGAGCAGCTTTAATAGTGCACATTTCAGTCACTGTGATGTTATACCCTCAAAGGGTAAAAGCCAGAGGTGTGATGTGTGATTTGATGCACTGTCTTTGTATTTGAGCAGTTGGCATACACCAAGCAAAATAAATGAAACCTTGTAAGTACTGTGGCTCAATGTTGGAAATACTGATGACTAATATTTTCCATAAGTAAATTGAATCGATTATTTTTTAGAAAAAAAGCAGTGTGATGCCTGCAGCTTGTAGTATTAAAGATCTTCCTGATGTTGCCTTAAATCCTGAAGTAGGCCCCTATACATTAGCATCAGTTTGTAAAAATATTGTAAAATATTCAAAATGTTTTGATGTGGAGTCAGTGCTCAATAAACATCTTCACTTTTGAGTGTTGGTCTTGCTCGGACAACAATTAGTACGTGTTTGCATTATCTGCAGCGTGTTATCCATTTTCGGTGGTTCAATTTGATTTAGAACACATACAAGTATGTGATGCCCAGCAATTGTGAATGATCTTATCAGGATGTAGATGACAGCACATATGCCAGAATAATCTGAATGTTTGTAAAGGTTTGTTGTGGGTTTTGAAGCTGCGTTCCAAATAGTCATTAAACATTTAAGCGTATAAATCTGCAGAATATGTTCCTGACATTGGCACTGGTTCTGTGGTATTTCTCCCATCAGATGGAAGTACTGTGTGTTATGCATAGTGCGTTCATGCATAAACAATATCATTTTCATAAATTAAAGCCTCCCCTGCAGAAGGAACATCTGTGCTTGCCTGGGTTTGAATAAAAGATGGTGGCATGTGAGTTGCCCCTAAACTGACTGAAAGAATCTTTGTGCTTTGAAATCTAGGCATCGCTAAAATTCATTTTATCCACTTATGTGCCAATTTCTTAAGTCAACCTTTTATATATTGATCTCCTCAAAATTACTGCCACCATTGAAAATCTCCTTTGACTACTTGATATATCTGTGTTCACCTCTAGTACAGTATTTTAACTAATGAATAGATTCTTCAGAATGATTTCCGTGCTAAATACTTTAAAATGTGCCTTTTACTCATTCAAATTGCCAAGCAAAATACTTATGTTTTACATATCTTTCTAAAAAAAATGTTTTATGGCAATCTGGTTGAATGTTGTCTTTGTTCCCTTCTTCTGCTTAGGTGTTCATGAAACTACCGATGGACACAAGGGAATAAACCATGGAACAGGTCCAACTTCAGCTGAATGAATTTGAGCTTTTGCAATGCATGTACCCAGCAAGCAATGAATTGTTTGTCCATGATGTGACAGTGCTGGCAGACATGCATCAGTTTGCAATTGGAGGTGAAGATATTTGCCTTCGAAATTTGAGCTTTACGGTAAAGCTCAGTCCAGAAGGGCAGAATGCTCATAGCAACCTAACGCTTGACGTGGACTGCTCCTATCCGTTAGATTACCCAAACGATTCGCCTGTCTTGTCTGTCAAGTGTGGGAATCTCACTCGAAATAAGCACCAAGAAATAAATAAGGATTTAAAAGAATACATTGCCTCACTCGACAAGGGTGAACTCTGCATGGTGAATGTGTTGCAGTGGCTGCAGGATTACATCCTGAAATCCACTGCAAAAGTCCCAGGTGCTAATAATGAGGGTATAAAGACTGCCGTGGGGCAAGAAAGTGAAAATCCTGCCAAGTTGGTATTTTCCAGATACTTAATTCAGAGCCACCACATATATGGCAAAGACAAACGGAGAAATATTCTGGACTGGGCAACCGAGCTGTCTCTCACTGGATTCTGTCTTCCAGGAAAGCCAGGGTGCATCTGCGTAGAAGGTCAGAAACAAGCATGTGAAACATTCTGGGCATCCGTAAGGTAAAGGTAATTTGTAAATGACTCACGCTCACAAACAATACACAAGGAAAATAAATGCAGCAGCTATCTGGTTTCTAACATAATCTAACACTCTCATCTGATTAATTTTGTCACTGTCCATAAATCAAATAATAATAATAATCCTTGCATTTGATGTAGCACTTTCCACATCTTCTCAAATATAATAGAATTATATATTTTCAAAATTCATACATCAGGACATCTTAATTTTTCATATTTTTATACTATGTCTTAAAGAAGGAAAGTTAAAACAATCGATAATATGTTTGCTTGGAAAGGAGAGTAGTAACCCATAAGCTGTCATGGATTGAAATAATCAATTTATTGTTTTTTGAGGTATTATTATTAGGCATGCGGAGTAAGGAAACTTGCTCAAGGTTTCATCCTATCTGGAATTGAACCCAGGTCTCTCACTTGTAAGGCGAGTTCTCTAACCAATGATCTACAGGACTCCTTTAAAAAGTTATATATTTTTAAAAGTCAGAAACATTAATGTAGGTGCCCACACTATATAAATTTGCCATTCTTGAAAATAATGTGAATTGCTTTGAACTTGAAAGGATTACATTATTCATTTGATAGAATCAGATATGGGGATAGAGTTGGATGAAATGTTTCTTTAATTAGTACAATTTCTGCAACTTTACAGAAATCTTTTAAATTTTTACTGAAAGTTGTAATTTAGACCAGATTTCTTATGTGAGACGGGAGGCTTGTTTCAAACAGAAGCTCTGTCTTACTGTTTCTCATCTAGAATTTAAGATCTGAACATAATATCTCTATTCCAATGTCTGCACCTCCCAAAAGATAGTCCCCTCACATAAAGTTGACTTAGTTATATGCACAAGTGCATTTTAAATTTTAAAACCTTAATTTGAAAGTAATACATTTTCATCATCCAATCTACGTTAGTGAGAGTATATTGGAAACATGAGCAAAACTCCAAAGGCAAACTTTAATAAGCTTAAACTGAAATAAACCTCAATAAATACTGTTCTACCCTCAGTCTAGACTAACATTCCTTCCTTGCAATATAACAGGTTTGGCTATTCAAAAGAATACAGTAAAAAATATTTAACACGAAGGCAAATGAGTGCAATTTGTGTCGTATTCATATATTGCCGCTGATTAAAAAGGCATTAATATTTTAATTTTGTATCAGGAGACTGAATTGGAAGAAAATTTCCCTGCGACACCACGAAGATTTCCTTGTAACTAACACAGAGGAGCCGGGATCATGGGGCTGTTTTGCACAGTTCGATGAACTGAATTTCGACGCTCACACCTGCCATGGTGGTCGAGAAAATATAATGGACAAGGGGAAGTTGTATGAGTTTCTGGTAGCTCATAACTGTCCGCATATCTTCTCATTCTTCTTCAGTGTAGAAGGACAAGGTTCCCACAGAGAGATCAGTCAATGACTGCAGACACACGTCTCAAATAAAGAAGGCAACTTGGATGTACACAAATAAATAATAAATAATCCTTGCATTTGATCTGGCGCTTTTCACGTCTTCTAGACATCTCAAAGCGCTTCACAAAATATACTGTAATACAAGAGGACAGTACGTTGTTTATTGGACTGATTGCTCTTGTGGTTGATATGGTTCTTTGATGCAATGGTTCAGAAGATTTCACGTGTACTTTATTGCTGTTGTGGGATCTGATGTACATATTGAGGGAGTGGGGGTGGGAGGGTGGGGGTTGAGGAATAAAAAAAACACACTCAAAAGACTATGCAAATAAATGTTTGTGGTAATCAACTTTTATTCTACAAATAATTTTTTTTTCGCTGCACCTTTTTCATCCGAGTTAAACGATAATTCCCATAGGAATTACACCCACTAAGAAGGGGGGGAGAAAAAATCACATTCGATGAAGATGCAACATTTGACAAAGTTGAGCAATACTATTCCAATAAAAATGACTGGGTGGGTCTGAATCTCATTCCCCCAATTGTGTTTGCGGCATTACTGAATAATAATAATAATAATAATATACAGGGTTACAGACAACATTACGGTACCAATTTCTTCCAGTTGAACCAGCATTACACTTTTAACAGCACTTAATCTGAACTGCATTGTACATGCATTAACTATTGTTCTAAGTACGGAATAAATGTGAGATTGTAACTACTGTACTAAGTAACTAATATAGCTCGACATTAATAAGCCTGATTATAGCTGTAGTTGAACACTCAGATATGATAAGACACTGGGTGCGTGTGTGTATGTGTGTATATATGTATCTGTGTGTATTGTGAAGCTGGTTTGGGAGTCAAAATGATTCTCGCTGTTCCGATATTATTCTACGAGCTTTGATGAGCACGTTTGTTTTTCCTTAAATATAAATAACAGTGCAAATGGTTTGTGATAGTCAAGCAACCGTCTTAAGAAACTGAAAATTGGCATTTGATTCCTATAAATATTTTATATATGTACATGTTTGTGCAACTGTTAAATCCGTTTTGTTTATGATAGGCTAAGGACAAGATTTTTTTTAATTTGTTTTCTGTTTGCACCCTGTTGTTTAGCGGGTCATTCTCACAGCAGAAAAAAAAGACTGAAGAGGGCAAATCATTTGTCAAGATCGTGCAACTTTGCATGATTTTCTTTTAATATATAAGGAAACGTGCTAAGGCGACGGAATATTTATTCTAAGCACTTTTCCTGCTGGTTTTAAAAACTAGTTAAATTATTCTTGTATAAATTATAGATAATCCTACTTTTTTTTTCTCTCTCTCGCAATTATTAGATATATTTTAAAAAACAGTGATGAGAGCTGCATGGCTAAAATAGGAAATCGACCTTATAAAAAGTTCATTAAAAATTCTGTACAAAAATCACAACAAAATAATTCAGCATGGGAAAGTTAATAGTAGTAAAATGTTGGTTGAAAATATATATTTTTAAATTGGCCCATTATTAGTTTAAAAATTGCATAGATTCCTAATTATTGCTCGTGGTTTTGTCATGTGGATCAGTGGTTACCATTATCTGAAATACATGGCTACTTGAGACATTCTGTTTGTAGCCCAGAGAGAGAGAGAGAGAGAGACAAGTGCAGAGAGTATTTGTAGAAACATCTACAGGAAATTCAATCATTCAGTCACTCGTTCATCTCCCAACCCCATTTCCTCCTACTAAACAAGGCAGCGACAATAATATACAATTACTCAGTCGTGTATAGTGTGATCACACTCGCCAGTGGCAGCAGTGGTACAAAAATACCACTTTAGTAGTTGTGTGATCAAAACAAGCCATTTTTTTTGTTTGTTTAAATTCCAGAGTTAAAAGTCAAGTGAATTTCAATTTTGAACTGGTGGGAAATAAATGACATCCTTTGCAAAAACAGGAGCTGGAGTGGAGTGGAGCTTAGGTTGGGAGTGGGTTGGGGTTGCGTTGGGAGTGTTTGGGGTGGGGTTGGGTGTGGAGCTTGGGTTGGGAGTTGGGTTGGAGTGGAGTTGGGGTTGGGGGTGTGGGTTGGGCTTGAGTTGGGGTTGGGAGTGTTTGGGTTGGGATTGGGATGTAGGTGTGGGTCGGAGTGGAGGTTGGGTGTGGGTTGGGCTTGAGTTGGGGTTGGGAGTGTTTGGGGTGGAGGTTGGGTTGGGGTTGGGTTGGGTTGGGGTGGAGGTTGGGTTGGGGTTGGGTTGGGTTGGGGTGGAGCTTGGGTTGGAGTGGAGTGGAGGTTGGGGTGTAGGTTGGGGTTGGGCTGGACTTGGGAGTGTTTGGGTTAGGGTTGGGGTGTGGAGTGGAGGTTGGGTGTAGGTGTGGGCGTGCAGTGGAGCTTGGGTTGGGTTGGGTTGGGGGTGGCTTTTCCCCCCCAGCAGTTAATCGTGGAAGATGGCGTTGAGCTGGGCGCTCATGACTCTCTCGTGGTGGGAGTGGGCGTCGAAGGACATGATGTTATCGATGGGGATCTCGCAGCGGGGGTTGGCGGGGGCGGCGAACATGGCTCCGTGCGGCTGGGAGCCGGCGGCCGGGTAGTGCATGGTGAAGGTGTAGCTCTTGTCGAAGTCGGGCGCCGACGAGGACTCGTGTTTGAAGGAGAAGTTCCCGTTGATGCTCAAGGGCGGACTCAGGGGCCCGTCGAAGGCCGGGTTGTTGGTGTTCGTGCAGTCGGTCAGGGCGCCTTCGTAGAAAGGCTCCAGAGCCGCCGCGGCCGCCGCCGCCGCCGTGTAACCGTGCGGCTTCAGCTGAAAGATGTGGGAGCTGTCCATGGTGCCGTAGGGAGGGCTGGGGAGGCCCGGGGACTGGTAGGTGTAGGGGTGCGCGGGGAACGCGGAGCCGGCCGCCTGCAGGTGAGGCAGGTCCGCGCTCTGTTCGGGGAGGAAAGTCCTCGGGTTGAGTTGCAGGCAGCCGGCCACCAGGTTGGTGGTGGGCTGGGACAAGCCTTTGCAAAGCGTCTGGACGAAACACACCAAGTCGGGGCTCTTGCCCGACCTGAGGATCTCTGACAGGGCCCAGATGTAGTTCTTGGCCAGCCGGAGGGTCTCGATCTTCGAGAGCTTCTGGGTTTTGGAGTAACAGGGAACCACTTTGCGGAGGTTGTCCAGGGCGGCGTTCAGCCCGTGCATCCGGTTCCTCTCCCTGGCGTTGGCTTTCATCCTCCTCATTTTAAACCTCTCCACCCTGGCTTTCGTCATTTTCTTTTTCTTGGGTCCTCGCCTTTTGGGTTTTTGGTTTTCGTCCTCGCCCTCTCCCTCCCCTTCCTCCTCCTCCTCCTCATCATCATCATCCTCCTCGTCGTCCTCGTCGTCGTCGTCCTCGACGTCTTCTAACTCCTCGCCGTCGTCCACCTCGCTCACCTCCGCGTCCTGGACAATCTTCACGAGACCTCCCTGGTCTTCCTTGATGGAGAGGTGCATGGCCTCGCACTCCTCGTCTTTCTTGTCGCCTTCGTGTTTGTCTTGAGAATTCAGACACTCGTCAGTCCAGCTGGGATTTCTCTGTGATTCCGGCATCATGCTTCCCGTGAACGACTTAGTCATTGTCAAAGAGTCCTTTTAAAGATATATAATATATATATTTATTTATACAGGGGAAAAAAGAAGAAATAAAAGCACAATTTAAACACGTTTAAAGCTCACGTAAAAAGGGAATACACACATAGATATCAGGAATTTCTCTCTGGAACTCAACCAACTGAACGATCAAAGTTTCTCACCCTACCGCCACCCAACAAAACCAATTGGAAATGCTCGCAGAGAACCTGACCGCACGAATCTCAACTCCAATAGTGAATGATGTATTCAAACGAGGTCACCGCCGCTCCCAATGATAATAATTCTTGGGTTTGATATATAACCCCGTGTCGCGTCTTGGGGAGGTCTGGGAGCGCGTTGGCAGAAAGTACTGTCGGGTGAACTGACTGGACATGTTGTGGGCAAGTGTCCAGCACCAAACCCATTTCTACACATGTCCATCGCCGCTGCGAAAACAACTCCACCTGAATCGTGTGCTTTTAACGCGGTGTGTAATTGCATTGAAGAAAGTGACAGACAGTTCAAAATGCACTATCACACACACACACACACACAAAACCCCAGGGCGGGTGGACTGGACGGCCAGATGGATTGGTTTCAACATCTCCCTCTTATTTTTGGTTCATCCACAAGCTTTTCCGCAGGATGTAGTTCTGGCAAAAAAATAAAATTGGAGGGAACTCACGCAAAACTCGCTTCCGTTTGAACAGGGGGTGGGGTGGGAGTAAATAGA